>JAPDPK010000072.1:3310000-3711979 GCA_031772115.1 Heritiera littoralis
TCTTGAATTTGTCTTTACAATCCCTCTTTTTCGTAGGCTCAAGAGTAACCTCTCTCTTTTTGTCACAACCCGAAGACTAATGACGTCCACTTAACACTTACCTTATTGCTTTCAGAAAATTACGAACCAAATTTTTCTTTTCCTATTTACGTTTTGTATTCGGTGTTAGTGTAGTATCTAAATCAAATCTTGCCTTACTAATATTACTTCTCTAGCTATGTCAAACTTCTCAAAGTGATTTTAATCAAGTTAGCCTTATTTTTGCCATTCCAAAAGAAACGGGTCGAAAACCTCCCCCTTGTATTTTATCAATTTCCCCAGTAAAATCACCTGCATTAAAACACATTCTAAACTTCACAATATAGCCAGCCTTTATTTCCCACAATTCACACAATCATCCATCTCATATATCTCAAGATTCATTTCACGAGAAATTCCACATTTTGCATTTTTATACGTATTTCAAAATATATATATCTAATCTTGGATCATACTCGATAATCACATAGACTTACATAATAATCTAGTGCAATCCAAAGTTACATCCCATTTACTTCCTAGTACTGTGAAAATAAAGTTTGCATAATTATCAAAATAATATACCATTGTATACCTCAAAAGCACAAAAGCAAGGCTCGGTGAACATAGACGAGTACCACAACTAGGTACAGTTCCCAAGAGAGCCTATATGAAGCTTGAGTTAGATATCAACTCATATGATCTGTAGATGTTAAATTTAAGGGGTGAGCAAATCCAAGGCTCAGTAAGTAGCTTAAATAAGTACATACTAGGCTCAAATCGTAAAACACGATCATTCATGCATGAACTCTATAAAATAGCATGTATGCATTATGTCAAGATTAGCTACTAACTTGTATGTACAATAGACTTCATAAGGTCATTCATACTTTTCTTCATTTCTTTAATTCACACAATATCATTCTTTTGTCTCTTTTTATCAATATGATTAGGTATGAAAAACACAACCATTTGAGATAATACATGATTCTATAGTACAATGTAAGTAAAGTTCAATAATTATTTCAATTCTTTATCTTATGTATAGTATCTATCCTATCAAATGATAGGTGTCACATTCACAATTCAAAATCGTTTATCCATTATCTTGTTGGCATATGACTTCTCATGACACATCGGTACACATGTAGCACTTAGCTCTTAAAGGACTCTAGGGGTGGCTCCCTCAGTTCACGAAGAAAGCTGCGTAGTACGTAGTTCCCTTGAGTTCTCTAGAGGTGCCTCACACGGTACAAAGGATCGAGTCTTTACTCAGGTTGGCCTCTATGACACATACTTTCCAGTGATTCATTAGAACTCGTGTAGCACTTAGCTCTCAAAGGACTCTAGAGGTGCTCCCACAGTTCACGAAAAAAGCTGTGTAGCACGTAGTTCCTTTGAGTTCTCTAGAGGTGGCTCACACGGTACAAAGGATCGAGTTTTTACTCAGGTTGGCCTCTATGACACATACTTTCCAGTGATTCATCGAAACTCATGTAGCACTTAGCTCTCAAAGGACTCTAGAGGTGGCTCCCACAGTTCACAAAGAAAGATGTGTAGCACGTACTTCCTTTGAGTTCTTTAGAGGTGGCTCATTGTGAGAACTCATTATTTTATACTGTAGATGTACATTATATGAATTAATTATCGATAAAGGAATTATTGATAATATTTTGAGGAATTAAATATATAAGAATAGTGTCTCTCACATAGAAAATTTTAATTCTAGATGAAAAATATAAGTATGGGAAATATTACATAAAGGATGGAATAAAAAGAAGATTAATTAGCTCTTGCAAAATTTTGACTTGGAAAGTCAAATGTTGGGGCGGCATGAAGAAATAAAAGATGTAACAGAAAAGAAATGGAGTCTCGGTTTGGACAAATGAGTAGTAGAAAAAAAAACAAGAGAAAAGAAAAGATAAAATAAATAATAAAGGAAGACAAAAGAAAGTCTTCCTCACGTTTTTCCTAGGTCGGTAGAAAACATAGCACTGACTTCACTTCTTTGTTCATTTTCTTTACTACACCGAAGAGCAATTAAAACAAACAAGAAAGAAAAAAAAACAAAAGAAAAGAAATAGGCAATTAAGAGGGCTTTTAATGAAGGCTGTTAAAGTCCAGTTAAAATATTTCTTTTGCTTTGTTTTTCTTCCCGTCGTGATCCTCATCTTCAACCCTCATCACCGAAACTTCTCCTCTGTATGTTATATCGAGTAGCCCTTCCCCTCCATAGCAGAACCTCTGTGTTCTTCAGTAAATAAAACAAGTTTCTTTAGGAAAGCTAAACCTTGACTCAAGAACATCTAAAACCCCAAGAAACTTTAACCAAAAACCTCAAAACAGAAGCAGACTTAAGTGGACAGATCTGCTCTTTATACAGGTAACGTCCAAGTTCAGTTTTTAAGCTTCTTGTTCTTTAATTATGGCTGTAATGATCAAGAATATATTGTTTATAGCTTTGGTTTGAACTGAAAAACATGTATAAGCTAAACCTAGGGTTCGATTGTAAGGGTTTAGAAAGAAGAAAGATAGTGTTTTGCTGATATGATAAACGTGAAACCAAACTGAGCATGGAACCATAACAGCCATGAAAAATAAATGAACTAGAAACGTGAGTAAGGTGACCAGTCAAGAAGGGCTGAGTATTAGGTAGGATTTTACGTGAAACAGGGGAGAAGAGAAATCATGTCTTCTTATAGTCAACAATTGTGGCCGAAGAATGAAGAAAATCTGGGCTATTTGTACAGCCGAAAATGAAGAAGATTTATATGGCTGAATGAAGCAGCCGAAAATGAAAGGAATGGATAAATGGTTTGACTGGTTTTAGATGACTTTATGTGTGTGAATGGTAGAATATTGGCAATCTATGATATACTGGATATAGCTTTATTGTTGAGACAGAATTGAAGTAACATGGATTGCAAAACAAGAAGGAAAGAAGCTGTCGGTTTAGACAGCAAGAAAAATGAAAGAGAGGGTTAGGTTTAGGTTGACTAAATGGCATGATGAAGTACCTATAAAGTTAAATTATATATGCATCATAAAAGAATAAAATCACTTAACTAACATACAGCCAAAGTGGACTAAACTAAAGGGAAGGAAAGTTCACGATTTGAGGTCAACAAACAGTAGGAAAATAAAAGAAAGAAATACTTAAGTTGACCTAATTGGATTGGTAAAATAAAGTGGCATTATAGTTGAATATATATATATATATTATGGAGGAATAAATCACCTAAGTCATTCAAGGTCATTCGCCATAATGAGAAATAAAAGAAACTAATGTGAATGGTAAAGGAAAGGAGGAGAAAATTAGTCAATTAAAGTGGTTGGAAAATATACAAGAGTGTATATACAAATAACAAGAAGACATGATCATAAGCCAAAAAGGCTTATGTATGGAAAATGATATTCGGCCATGCAAGCTCTAATGGAAATGTTGACTTGGTAAAGTGGCTAAAAATGCCAAAAACAAAAAATGGAAAAAGAACGAAATATTCATTAGCATGAGAAATTTTAAGAAATTTTAATATTTTAAGTAATGGGAATTTAACTAAGAATTAGACAAGTGAAAGAATTTTATACCGAAAATTAATTATATTAAATTGTGACTTGGCAGTTTATAATTCGGTGAAATAGGAAGCATATTGGTGCAACTTAAGGCATTGCTCTACAGTGTACTGAGGTAAGGGATGTAATTTAAAGTTGTGATGGTGTCCCTTACTTTCATCTCAATTTATAAAGAAATATTTGAAGCATGAATTTTGTTCCGAAATTTATTTCCATAGTCTTTTGATAATTAACTAAACGAACTTTATAACTTCTATGCATATTTTTCCATAATGTTTTAAGTATGACAGAAAATAAGTATGTTTTCTGAAACTGTGATTGGGGTGGTAAATCCCTGGCTAACATGACCCAGGCACTCCCGATCCTTACTATTTTGTACCAAATGTATGATTTAAGAAGTTACATAAGTAAGTAAGATTTGAGACTAAGGCCTTTCTATAGTTTATGTTATTGCCTGTCATGCTTGCCACATTGTGCATGTTTCCATCCCTTGTGGCATATGTTTAGCCCACGTCGTGCATGTTCTCGCCCACATTGTGCATGTTTCCATCCCTTGTGGGTATGTTGGTCCTTCGTGGTGCATGTTCACTGTATGATCCTGATCAGGTTTACAGCCCATACCATGGCCATAGGTATTCCGTTCCCTCTTCATAGGATGAAGTGTCATGACCCGCATACTGGCTATATGATCTACCCTAGTCTCCAAGAACTGTATGATAAGTTTTATTAATTATGATGTTAAGTTTCTAAAGTATGATGCATGTTTGAACAAGTATGAATTTTAGATATATATTAAAGAATTCATACAATGATTTAAAGTATGAAAGCATTATTATGGCACTTGTTTTCTGCATATATCGATGCTATGACTATTTTAAATGCATTTCTTACGGGGCTTTCAAAAAGCTCACCCCCTCTATCCTACCAGATTATCTGCAGTGATCATCTCTTTGCTTGTTGTGCATATGACGTAGGCTAAGGGATATGTCTCTCCTCAGGTTATTTTTGTACACACGTAAGGTATACTCTTATTTTTGATACCAGACATCCTGTATAGCACAGATATTTGTATATAAACAATACTTTTGGGATGTAGTCGATATCGTATGAACATAAATGTTACTCTGAGGGATAGGTCAATATGATATAATGAAATATTTTATGAAAATATTGTGATGATTCTGTGGTTGGAAAATTGTGATGATGTACTGGCTGGAAATATAAACTGCATTTTCATGCAGGAGGTTAGGATAGTTACAGCTGTTATGCTGTCGAAATTTTTAAAAAAAATGTAAGTAACCTACACTGGCAGGAATGCAACCTAAGTAACAAATTAAGATTTCATCTATAAAAATGAAAAAGTTAGCCCAAAACTTCCAGTTTCCGGGGTGTGACACTCACACGGTACAAAAGATTGAGTTTCACTGGGGTTTGCCTCTATGGCTTATGGTTTCAAACGGTTCATCGATACACGTGTAGCACTTAGCTCTCAAAGGACTCTAGAGGTGGCTCCCACAGTTCACGAAGAAAGCTGCGTAGCACGTAGTTCCTTTGAGTTCTCTAGAGGTGGCTCACACGGTACAAAGGATCGAGTCTTTATTTGGGTTGGCCTCTTTAACACATTTTCTCTAATAATGATCTAAGATCACTCAAGTCCTTGAGTCACATATACGCATGAGTTGTCACACAATTCCATTTTCCTAATTTTCGATAAATACAACTAGGTACTATTTGGAGTTCATGAATTGAACATCATAAGTGGCATATATACTGTACACTATTTCATGTATTCATTCTCAAGGTATCATAATACATTAGCAAGCTTAATAAACATAAATAAATTATAATACATGGCACGCAAGTCACAAATAAGGTTTCTTTCCAGACAAGTACTATTCACGATCACATCGTGTCCAATTTATATATGTCCAATTTATCTTACCATACTTACTCTATTAGTCCTACCCGAAATGTCCAACCAAACTTAATATGAATTTAAATAAGTATTTAATAAGAATTCTTTCATCTCTTACGAGATGATACTAGTAAGGCTTACTTAACCCACTTACCTCGAGGCTTAGTAATTATCCTCCTCGCGCTTCCGAGTCTGTACTCAAACCTCTACACCGTTCCGCTTCGCTACACATAATCCATTAACATTTTGATAAGTTTACATCATCGTGCTTAATCACGTACTTAAAATAAGGACCTTAAACGCTATTAATTTCGAGTAACTATTTATCTAAAGCTACCTCCTTATCGTCAATTACGACGTACCCATAGTACGAGTCCTTATATATATATATATATATATATATATATATATGTTTTAAGCATCTTTGTGTTTATATCTATATGTATATTCCAATATATATTATAGATATATACTTGTTTATCTATGCTCATCCCATTTTTTCTTTCTTCGTACAAACATACATTATGCATGAGCATACGCATTTAGACGTGTGTGTGTATATATATATATATATATATATATATATATATATATATATATAATATATGTAACATTAAACAAAACATTACAAAGCCTTACTTTACCTTGAAAACCCTTTAAAGCATCCTTGTTAGCCTTTTGTAAAAATTTCAGAATCCAATAGTCAAGCCGTAAATTTTTACATTACTTCTAACTCAGTTCCTTATTCGAAAGTATAAGGCTTACTTCTTAATTCATCTTGTGCAATTTCCAATAATTTTCCAAACTTTGGTTCAAATCTGGCACATTAGGTAGGATAGTTTCCTGACCTCTTTTCATAAAAATTTATATTACTAATTATAGGGATAAGTAATTTGTACAAACCCAAAACCATATCAATCCTGACTCATTTACCTTTCTGAAAATGTAAAGTTTGCAATCAAACTCCATCTGAATTATTTTCTAGGAATTTTCGAAGTTGACACTAAGCTGTTTGTACCTTGCAGTGAGTATCCTGCATTCACATGTACATAGCTTAAGCTACATAATTCCAAATCCACAAATTCCAAAACTAGATGAAAGCTAACTCATTTCCCTATCTAGAAATGTAAGGTTCATGATTTAATTCTTCCTAGATCAACATTAGCAATTTTCCAAAGTTGCACTATCTTCCAGTAGTATTCAGGCACAGTGTTACACTGACCTACTTGCACAAAATACTCCATATTTAATTATCAGCATATCCAATTAGTGGTAGGAATCCGGATGGAGTAAGGCAGGTATTTTAGAATACCTGTCTTGTCCCGGAACCTAGAAGCAACTGTAGAGAGTAATCGTTTTCTTTTGATATTCAAATCCCAGTAAAACATAAAATATTCACGTGATAAAACACTTAAGTAAATAAATAAGGAATTAATGTTCCTTTCACAAATATTCATTTCCACACTTGTAAAACACCGTATAATATTTAGTTCAACACGTAATATATCAAAAGCTCAGTAGCTATAGATAATTTAGTACCAGCAAAAGTTCAGTAATAAGTACAATCATCAGTACAGTATCATGGAGACTAGGCAACACCCTAAATATATCATGCTATAATATCATCCCAAATAGGGGAAACACATGAGATCTATGGTCATAGTCTATGGGGTCTTCAATGTGCACTGATCAGGTGTCCACTACGATGCTAATATTAGGATCAATATCTATCAGCACTAACACGTGACACGTGAGCATGATATGGGGCCTAATAGTCTCAAAATAGTAAACACGTGATATAAACCCCATTTATGAAATCAATTTCACTGAATATAAGTTCAATCAATCCACAAATATTCATAAGGAAAATATTTTCATCTTAGGAATAACAATTTATAAAATATTCATACCGGGGTCATCATTCCCGAAAATGTTCTAAACATTATAGAACAGTATAAATCACATTTTCCATACGGTGAAAACAATTTATAAAATAATCACTGTAAAATATAAAAGGTCATAACTGTCCTTTTTCACCGTAAAACATATACACATGCTTTTCCGTGCTTTCTATCAAAAACATGATTTTCAAAGTTATCGGGATTCAAATCAATTATTTTTATGATTTATGGAAAATTAAAATATTTATTTTCCAAATCAACACTCCCGTCCCATGTTTTTTCTGTAAACACATGTGGAGATCTTTTAGTCTTAAAACACTGTTTTTCACCTTTAATTACCTTTATGGAATTTTCTATAAACACTTATTTTCACAATTGAACCCATAAAGATTATTTACAAAATCAAGTGAATATTTGGAGAAATATTATTAAAATATTCACTTTGGTCCTTTTCATTTTTCACCTCGTTTTACGTCAAATATCACCTATTGGGATAAATTTAGGTAATTTCCTTTTTCACCATTTTCAAAAACATGAATATTTTAAAATTAATTATCAGTATATTCATGTTTTATGAAAACTAATCGATTTCTCGATTTTCGTGGTTGGAAATCGTTTCTCGTAATGAAAAATCATTTATTATAATTCTCGGTAATTTTTTTCCAATAATTTTCGGTAGTATAACGGCTGCCGATTGGCTAGCCTCCTGCATGGAAAATACAGTTTAAATCTCAACCAGTAAATCACCATAATTTTCCAACCAATCAATATCAATAGCATTTACAAAATTAAATGCATAATTTGAAACATGTGTGCCAAATATCATTACAGGCTGCACATGTCTCCCTTACATGTCTCAAGTCGGCGATTGCCTCTCAAAGGTCGCGCCCGTGTTCACCTTGCCCGATTCCATCGGCTCGGTTATCGAGGGAATTTTATGGAAATTAAAATTCTAAAATTTAGAATTTTTCCATAATTATTTAAATAAATAAATTATTTAAATAATTTAATACTTTCCGGGATTTCTTACCGATTCTCGTAATTCTCAGGATTTCCCGTAATTTTCGAATTCTTGGGAATTTTCCTTTTCTCTCTCTTTTCTTCTTTTCTTCTTTTCTTTCTCTTTCTTTTTCTTTTCCTTTTCTTTTTCTTTTTCCTTTCTCTTTTTCTTTTCTTTTTCTTTTTCCTTTTTCTTTTTCCTTTCCCAACCGAACCGGTCACCTCCCCTCACCGCCGGTTCTTCTCCGGCGACCTGTTCTCTGCCGATTCAGTGGCCCCTCAGCTGGCCAGCGCCACGGCGAACCTGGATCTGGCCTCCGTTCATCCCGAATCGGCGACACGACGGCGGATCTACTCAGTTTACCTTCAATTTCTTCTCACTCTTCGCCGCTCCTCCTCCACCATTCTCTACCTCTTCGGTGGCCTCCTACTTCTTCCTCTTCCTCCGGCAAAGCTTCGGTGGCAGTGGCGACATCCAATTTGACCGGCACCGCCGGATCCTATTTTCCTTTTCATCTTTCGGTTTTCGCAGGTTTCACTTCTGTTTCTTCCCGATTTTCTCTCCTTTCCATCGCCGATCTCCTTTCCTCACGTCGCCAGCATCATCCCCTCTCCTTTTCTCTCCCTCACCGCCGACGGTGGTCGGTCGGCATCGTGGAAGGGGGTTGGGACCCCTCCTTCTCGATTCCTTCCTCTGTTTTCCTTTTTATTTTGTTTATATTTAATATAATTATACAGATATAATTATATTTATCAACTCCATATTATACATATAATATTATTATTTTATATATATAGTATTGTACTATATATGAATTATATATATAAAGATAAATATTGTGTATTACATAATATATATATCTAGTGTATATATATATATATGTATATATATATAGATATATATATATATGCATATTTATATACTTTAAAAATAAATAACCTTTATATATATTTATATATATATTATACCACAATATGTATTGTATTTACAATATATAATTATGCAACCTTTAATGTAAAATAATATTTACATTCTCATATATGTATATATTTACATATACATAAAATATACATATGTACTAGTTAAATTTATGAAATAGTATATATTCATATATATACCAATGTATAATAATATATGCTATATATCATTCAAGTACATATGTATTTGTATAAAAATACATTTACATAATATATAATTATATATATAAAGATAAATATTGTGTATTACAAAATATATATATCTAGTGTATATATATATATGTATATATATATATAGATATATATATATATATATGCATATTTATATACTTTAAAAATAAATAACCTTTATATATATTTATATATATATTATACCACAATATATATTGTATTTACAATATATAATTATGCAACCTTTAATGTAAAATAATATTTACATTCTCATATATGTATATATTTACATATACATAAAATATACTTATGTACTAGTTAAATTTATGAAATAGTATATATTCATATATATACCAATGTATAATAATATATGCTATATATCATTCAAGTACATATGTATTTGTATAAAAATACATTTACATAATATATAATTATATAATTATATATCATTTTCATTTCTCATTTTCTTATTTAATTTGGATTTCCATTTATCCAAATTAAATTTCCTCTTTTCATTATTTTTCGAATTTCCAAGTATTCTTATTTCCACTTATATTTTCCTTCACTCGAATTTCCTAATCCGTCACTTCCTCCATTCTCGAAATTTCCACAATATTCCGATCTCATATTATATTTATTTATTCCATTAAATTTCCAATATTAAAAATTTCCAATAAATGAAAAATTTACGGTTATCACATTCTCCCCATCTTAAGAAATTCGGTCCTCCGAATTTAACTTAAGTCAGAAGGTGGTACATTCCGTATACTTACGGTTTTTATCCTTTAGATCAAGTTTTACATAATAATAATACTGCCAGTCTACTTTTAACATCAAAATTACTTTTAAACCACTACATGTTGTCTTTCATCGTACATGTCTATACTCTCGTAGGTTCATTTCTCAAATCGGGAGTTATTCATTTCCACTCTTTTCACCTAAGAGTCCATGCACAGTATTTTTCATGTCACAGCTAATCTATGCTGTTCATCATCCATTTTTCTCACTTAGTGCCAAGTCGATATAATTTTAAAAACTATCAATTCCACCTGTCAATCAATTATATGTAAGTGTCCCAGTAGCTTTCACATCTCATGCATCTGCTCTCTCAATGTATCTTCAAGCGTTCCAATATTACACTAAGATATTTACATCAGTACGGAGCGATGCTATCAATACACTTGGGATCTCAAAGCCTTTTGCTATTTCTCATTAAGCATATGGCATCTCAGAGACTCCCATCACATGTAATGCTCACTGGAACTATACATATACATTTCCACTGTTTCTCACTCATACTTTGACTAAGGCACTAGAAAATCTAAGAGTCTGATAATGAAAAGTGATTCTATTTAGATCTTCAATCTTTAATCACTTCCATATCATCATTTCTCTTTTGGACTCTTTATTGTCCACAATATTCATTTTTTTTCAAGGCTGCATCTCACTTGCTGACTTTACTATGGATCATCTCTTACAATCATAAATCATGAGACAATCATGTTCTCTTCATGTAGTATGGTCTTTACATCTCTTATTCTTATGATATATTCAACATTACTCAATTTGTCCTTTTAATCACCACATTATCTATATAATTCCACCATTTCAAGGTGTGGATATGTGTATATATCATTTTTGTTTCATTTGCATAACTGGCAGTATACAATTTACATACCATTCTTCTTACTCCCTTGAGTACCATTAATTTCACTTGTCAAATTTGGCTTGATTTTACATCTAGCCACTGTCATGTGATAATCAACACGAATCATTTCCAGTTTTTTTTTTGAGAATTACTCTTTGTTCCTTACTCATCATACAATTTATCTTCTTATTCCATTGTCATATTTTCACTCTCATCGTTGCAATCGATTTTCTCAAGTGGTATGTGTGAGATCTCATTTTCTTATACTATAGTTGTACATGTATATGAACAAATTATCAATAAAGAAATTATTGATAATATTTTGAGGAATTAAATATATAAGAATAGTGTCTTTTACATAGAGAATTTTAATTCTAGATAAAATAAATATAAGTATGGAAATTATTACATAAAGGATGGAATAAATAATTAAATGGATATTGCAAATTTTAATTTGGACAAAATGGAAGAGTGTTGGCGGCATGAAGAAATGAAATAATAAGAAGAAAGAAAAGGAAGTTTCGGTTGATCTAAATGGCTAATAGAAGTAAAGGTTAATTATCTTGACTTCATACATGGGAACACTAGACTTTTGACAACCTAAGATATAATAGAAAAGGAAGCATGACTTCGGTTTGGACAAGTGAATAATAGGAAAACAAGAGAATAAAATATGAAGTAACCAATAAAGGAAGACACAAGAAAGTCTTCCTCACGTTTTTGTCCTAGGTTGGCAGAAGCTATAACAATGACTTTGGTTCATTTCCTTGCTTTACCGAAGACCAAACCATAACATTGACTTGTGTTGATTTTTGCTGCACCAAAGAGTAAGCAATAACAAGATAAGAAAAGAACTAAAGCAAGGAAAAGATGGGAAAGTCAGAAAACGTGGGCTGCATGAAAGAAAAGAGAGTGTAGCCGGTTGGAGAAGAAGAAGCATTAAACAAAAGAAAAGATATAAACATTAAAGAAGGGTTTTAATGAAGTTGGCAAAAAGTCCAACAAATATATATTTTGTGCTATAAAATCCTCTTTCCATCGTGACCTTCATCTCCAGCCATTCTCATCACCGAAAATTACTCTGTTTTATTTCAACTGTGTAGCCTACTATCCATAGCAAAACCATGCATAACCTTTAGTGAATAAACCAAGCTTTTGGAAGGAAAACAGACCTTGGATATTAAGCTTACAAAACCTCAAAGAAGCTAGCACAAAAACCCTCAAAACAGGAGGCAATTCACGTGGACAGATTTGTTCTTTTATACAGGTAATGTCCAACTCAGTTTTTAAGATTTTTATCCTTTGATTTTGCATGTAATGATCAAGAATATGTTAGTCACAGCCTTGTTTGAAGTAAATACATGTAGAATGAAAACCCTAGTTCAATAAGGAGAATTTAGAATGAAAATAGGATGATGCTAATGGTGATTTACGTGAAGATGGAATGCAAAATAGGCATGAACCGAAAACAAGCTGGAAAATTAAGAACCGAACCAGTCAAGGAAAATATGAAAAGGAAATAAAAACCTATAAGTTATGTACTAGGGTTGAATAAGTTAAGAAAGAGTGAGTTGATAGGAAATGAATACCACGTGAACCTTGAAGAAAAAGAGGAGAAGTTGTCGGCTTGAATAGAAATGAAGCAGAAAATAATTAAAGCTTGGTTGAAGAAGTTGTGAATTACGTGAGTTGAAGAAGAAGAAGAAGAAAAATAAACCAATAAAATGATGTTCCTTAAAGTCAAAGAAAATGGCTGGAAGAAAGAAAGTAAATGGCTGGTTGTATATCCGAAAGTGCAAAGGGATTATGTGACAGATTCATGCAGCCGAAAATGAGGAAAAATTGGGTAGCTTGGCTGACTTTTTGGCTGACTTCTAGGTGTGTGAATGCTAGAATATTAACAACCTAAGACATACTAGACATGACCATTATATAGATACCTAAGAAAGCCAACGTAAAATACAAACAGAAACAGAAAATGGAAGAAGACTCACGTTGGTCAGTAAACAATAGGAAAGAAAGAAAATAAAAATGAAAGAGAGGGTTAAGTTTAGGTTGACTAAATAACTAAGTGTAGTACCAATGAAGTTAATATATATAGACATTTTAAAGGAGTAAACCACCTAGCCAAAATAAAGCCAACTTGGGCAAGAAAATAAAAAGAAAAGGGAGCTCTCGGTTTGGATATGAATGGCAGAAAAATAAAGGAAAAGAAAAGAACCAATAGAGGGTAAGTTGACCTACATGGAAAATAAGTGATATATATATATATATATATATATATATATATATATATATATACACACACACACATTAAGTGGAGAAGATACCTACATTTAACCAAGGCCATTCGGCCACAATAATGGATTAAGAGGAATGATGTATTTTAGAAAAAATGGGAGAAATTGGATGGAAATGGTGGCTAGAAATATACATGGATAAAGCACATAAATAGCATGAAAGAAAATATAAGACATAAGTTAAATAAGCTTAGTCATCTAAGAAGGACATGCGGCCTTGCAATCTTTGAGGAAATGTTGACTTAGTAAAAAGGCTAATGATGCCAAAACAAGAAAAGAAAAGCAAATAAAATATTTACCTATGAGAAAATCATAGGAAATGTTAATATTATGAATAATGATGAGATAAATAGTAGCTAGATAAAAAAGGGAATTTTTATAAGTTATACTGAAAATTAATTACAGTAAAACTGTTATCTTGCAGTTTATAATTCGGAGAAATAGGAAGCACATGGGTGCAACATAAGGCATTGATCTACAGTGTATTGAGGTAAGGGATGTAATTTAAAGTTGTGATGGTATCCCTTACTTTCATTGCAAATTTTAAAGAAATGCCTGAAGTATGAATTTTATTCCAAAGTTAATTTTTATGATCTTTTAAATTGTTAAATTAATTTTATAAATTCTATGCATATTTTTCATAATGTTTTAAGTATGACATGAAATAAATATGTTTTTCCGAAAAAGGTATCGGAGTGGCAAACCCCAGGCTAACTTAGACCCTGGCACGTCCGGTCCTTACTATTTTATATCGATGGTATGTAAGTAAGTTTTGAGACTAAGGCTTTCCTATAGTTTATGTTATTGCCTGTCATGCTTGCCACATTGTGCATGTTTCCGTCCCTTGTGGCATATGTTTAGCCCACGTCGTGCATGTTCTCGCCCACATTGTGTATGTTTTCATCCTTTGTGGGTATGTTGGTCCTTCGTGGTGCATGTTCGCTGTACGACTCTGATCAGGTCTACAACCCATACCATGGCCATAGGTATTCTGTTCCCTCTTCGGAGGAAGAAGTATGTTCCTTCTTCGGAGAATGAAGTAAGTGTCATGACCGCATACTGGCTATATGATTCTGCCTAGTCTCTATGAACTGTATGATAAGTTTTATTAATTATGATGTGATGTTTATAAAGTATGATGCATGTTTGAAACAAGTATGAATTTTAGATATATGCATTAAAGAATTCATACAATGATTTAAAGTATGAAATGCATTATTATGGTATTTTTTTTCTGCATATATAGATGCTATGACCATTTTAAATGCATTTCTTACGGGGCTTTCCAAAAAGCTCACCCCCTACTCTACCAGATTATTTGCAGTGATCAACCCTTTGCCTGTTGCGCATATGATGTAGACTGAGGGATACGGTTCTCCTCCGACTATTTTTTTGTACTTACGTAAGGTATACTCATATTTTAATACCAGACATCCGGTATGGCACAGATATTTGTATATAAATAATACTTTTGGGATGTAATCAATATTGTATGAATGTAAGCGTTACCTGGAGAAAAAAATCAATATAATGTGAATGAAATATTTTATAAAAATATTGTGATGTTTCTGTGGTTAAAAAGTATGATGAGATACTGGCAGGAATGCAACCCAAGTAAGAAATTAACCCAAGTAAAAAAAAAAGCCCAAAACTTCTACGTTTTCGGGATATGACAGTATGGTACTTTACTGCTAAGATCTTTTAACATCCTGCATACCATCTTTTCTTTACACTTATCCATTTACCGACTTGAGTTTCTTTAATTATGTCTCATTAGTAGAGCAACTAGTCCCATAACTCTTTTATATATTGGTATTAGTATCTAGCTAGACTCATTATTTCTGTATCTCGATCATTATCTCACTATCATTGACAGATTCACTATCATTCTGTCAATCCGAGATTATACATGTAAAATCTGAATTTTATTATACTGTATACAGTATGTGTACATTATTGATAGTGGAAATAAATTATTTTAGTGAAATTAAAGAATAACCGAATGTGAATTTCCACTTTTTATTTTATGTTATAATGTACATATGGTGTATAAAGAGTAGATGGGATTTAATTATTTAATTAAGGTATGAAAACATTTAATGAAGAGTAATGACTATAGGACAAAATGAATAAAAGAATATGAAGATAGCCAATCAACGTTGGCTGGAAGAGAAGTTGGCGTGGAGAAGGGAAGAAAAGAAAAGAGAAAAGTCAAGGAAAGGGGGCGGCAGTGGACTTCTCGCCAATTGCTCTCCTGACAAGGGGAATAAGCAATAAATGGAAGAGAAAATTAGTCAAAAAGGAAGGAAGAAACGGACTGCAACGGGAAGCTTACCGCCGTTCCTTTTGTCACCAAATTCTCTGGGTTTTAATTGCATGAAAGACGTGCAATGATAACAGATAACAGGATAAGGAAACAAGTGGTTGGTTCTAACAGGTTTTATTGGGCTATATAAGGAGGGACATGTGGGAAGAAGAACCAACGTAGCAATTTCATCTTCTCCAGAAAACTCCTCGCCAGTTCACTTTCACTGCAAGATCACATGCAGTCCTCCCGCTTCATTAATATATAAGCCATAAAAACTTCATTTTAAGTTAGCCAAACCTTTCCTCACCGTTGAAGAGCTAAGGAACAAGCAAAACAAAGCTAAGTGAGGCAGAAAAGCACTCTGCTCCAGGAAGTGCAACTCAGTTGAGGTGAGCTTCCGTATTACTATGGTTATTTTGATAACTGAGGGTATATTTCTATGTTATTAACTTGATAAACGTAGATATAGCCTGGTTGTAGATAAATATTGTGGGAATATATAAGAAGTAGATGGAAATGATTAAGAAAAACAATATGCGAGCAAGGAGTATTCGCCCAAAGGGCGGGCGAGTACAATGTATACATGAAAGGGCGAGAACATGTTCGCCAATAATAATAGGATAATCTGGAATGTGGAAGTAAGGGCGAGGACCAATGATCGCCAATAGGGCGAGTAGGTAATAGAGAACTCGCCAAAGTGTTGTTCAAGAGGGCAAGGTGGCCAAGCGTTATCCAATTCGCGGGCGAGGCCATTTATGAATGAAAAGCCACCAGTGGCGAATTGAATTGATCAGAATGGCGAGTTGAGCTCCCATGTTGGGCGAACTCCCAGAAATGAGTTAATATCGAATGGCGAGCTCTTTGGGCGAATGGCGAACTTAGTTTCGCCAAAGTGCCACTATTATTAGGAAAATGTAAATCGTTTTGGAAAGATATTCATAGTTTGAATAAATACTTTTGCAGACGGGAATTGAGGAAGGCGGGCGAGAAGCAAGGCTGCATCAGATGAGGTAAGGAAGTAGTATGTGATGCAAATGCATGTCCTGTGGAGTAAAAATGTTAAGAAAATATTAGAAATTGTTTTATTTCTGGCATGCATTGGTTGATAAACTGTTTTGGTTTCGGGCGAGCTACAAGTCGCCATATGTTGATGTGATGAACGAGCTACTGAGGGCGGGCGAGTAGTTTTATTCTAAGTTTAAAACTCGTGCTAGCCAAGTGGCGAGTTCTACTTTATGAGAACCTGGCGAGAGCCTTTGTTTTAAAAGTTGAGAACTTTTTATGTCATATGGGCGGGCGACTCTTTGTTTTAAGTGTGAGGCGGGCGAACTGTTATCAGCCAGCCATACTTTTCTCTTGAAAAGCTATGAGGCGGGCGACTAATAATTCGCTGCCTTGGCGAATTGACCAGTGGGCGAACTGATTTATGAGTTGTTTTCTCAACGAAAATTAAATAAATAAATAAATAAATTTTCAATTAATATTTTTGAAAAAAATAGAAAATGTGAAACTTTTTGGGCGAGTAGACTCTTGGACGAGTAGACTCTTGGACGAGTAGACCCTTGGGCGAGTTGATCATTGGGCGAAGTGGCCAATGGGCGAGCTGACCCTGGGCGAACTAGCCGAGGGCGAACCAGCTCCAAACGGGCCTTTCTCTCATAGAAAATATTGAATTTGAGGGTTGTTTTACTAGTTATAAACCCTTTTGGAAACCAAATCATTTTATGAAAATGGTACATATGATAACTTGATTTTGAGACATTAGGCCATGAGTCATGCATTATCATTCATGTACTTTGCGTGACCCAAATAGGGCGATGGCTCGGGTCAAATAGACCAACGAGTGCACCCTAGGGCGTCACAGGGCTGATGGACCTGCCAAGTCTTCACCGGTCTCGAGGTCACTTGGCAAGTGGACCCGAGGACCACCTATAGATTATGGCCATACATCTAGATGAGATAGCCGTGAGGGGCGATGGCCTACGGGTGCACCCCAAAAGCGGATGACTTGTGTTCTTTGCATGAATTAAATTGTTGCCTAGTCTCAATTAAAAGATTTATGAAAGGATCTGGTGAATCCTGTTTCATGTTAACTGTATTTATTATTTCCTAATGAGTGTGATCGTTAGGATGATTAAATGGTTTCGAAATTATAGCTTTTATTTTTAAAGCAGCATACACCTTCCTTACAGAGCATATTGTCGCTCACTCCTTATTTTTCCACTCCACAGATAACTGATCTGAACTAAGAGACTTACCTTCCTGAGATTGGATATCGAAGGTATGTTGTGTTCTTTTATGTATTCAGTAAAGTTGTACAGTACTACTTTAAATATAAGGGAATGTATATACATCTATAGAAAATGATTTAATTATTCTTATTAAAGTGATAGGAGTTGATAAGCATCACTGACAGCCCAACCGGTAGTAAGTGTAAGATATAAGTGAGTAACATGTTATATAATGGGAATTGGGATGTTACAATACATCCCTCATAAGGAGACACTGTCTAGCCAAACATCTTATTTGTCAACCTTAACACAATTCCACAGTCTTTAAGAGTTTAAAGGATCATACTAAAATACTGCTCATTTTCCATTTGTACTTTAGGCTCTATTAATATCTCCTCAATTTATTCATGTACGGATGCCTCATTTCTTAAGTTTATATACCTCACAAGGCAATTCATTAACCTTGTAACCTCAATAAGAACTTATAAAAATTCACTCCAAGTTCTAATCATCATCTTATGGACATCAATCTCCAATCTTTTATTTAATGACGCTTTATACTGAGGCTAGTCTTATAACTCCTCATGTATTTTTTATTAGATCAATAAAGCATCCATTTTCATGTAGATGAATACTTGTTCTTCACAAGAACTTTATTAAAAATAGGAATTTACTATATCCTTTAATTCATCTACATATCAAGGTCATTTGTGCTTCTTTCATTCACGCTTATACAGATAACTTCATTAACCTCAAATTACATTATCTGTATTTTCATCAATCATACTTTTATCAGTGAATTTCATTATTCACTCATCTTCCAGAGTTAATTCTTAAGCTTTGGGACTCTTTCTATGTTTCCGATATAAGTTCAAAATTAGATTTCATATAATCCCTCGAGTCAGTGTTAGCTCAATTTCTCCAATCTATATAACTTTGAGAGTTTATCAGGAATAACATCCGATACTGTTTTAATCACTATACTTGTACCATTTTGGACAGATTATCTTTATGTCCTGTCATTTCCACTATGTATCCTCGAGGCAGAGAGAGTTAATATTCAAATCATTTTGAAATATTCTCCACGTTGATTTCATCATTTGTACTATTCACTTTCTCAGTCATTTCTGTAGTCATATCACTTTTCATAATATCGAACGATCCCGTAATAAACATCCAATTCAATACACTCTTAATTCAGGCCCTTACAATCAATAATCGGGCCAATCATTTTGCAACATTCCACTACACTCTTATTGGATCGCATCATACAAGGCTTCGGCCCATCCGCCGTCCGCCTTTACACATATGTTCTGTCCTCCTTAGCGAGCCCACTAACCCCCTCGAGGTTTTGTCATGAGGCCTAGCCCGTTCACTAGGTCACTCGCAATTCGCGTCCATAATCTAAGTGTAAGTGGAATCAGTAATAGGAATCGCTATATTTATATCACATCCTATATGCCATTAATGACTCCATCACCATCAATGTATTCAAGATTAACTTGGTTTCATCACTATTCAAAACATAACCCAACATAGGGGCGTTTTCGTCATTTCGACATTTATTTCTTTCTCCTCAGTATACATTTAACCAAGTATCTTATCATCTATGTGCTAATAGTATCCCTTCTCATACTAATATCAGCAATTTAAGATCTTGTTTGATTTCGACAGAGAAGTCCGTTGGAATCCAAAATTGGATTATTTTGCTTATAATACAACTTTACACCATCATTTCTCTGTCAGATCAATCAATTCCAACTTCTATTGGTCTATTCTGACTCTCGATAAAATTTTGGAGGCAAGGGTATTTTGGTCATTTTTAGCCAAAAATTTTCTCTCTCTTCAAATTACCCTCAATCGGTGATCTTAAAGTCTATTTAATGATGATATTTCATTCCCCTCCTTTATATCATCACTTTCAGGTCTTAGTTCGGTTCGGACAGAAAAGTACTGGTAGGGCCCTCACCAAGTCCTTTCGGTTCCTTACCGAATAGGCCTTCATTTAAATTATAAGAATCACCAATTTTTCGTTAATTTCTGAGCCTATTATTTCTCTTTAATATTTTCAATTTATAATTTCTCACCCCTTCAAACCATTTTACTCAATTTGCAATCATTTATTTTCTTTATGTATTTAGACTACACAGTACTACAGGGGATGTTAACATCTTTCAACACATTTCCTCTCCAAAAGTATCGACAAATATCAGGCCAACCATGCTCTGATACCATTAAATCTGACACAGCCCGTGACCACATTTTTCACTATTTTTCTATACATTTTATACGGTTAGGCTGTCTGTGATACTCTACTTTTCATATTCATTTAACTATTAAATATAAAATTTTTAATATCAATTACATCCTCTATCTTAATTCTCAAGAAAGTAGTATTGAAAGCAAGTATAAATACAGAAAATAAATGATCATACCTCATATTATAAATCAAGCTGTCGCATTGTCTCCAAATGCGCAGCTCGAAATCGTCAGATGTCAGATCTCACAGTCACCAAAAATCTGAAATGTTAAAATTGGGGAGTGAGCAAACCACGGCTCAGTAAGAGAGTTATATGCAACACTTCATATTCAGCTACCTATATGCTGAAAATAATTTTTCATTTTCTTTAAATCTTCCTAGAGGCTCTAGGCTCACATGTAGGAAGGATACTACAGTCGACTAGGGATCCGGATTAAGTAAGGCAGGTATTTTAGAATACCTGTCTTGTCCTAAAACCTAGAAGCAACTATAGAGAGTAATCGTTTTCTTTTGATATTCAAATCCCAGTAAAAGATTAAATATTCACGTGATAAAACACTTAAGTAAATAAATAAGGAATTAATGTTCCTTTCACAAATATTCATTTCCACACTTGTAAAACACCGTATAATATTTAGTTCAACACGTAATATATCAAAAGCTCAGTAGTTGTAGATAATTTAGTACCAGCAAAAGTTCAGTAATAAGTACAATCATCAGTACAGTATCATAGAGACTAGGCAACACCCTAAATATATCATGCTATAATATCATCCCAAATAGGGGAAACACATGAGATCTATGGCCATAGTCTATGGGATCCTCAATGTGCACTGATCACGTGTCCACTGGGACACTAATAATAGGATCAGTATCATCAGCACTAACACGTGACACGTGAGCATGATATGGGGCCTAACAGTCTCAAAATAGTAAACACGTGATATAAACTCCGTTTATGAAATCAATTTCACTGAATATAAGTTCAATCAATCCATAAATATTCATAAGGAAAATATTTTCATCTTATGAATAACAATTTATAAAATATTCATACTAGGGTCATCATTCCCAAAAATGTTCTAAACATTATAGAACAGTATAAATCACATTTTCCATACGGTGAAAACAGTTTATAAAATAATCACTGTAAAATATAAAAGGTCATAACTGTCCTTTTTCACTGTAAAACATATACGCATGCTTTTCCGTGCTTTCTATCGAAAACATGATTTTCAAAGTTATCGGGATTCAAATATATTATTTTTATGATTTATGGAAAATTAAAATATTTATTTTCCAAATCGACACTCCCGTCCCGTGTTTTTTCTGTAAACACATGCGGAGACCTTTTAGTCTCAAAACACTGTTTTTCACCTTTAATTACCTTTATGGAATTTTCTATAAACACTTATTTTCACAATTGAACCCATAAAGGTTATTTATAAAATCAAGTGAATATTTGGAGAAATATTATTAAAATATTCACTTTGGTCCTTTTTATTTTTCACCTCGTTTCACGTGAAATATTACCTATCGGGATAAATTTAGGTAATTTCCTTTTTCACCATTTTCAAAAACATGAATATTTTAAAATTAATTCTCAGTATATTCATGTTTTATGAAAACTAATCGATTTCTCGATTTTCGTGGTTGGAAATTGTTTCTCGTAATGAAAAATCATTTATTATGATTTTCGGTAATTTTTTTCCAATAATTTTCTTTAGTATAACGGCTGCCGATTGGCTAGCCTCCTGCACGAAAAATACAGTTTAAATCTCAACCGGTAAATCACCACAATTTTTCAACCAATCATTATCAATAGCATTTATAAAATTAAATGTATAATTTAAAACATGTGTGCCAAATATCGTTACAGGCTGCACATGTCTCCCTTACCTGTCTCAAGTCGGCGATTGCCTCTCAAAGGTCGCGCCCGTGTTCACCTCGCCCTATTCCATTGACCCGGTTATCGAGGAAATTTTCTGGAAATTAAAATTCTAAAATTTAGAATTTTTCCATAATTATTTAAATAAATAAATTATTTAAATAATTTAATACTTTCCAGGATTTCTTACCAATTCTCGTAATTCTCGGGATTTCTCGTAATTTTTGAATTCTCGGGAATTTTCCTTTTCTCTCACTTTTCTTCTTTTCCTCTTTTCTTTCTCTTTCTTTTTCTTTTCCTTTTCTTTTTCTTTTTCCTTTCTCTTTTTCTTTTCTTTTTCTTTTTCCTTTTTCTTTTTCCTTTCCCAACCGAACCGGTCACCTCCCCTCACCGCCGGTTCTTCTCCGGCAACCGGTTCTCTGGCAGTTCAGTGGCCCCTCAGTTGGCCGGCGCCACGGCGAACCTGGATCTGGCCTTCATTCATCCCGAATCGGCGGCACGACGGCGGATCTACTCGGTTTACCTTCGGTTTCTTCTCCCTCTTAGCCTCTCCTCCTCCGTCGTTCTCTGCCTCTCCGGTGGCCTCCTACCTCTTCCTCTTCCTCCAGCGAAGCTTCGGTGGCAGTGGCGGCGGCCGATTTGGCCGACACCATCGGATCCTATTTTCCTTTTCCTCTTTCAATTTCCGCCGGTTTTGCTTCTGTTTCTTCCCGATTTTCTCTCCTTTCCGTCACCAACATCATCCCCTCTCCTTTTCTCTCCCTCACCGCCGACGGTGGTCAGTCGGCATCGTGGAAGGGGGTCGGGATCCCTCCTTCCCGATTCCTTCCTCTGTTTTCCTTTTTATTTTGATTATATTTAATATAATTATACACATATAATTATATTTATCAACTCTATATTATACATATAATATATTATACATATAATATTATTATTTTATATATATTGTATTGTACTATATTTGAATTATATATATAAAGATATATATTGTGTATTACAAAATATATATATCTAGTTTATATATATATGTATATTTATATACTTTAAAAATAAATAACCTTTATATATATATATATATATATTATACCACAATATATATTGTATTTATAATATATAATTATGCAACTTTTAATGTAAAATAATATTTACATTCTCATATATGTATATATTTACATATACATAAAATATACATATGTACTATTTAAATTTATGAAATAGTATATATTCATATATATGTCAATGTATAATAATATATACTATATATCATTTAAGTACATATGTATTTGTATAAAAATAAATTTAAATAATATATAATTATATAATTATATAATTATATATCATTTTCATTTCTCATTTTCTTATTTAGTTTGGATTTCCATTTGTCCAAATTAAATTTCCTCTTTTCATTATTTTTCGAATTTCCAAGTATTCTTATTTCCACTTATATTTTCCTTCACTCGAATTTCCTAATCCGTCACTTCCTCCATTCTCGGAATTTCCACAATATTCTGGTCTCATATTATATTTATTTATTCCATTAAATTTCCAATATTAATAATTTTCAATAAATGAAAAATTTACGGTTATCACAATTATATACCTCAAAAGCACAAAAGCAAGGCTCGGTGAACGTAGACAAGTACCACAACTAGGTACAGTTCCCGAGAGAGCCTATATGAAGCCTGAGTTGGATATCAACTCATATGATCTGTAGATGTTAAATTTAAGGGGTGAGCAAATCCACGACTCAGTAAGTAGCTTAAATAAGTACATACTAGGCTCAAATCGTAAAACACGATCATCCATGCATGAACTCTATAAAATGGTATGTATGCATTATGTCAAGATTAGCTACTAACTTGTATGTACAACAGACTTCATAAGGTCATTCATACTTTTCTTCATTTCTTTAATTCACACAATATCATTCTTTTTGTCTCTTTTTATCAATATGATTAGGTATGAAAAACACAACCATTTGAGATAATACATGATTCTATAGTACAATGTAAGTAAAGTTCAATAATTATTTCAATTCTCTATCTTATGTATAGTATCTATCCTATCAAATGATAGGTTTCACATTCACAGTTCACAATCGTTTATCCATTATCTCGTTGGCATATGATTTCTCATGATTCATCGGTATGCGTGTAGCACTTAGCTCTCAAAAGACTCTAGGGGGGCTCCTACAGTTCACGAAGAAAGCTGCGTAGCACGTAGTTCTTTTGAGTTCTCTAGAGGTGGCTCACACGGTACAAAGGATCAAGTCTTTACTCGGGTTGGCCTTTATGACACATACTTTCAAATGATTCATTGGAACTCGTGTAGCACTTAGCTCTCAAAGGACTCTAGAGGTGGCTCCCACAGTTCACGAAGAAAGCTGCGTAGAACGTAGTTCCTTTGAGTTCTCTAGAGGTGGCTCACACGGTACAAAGGATCGAGTTTTTACTCGGGTTGGCCTCTATGACACATACTTTCCAGTGATTCATCGGAACTCGTGTAGCACTTAGCTGTCAAAGGACTCTAGAGGTGGCTCCGACAGTTCACGAAGAAAGCTGTGAAGCACATAGTTCTTTGAGTTCTCTAAAGGTGGCTCACACGGTACAAAAGATCAAGTTTCACTTGGGTTTGCCTCTATGGCTTATGGTTTCAAACGATTCATCGATACACGTGTAGCACTTAGCTCTCAAAGGACTCTAGAGGTGACTCTAGAGGTGGCTCTCACAGTTCACGAAGAAAGCTGCGTAGCACGTAGTTCCTTTGAGTTCTCTAGAGGTGGCTCACACGGTACGAAGGATCGAGTCTTTATTCGGGTTGGCCTCTTTGACGCATGTTCTCTAATAATGATCTAAGATCACTCAAGTCCTTGAGTCATATATACGCATGAGTTGTCATACAATTCCATTTTCCTAGTTTTCGATAAATACAACTAGGTATTATTGGCATATATACTGCACACTATTTCACGTATTCATTCTCAAGGTATCATAATACATTAGCAAGCTTAATAAACACAAATAAATTATAATACATGGCACGCAAGTCACAAATAAGGTTTCTTTCCAGACAAGTACTATTCACGATCACATCATGTCCAATTTATATCTTACCATACTTACTCTATTAGTCCTATCCAAAATATCCAACCAAACTTAATATGAATTTAAATAAGTATTTAATAAGAATTCTTTCATCTCTTACAAGATGATACTAGTAAGGCTTACTTAACCCACTTACCTCGAGGCTTAGTAATTATCCTCCTCGTGCTTCCGAGTCTGTACTCAAACTTCTACACCGTTCCGCTTCGCTACACATAATCCATTAACATTTTGATAAGTTTATATCATCGTGCTTAATCATGTACTTAAAATAAGGACCTTAAACGCTATTAATTTCGAGTAGCTATTAATTTCAAGTAACTATTAATCTAAAGCTACCTCTTTATCATCAATTACGACGTACCCATGGTACGAGTCCTTATATACGTGATATATATAATATATATGTTTTAAGCATCTTTGTGTTTATATCTATATGTATATTCCAATATATATTTTATAGATATATACTTGTTTATCTATGCTCATCCCGTTTTTTTTTTCTTCGTACAAATATACATTATGGATGAGCATATGCATTTAGACGTATATATACATATATATATATATATGTACTTAGCCTTTAAACAAAACATTACAAAGCCTTACTTTATCTTGAAAACCCTTTAAAGCATCCTTGTTAGCCTTTTGTAAAAATTTAGAATCTAATCGTCAAGCCGTAAATTTTTACATTACTTCTAACTCAGTTCCCTATTCGAAAGTATAAGGCTTACTTCTTAATTCATCTTGTGCCATTTCCAATAATTTTCCGAACTTTGGTCCAAATCTGGCACATTAGGTAGGATAGTTTCCTGACCTCTGTTCATAAAATTTGTATTACTAAATATAGGGATATGTAATTTGTACAAACCCAAAACCATATCAATCCTGACTCATTTACCTTTCTGAAAATATAAAGTTTGCAATCAAACTCCATCTGAATTATTTTTTAGGAATTTTTGAAGTTGACACTAAGCTGTTTGTACCTTGCAGTGAGTATCCTGCATTCATATGTACATAGCTTAAGTTACATAATTCCAAATCCACAAATTCAAAAACTATATGAAAGGTAACTCATTTCCCTATCTAAAAATGTAAGGTTTATGATTTAATTCTTCCTATATCAACATTAGCAATTTTCCAAAGTTGCACTATCTTCCAGCAGTATTCAGGCACAGTATTACATTGACCTACTTGCACAAAATACTCCAAATTTAATTATCAGCATAACCAATTGGTTCAAACTTAAAACCATAATAATCCTAACTCCGCTATCTTTCTGGAAATGTAAGGCTTGAAACCTAACTCAATTTAGGCTATTTTCTGCAATTTTTCAAAGTTAAGACTGGAATTCACGTTTTTCTGACAGAGTACCCTGTACTCATTTGTACATATCTCAAGTTATAGAAATCCAAATCAAGAAATTCCAAAACTGACTTTCTCCTAACTTAAAAGGCTATCCACTATAATTTTTCCAAAATTTTTCTCTTTGTATAACAATTAAACTGAATATTTTAATTGCAACCCAAAACAAAACATAGATTTCCAGATTTGAACATTAAGTTGGAATTTAATCAAATCCTTCATCCATAGAGTACCCATTTGATTCAATTGATCATAATTTCATTTTCATACTTAATAAATAAACGTTATAAAATTAGAAGAATATCTCATTTACCCAAATTTTCTAGCAGCTCTTCCTTTTCTCTTCTGTCTTCCCTTTTGGCTTCAGTTTTCAGCCTTCATTCTCGTGCCCCACTTCTTTCTTTCATTTCCCTTTTTCTTTTCATCTGCTCTTTCTCTTCTCCCCGATTCAGTATGGCTCGGTTTCCTTTCCTTTCTTTCTTCTGGTTCTCTCCCGTGTCCCCTCTCCTCTCTTACACTTTCATTTTCTTATTTTATTTCCAAGACTTCTTTGAAAAGTCTTGGATGGTGAATGCCGAGAATGTGACTTAGTGGGGTTTGATGGGAGAAAGTCCCATCAAACTCCACTAAGCACATATTTTAAATTATATTTTTATTTTAGAAATTTCAAGTTTATTTTATTTTATATATATATATATATATTTCCTATTTCAAATATCTACATCCATATAATTTATAAGTATCTTTACATAATATTATATATTTATATATATCTAATATATATTCATATATATTTATTTATCTTATTATATTACTTATATGTAATATGTATTTGTACCTACATTTTAAACATTAAATATATAGTATCTACAAACACACACACACACACACACACACACACACACACACACACATATATATATATATTATATAAACACACAAACACACATATATATATACACATATTTTATATGTTCATGTCTAATGCATTTTTAATGTAGGTATGTGTGTGTGTGTGTGTGTGTGTATATATATATATATATATATACACACACACATACATTTTCCTCCTTTATTTTAAAATTTACATATATATATATATATATATATATATATATATACACACACATATTTAATACTCAATAGGTATATATATGTATTTCCTTATTTATTTTTTTTATCTATTTTAATATTCAAGTATACTACATTTCTTTTAGTATACTTGTGTCCTTTGTTTTATTAACACAAATATACCTATATATTGTGGAATATATGTACCTATTTGTTCTTATATATCTCTTCAACTCATAATAAAATTTCTAAATTACATAAAGGCATAAATCATTTATTTGCTAATTTCACTAACTTGAAATTCCATTCTCATAACTTGAATTAACAACAATTACAAGGTGCATCTCAAAGCTAAGCTTATCCTATGTCTTTTATTCATTCACAAATATAGTACGAAATTTTGCAGTCTTTACAATTTTTTTAGGCTAAAGAGAAACCTCCCTCTTTTTTTTAGGCTAAAGAGAAACCTCCCTCTTTTTTTAAGGCTTAAGAGAAACCTCTCCTTTACAAGGTGTTTACAATGGGTGTAACCAAAGAAGGCCTCAAGGTAGGCAAATGATTACAAAGATTAAGCACAAAGAAAAGCCTATACAATATTTGTGCTATTCTATATAAGGAATATAAGAGTGATGGAAGATGAAGACTTTGTAAGCACTTGAGATGTTGTTGAGGCTTTGAATATGAGGACAATGAAGATTGAATGTGCTGAGCTCTTCCTCTTTTTTCCTTCAGCTTCTAAGCCTCTATTTATAATCCCTTGGATGGTTTGTGGATGTTGGTTGGAGCCAAAATTGAATATTACCGTTGTATCTCACAAAACTAGTCGTTACAGCCCATTTTTGTGTAAAGGGATCGATCCCTTTCCATAAGGGATCAATCCCAAGCTTCCAGATTGCTTGGTCTGGGCTTGAGACACCTGTTTGCTTTCGAAAAGCCTTACTGCCACTAGGGGATTGATCCCTTCCCTTAGGGGATCGATCCCATGCTTCCAGATGGTGATTTTTCCTGCATTTTGGGTTAGAAATGATATAGCCTTTGATTTTATTTCAACTCAAAAATTTTAGAGTTTTGTGGGAGTTTTTCTTAACTTTCTAAATTGAAAAGCATAGTCCAAAAAACTCATTAAGTAATTTTCTAAATATGTTCTTGAAAACATTACTTAATGAAAATATTCAAAACCATTTTATAAAGTATTAAGACCAATAAGAATATATCATTAAATCATGGTCTTAATGTTTGATATGAACACTTAAAATGTAGTGAGAAAATCATGTGTGGCAAAGCAAATTTACAATATGAATCAAAACATAAAAGCTTACTTAAGTTTTTATCATTTCAAAATATATATATATATGTCAATTTAAAGCTACCATACATGCATCAAGAAACGTGTAAAATCTAGTAAAAATCTATTCGAAAACTGAGTTGCAATTTAATATGCATAAAATTCCTTTCCTAAGAGCTTAAATTATAAACACATTTAGCCACCTTTTTTTGTTTCTAAAAATTAAGCTAAGTGATAATTTTGAGTGGTTAGGTTGGTTTAAGAAATTTCGACAGCATAACGGTTCTTTCTATCTAACCTCCTGCACAAAAATACAACTTCAAACCACAAGTTCCATTTCTCAATTTTAGACCAAACCATCATATCCAATTTCATAAAAGGTAAAATTTATCAAATTCATGCAATGCAATATCCCTATGCTTCATACATATATCCCTTAACTTTCAAATTCTTGGTGTTCCTCTCATTAGCACTAGTTTCACCTTCTGACCTCTGAGCTACAATTTACCATACAAACTCAGTAAATTTACCACACTTCAGTTAGAAAGAATATTTAACTCATTAAATGCTAGCACATGGTCTATTGTAGCTTTAAATTCAGTCTGATTTCTACCAATGCTAATAGTCAAAACACTTCTATTTTCGATTTTGATTGCACCTACAATCTCTTATGAATTTATACATTATTTTAGAACCTAAAACACATTGAAATGAACATGATTTCTTCTTCCCCTTCTCTAGGCCGAATAGTATTTAGCTTCCTACACTTCACGTTTCTTCAATTTAAGCTTAATTTCATGCTTTAAGCTAATTCTACATAATTTCCACATCATTCCCGTATAAAGAAGCATCATGTTCATGCCTCCCTAAGGTTGGTCAAAACCCTAAGGTACCCAATTTCATGGTTTCAAGTTGAATTAAGCTTAAATACATGCTTAGACATATGAAACACATGACATATAATAAAGATGGTAGACCAAGACATGTAGAAATATGTGAAATTTTCTAATTTAAAATATCTTCCTTGTGAAATTACCAAAATGCCCTTATACTCAAGGAAATACTCCAATTTTGCCTTTAGTGATTGACTTAGTTAAAAATAGTTTATCTAATCCCCAAAATATTTTATTTAATCATAAAACATCTCTATTTAACTTGCTCTAATCATTGGTGGAGCTTTTGTTGAAGTACGATTGGTTATTTGGATGAAATTACCAAAATACCCCTAACTGTAAAATCGCATAAATTTCTACTTTTACACCTAATTGATTTCATCAGTCCACATGGCCTAGAACTTTATTACATGAGGAATTATCTATTACAGATAGTTAGTCAAAAAATTTAGTTTGACTGTTATTCACAGAAATTTCGACAGCCTATGGACTTAATCGTCATTTCTTAAATTGTTTCACGTTTTTCAAAACATGCATAAATAATGGAGTTTGGCTCTAAATATCGAGTCTACCAAGTTTCAACTCCATTGAGACATGGGAAGATTAGTGTGGCCGCCTCCTAATTTCCTTCCATACGTACAATATAATTAACATTTTAATAATTATAAAATATCCCATATTCTTAACTATTTGGATAATAATCTACAGTGATTAGGGATATGGATCTCACAATAGGGTTTTAGGATATAATTTCATTCAATTTTTACATGTTTTTGGTAGATTAAAGCAGCCACCAATTTGCTTGTTCATGTTCTTTAATTTCCTTAGTTAAATTTACTTGTTTTCTTTACAATTTCGTTTAAATTTCTACTACTTTCTTGTAAGTTTTCAATTTATCTTTGTTATTTTTTTAAATTTCCTGCAATGAACTCTTCTTCTACTCATTTTTTCTTTCATTTTTGATTTAGATTAAGTTCTATGATCATCGAAAGCTAAGGAGATTGAAAAAGTATCTCAATAGCTCTTGTGAGTGATTTTGATCCACATTTGATTTCCTTGATTTTTTTTTTCTGGATTTTGTTTCTAGCTACTGTTTTGAGTTTGTTTTAATTGTTTTTGATGTTTAATTTCATGTTTTAAATCAATTTCTTAAAGATCAATGAGGTAAAATAGTTTGCAAGCTTAGATTTCATTAAATTTGTATGGTTTCTAGTCTAGGTTTCTTTCATGGTTCACGTTTTCGACACTACCAACCCTGTTTGGCGTCCTTTGTAGATGTTTCTAGGGTTATGTTTTGGTTGATTTTAAGGGTTGTTTAGGTGTCTTTAAATCATATTTGGATCATAAATTAATTAGGTAATTTTAGGGATTTAATTAGATTAGTTTTCTTAGCAATATTAATTAGGTAATGTCATAGCTCTTTCATGCATTTTTATCCAGTTTTCTTGATCAGTTTTTTTTTCATTACTGTTATTGAGTGTTTGGTCGTTGCTTGGTATTAGTTTAATGAGTCTTTTATGAGTCTAAATTAGTATTAGGGGTTAGTATATAGTAGGTAATTTTTAAGTAAGTTTGCATTGCTTTTGTTATATCTTTTGCATTTAATTCCTTTGTATTAGGCGTCCTTTAGCTCTCTGTTCAGGTCTGTTTTTGTGTTATGTTTTTAGGTATTTTAGAGGCCCATTCCATTAGTTTTAAGTCATAGTAAAGTCCTACATCCCATTACATTTCTTATGCATTTTTAGGGTACTTTGCATGCATGTAGCAAATTTGTCCAGTTTTGATTTAGCTACTGTTTTAATTGTTTTTAGGTCATGTTTAATTTAGTTTAGGTCATATTAGTTTTATATAATTAGTGATTAAGTTGTAGGTCATGTTAGATTAAGCTTCATTAGCCATTTAGTTGCATGATTAGGTTTGGTTTGCATTAAAATTCAATTCTACCCAGGTTTTGCATTCACATTAATTCCATGCATTTAGGTACTGTTTTAGGTTAATTTTACTAGTCTTAGGTTAGTATAATTATAGGCTCTAAGTTAGGGTAAGGTAGAGTAAGTGTCCAGGCCATTTTCCTTAGCATTTACCATGCATTAGCTTAGAATTCCATATGTTACATGTTACTGTTGTTGTAGGTTGTTTAGGGGCTGCATTTTAGTGCTGTTTTAGTTTAGTACATGCATTAGTTTAGGGTTTAATTCATGCAATTAGGGTTCATTAAGGGTTAGGGTTATTAGTATCTTATTAATTCATTTTAGACTTAATATCCAAATATGCCCTCTACGTTTACTATAAAATGGAATTATATCTTCAACGTTTAATTGCATAGAAATCGATCCTAAACGTTTCAAAATAATAGAATTAAGGACAGTTCTGTTAACTCTCTCAAAAGCTGTTAAGTTTTATTACTATGTAAGGGTAATGAAAATTAGAGAATTTAACAAAAATGTACTTAATTTTGTTATTTTGAAACATTTAGGATTGATTTCCATCCAATGAAACGTTGAGGCCTTTTTTTGTGTAAGTATAGGTATCTTCATCTGTTTTACAGTCTGAGATTAACCATGTTCAGATCAAGAGTAGTAAAGGAACATTAAGGGCTTAATTTCATTTTATGGTAAACATGGAAGGCATATTTTGGTATTAAGCCTTCATTTTAATTCATTGTTTTAAAACTCCAAAAATATACTTATTTTCATGCATTTGTTAGATTAGTTAGCATTAGTAAATCATGCATTTAATTAGTTTAGGAACTCATTAGATTAGGTTTGGGGTTTCAATTTGGTGCATTTTGGGGTTAGGGCATTTAAGGTTACAATTAGGGTTTTATTTAGGGTTTCATTATAGTTTAGGTAGTTCACGCATTATTTTCCAATTTCATTAGTTTTAATTTGGTTTTGAATCAATTCATGCATTTTTATTTTCAATTTAGGACATTCACACATATTTCCATTATTTGCATTTTTACCTTATATTTTTAGTTATTTATATTTTTCCCAAATCTTTTATAAATTGCATTTTTGTTTGTTTTCTTTTGCAGTTTTTTTTTTAATTTCATCGTTCCCACTATGAGTATTTCCATTTGGCTTTTTAATTTCATTTTTTATTATTTTCTTTATTTTTTAATATTAGCCTTGTAGATCATCTATTATTTCTCAATCTTCATAATTTGCTAAAATATATTTAAGGTAATAGTATCCGGTACTTAATTAAGGCCTTGCATAAACAATCTCTTTGGAACAGTATTTTGGGACTCATTTTTATATTACTTGTATGACCACTTGCACTTACCTTAGATACTCCTAGGATATGCCAATTCAGTCATCACCTATCCCTGCTCAAGTTAATAATCTTAATGACCACATAATGGTGCACAAACAAGTACTTGGAATCTTGATTTACTCAAACCTTATCATTCCCCAATCACACTTGAATACATAAAAGGTATTCCTCTACCTCTGCAATCTAGCATAGATATCCTCTATTGGGCTTTATCTAAAACTAGTCAATTTACTTCCAAATCTCTCTATAATAAACTTATTATATACACCAACAATTGTTAATCCTCCTTTGCCATGGAAGTACATATGGAAAGTACATACGCTACCTTGAGTTAAATTCTTTCTATGGATGATAACTCAGCAAACTTTCGACATCATCTTTACTAACTCATGAAAAAAATCCATAACTTCCCTTACTTGTAACTTATGCCATTAAACGTACGAAACAATCTATCATCTTTTCACGTCCTATCCCTACTTTGCACCTATCTGGTCATCCATAAATTGGATTTGGAATTTTAGTAATACACATTTAACAGCTCTCCTTAAATCCTTGCCTAATAGTAGCCTATACTACACTTACGCACACATCTCCATCCCATTTTCATCTTTCACTCCCAATTTACTATGGTATATTTGGAAATAGAGGAATAAGGTGGTTTTTCAATAACAAACATACCCCAACTCCACTCTTTATCCAAAATACCTTTCACCTAAGCCAATAAAAAATAGTCATTAATTCAACGTCTTCTTCCTCAACCTACTATCCATGAATTAAATTAATCTCATGGAGCCTACCAAACAGACCATACCAAAAGTAAAATACAGATGGATCCAATCTTAGAAATCCTGGGCTTGCAGGTTGCGGCGGAATCCTTTGGGATGATACTGTAACTATTTTATAGCTTTTTCTCTTTATCTAGGCATCACTACAAATAATATAGCTGAATTACAAGGAATTCGCATGGGCATCCAATTAGCATCATCACTAGGAGCAAAATATTTACATGTAGAAACTGACTTTATCAGCTCTGTTTAATTGCTTCACGAAACCTAGGCCTTCCACCCTTCATGAGACCACCACCCTTTTCAGGAGATCACACTACTGATCTCATGAGGTTAGTTGTAGGATTTAAGAATATCATAGTATCTTTTGTTTGCGAAGAGGCAAAGCAGATAGCAGATTGCTTGGCGATCCACATATCAACAACAACATCAGAAATTTAAATACATTTGACTGCCTCTTAATCGCCACTTTCGCATTTTGACTTCTGTAATAGCTGTATTTAGAGGTGGCAAACGGGCTGGTTCAGGTGGTTTCAGTCCGAGTTATCTTTGAGTTCAAGTTATTTTGGGTTCAGGTTATTTCGAGTTTGGGCCATTTCAGGTTCGGGTTTTTCCGAGTTTGGGTTTTTCCAGATTCGATTTTTTTCAGTTTCGGGTACTTTTGGTTTCGAGTTTTTTTTTTTGTTTTTGGCATTTTCGGATTCGGTTATTTTCAAATTCGGTTTGGTTTCGATTTCAGTCCGATTCTAACCGTGCGGGTTTAGTGGGCTTAGTCAAATTATTTTTGAAAGTTTATAAGTTATAAATATTTTTATAATTTTGAAAATATAATAATTAACTTAATTTTTTTTATAGTTAAATAAAAATATAATAGAATTGCTAAAGTAAAGTTAAAATTTATTAAATATTTATATAAATATAAATATTTACATTTTAATGTTTTTATTACTTAATAATGATTATTTAGTTTTTTTAATTTCCTACAATATTCACATTTCCTACGATATTCGCATTTATCTGTCACTATTAAAATCAAATCAGTGTGTAATTAATAGGTGAAAATATAAAAACATTTAAATTTGTTAGAAGAGAAATTTATTTTTAATTAAATAAAAAATTAATAAAATAAAAAATAATAATTTAAAGAGAAAATTCTTGGTGACATTTGATGTGTCACAAAAATTATCATATCACAAAATATTAATTATGTATATTTAATACATTTAATATATAATTTTTGTTTATTATACTATTATTGTAATATGTAAAACAATTTATTTTACCTTTTCAATGATAAAAGATAGATAAGAAAAACAATAATATCATCTGTTTGAATATAATTTTGTATACTTGTCTTTTATTATTTACGCTACTAAAAGTAGGCTTTTAGTAATCATAAATTGCAAAAGCTCACGATATTGTTGCAAATTCTCATTATATTTGCAACTATTTTTCATAGTTACTTATTGGATTTTTTTTTTAATTTTATGCAATTATATTCTATGTTGTTGTGAATTCCTACCAATTTAGCAACAAGGAAAAAAAAAGTTACAATATTTCATTATTTTTGCAACGACTTTTTATTGTCGTCTAATTAAAATTTTAAATATTATATACAATGATACTTTTTATTGTTGCAAAATCCTATCAAATTGAAAAAATAAAATAAAATAAAAGGGCGTTATCTTATTGTGTCTGCAACAACTTTTTATTATTGTTGCTTAATTAACTTTTTAAATATTTTATACAACAAAAAGAAAATTTGTTATGATATCTATATCATATCCATATCAGATTTACAACGAATTTTCATAGTCATTGTCAAATTAAAATTTTCTTAATATTGTGCATATAAAACGATCAAAATAATTGTTACGAAATATAATTGGCAATATTCATTATCATAAAATATAAATTCAAAAATAAAATTTGAGAATATAAAATAAAAATAATCATAAATGCATTTTTCTTTTAAACTATATTATATTCATGTGAAAATTTAATTTTTATCAATGTTATATCTTATAAAATCGATTTTTTTTATTTATATTATTCGAAAACTTATTATTTCATTATTTTTAAAATCTTATCGTTTGAAATTTATTGTACTTTTTCTTTATATATGTATTACTTACATATTGTTATGTTTAATGTATAGACACATTATATTATCTGGGCTTGTTCATTCTTGTTTTATATAATTATTTCAATTTTAAAAAAAAACACAAAGTTATAGTTGCTTCGATTAAAACTCCTAGTTATTATTCAATTAAAACTCAATTTGATTCTAGGATTAACTAATCCTTATAAAAAAAAAAGCATATGATCAATCATATATAGGAATATAATTAGAGAAATAGAAATTTAGAATAAAAAAATTAAGAATGTTTAAACATTTTAATAATAAAAATTATAACATGGTAACGTTATTAAAAATGAAGGAAAGAACATTTAAATGTTATAATAATTGAATTGTTTTAACCTTTTTTATACTTAATACTAACTATCTATTTGGGTTTCAAAAGTTTAACACTGCAAATCTATTTTCTATCTTTTAAAATGCTAATTGTTATATATTCAATTGGTCAGTTACTATTTGATAGATATTAAATTCTCTTACAAATTAAATTATTTATAAATTACTTTTTTAAAAAAATTATTTATAAATTAATTGCATATGAAAATATACCAATTTTTCATTTTAAAAAAAACCATTTTAGTTAATTTAATTGATTTCCCTCTATTTAATTGATTTCTTTTTCAAATTTTCATATTTTCATTTCCCTTTATTTTATTGATTTCCCTCTCAAATATTCATTTAAAAAAAACCATTTTAGTTAATTTAATTGATTTCCCTCCCAAATTTTCATATTTTCATTTCCCTTTATTTAATTGATTTCCCTCTCAAATTTTCATTTAAAAAAAATCATTTTAGTTAATTTAAAAGCACAAATGTGACTAAAGTTAAAGACCTAATATCTCCTTTCTTCATTCTCCTCCGGTTTTACTCCTTCTCCACTGTTCCAATTCCCCTGCTTTAATTTAATTTTCTAGTTTTTGTTCCTCATATAAGCAGCCATTTCCTTTCCTTATCACACAACAAACCCAACCACATTTGTTGTAGTGAATTAATTAATATAATGCTAATTATTTAAATATAATTAATCATAATATTAATAAAGTATAAAAAATAAATTTTATTAAAATTACCGCTTACACAATAATACTATTATAGTATATTATTAAATCACATTTTAATTTACTGTTAGAAATATTATTTTTATTTACACTTTAATTTTATATTTAATAGATAATAAATTAATTATTTTTAATAAATAATTAATTCTATCTGAATAATACTTACGTATTAAGAGATTACATAGTTTATTCTTAAAAGATTGTTATAATAAAATATAATATATAAATCATTGTTATAAGATACCAAATTAGAATCTTCTTAATATAACAAATAATTAATTACCAATAGCTTGATTTATTCATGTATTTTATTAAAATTACCGCTGTAGACACCCTATTTTGTCCGGGATCTTGACTTGTAAAAATAATTAGTGGAGTTAAGTGACATTGTATTTTAAGCAATTTAGCAATTCTAATTAGGATTTTTTTAAAAAAACTTAGAATTAACATTAATTAGGAAATTAAAATTAAAATGAGATTTAGGGATAATAAAAAAAAAGGGAGAGACAAGAAAAGAAAATAAAATTAATTTTAGGACTAAATAATTAGATTTTTTTAGGATAATTATATAAATTAGAATTCATTAATTAAGTAATTAGGAAGAGTTGTTATCAGATTAAATTTAGACTAGTAGAGTTAGATTTGAATAGGAATTAATAGATGATTTGGATTAAAATAAATTAAAAGATAAAAAAAGGATAAAAACTAAAGTAGTGTAATTGTATAAAAACTCTAATATTCCTTTAGACTATAAAAAGGGGGATCGTATCACCCATTAAAAAAAAAAGAGGACACAAAAATAAAATTGCCCTGAAGCCTATCAGCAGCTGCATCTTGCTTGCTCTGTCCAGCCCCCAACAGCCAAGTATCCATCCTTTGCATGCTGCTATTGCCCCCTGCCTCTATCGTGAATCATCATCATCGTTAACCATCATCATCGTTAACCTCGCTGCACTGCCTTACGCCATGAGCACCAAAACAGCAAGTTGCCGAGCCGCACCACAAACCATCAACTGCTGATTTTTTTTTTCTGATTGCGCACTGCACCATCTCCTCTGCAACTGAAATTATTCCTGTCGCCTTGGACAGTTTGCTACGTTTCCATCCTCGCTTCGGCAACATCATCGCCTATTCCATCGCTTGCCTCCACTCACGTCCCAAGGAAAACAAAAAAAAGATTAGAAAAGGGAAAAGCACGTGGAAGACATCAGGTAAGTTTGTGTTTTAATCATTTGTTCTCCAATTTAACTAATTTTATAATTTAATAATATGTTAATGATTTGTTAATAAGTTGACTTAATAGTTTAATTGGTAACTTAATAACTTGATTTGATAATAAAATTTAATCAACATGACTTTGTATGATAACTTGAGTAAATAAATTGTTTATAAAATATTAATTTTGCACGTTAATGACTATGATCAATTTGTATGATTTGCATGAGTAATTAGGATTTAATTAATGTTGTATGCTTGATTCATTGAGTAAGATTTCAGGAAATATGACCCTTTTAGGAAATTGTAATTATAAAAAAATATATAAAGTTAAAATAATAAGATTCAATAAATGAAAAATATTAAAGGTGGACATGATTTATTCCGATAATGAGATCCTAATGAGGGTTACGCTTAAGTAATACTTTAGAATCTCTAGGTGAGAGGATTTCCTTCATGGTCTGACCAGCTTAATGGAAGGAGCTAAAGGGAATTTTCAATAAAAAATAATTCATGTGCATTTTCTAAAAATATAATAATAACAATAATAATAATAATAATAATAATAATAATAATAATAATAATAATAATAATAATAATAATAATAATAATAATAAGAGTTAGATAATAATAATTCATGAAAGTGAGTATCGATCATTCCAATGATAAGATTCCAAAGAAGGTTACGCTTAAGTAATACTTTGAAAATCTTTAGGTAAGAGAATTTCTTTTAAATTTTATCAGCTTAATGGAGGATTTTAAAGGAATTTTTGATAAAATGATTTATATTCATTTTCTAAAAAATAAAGATAATTTATATTCACAAGATAAATATAACAATAAATAATAGATAAAGATATTAGTCAAGAAAATAATAGAAAATAATGAATGATAAAAATAAAATAAGATAATTTGGGCAGACGAGTCAAAGTTAGGAAATTTCCATAAAATACTAAAATATATCCAACGATGGAGCCTCTTCAAGCAAGTCGTATAATACTACTTGAATACTCTTGAGGTGAGAAGGATTTTTTAAGTTATCCCACCAACTTAATAGAGGATACTTAGAAATATCTTTCAATATTAAGCATATCGAAATTAAAGATTAACCTAAGCAAATTTAGAAGATAACCTAAGACTAAGTGATACCATTCTAGGATGGGCATCGTGGGGGTGCTAATCCTTCTCCACACGTAACCGTACTTCCGAGTCTAAGAATCTTTGAACGTAGACCAAGCTTTATCTTTAAACAAGAATAGGTGACCAATCACACCTTAAGTTTGAATGATTGGTGACGACTCTAAGAATTTAAGTCTAGCGGGTTAGGTACTAGGACTTGACACGTTATGACAACCGCTTATGCAATAATATTACTATAGTATTTTTTTAAATTACACTTTACTATTAGAAATAATTATTTTTATCCAAAATTTAATTTTATAATTAAAAAAGTGTATCAATTATTTATTTATTTTAAAATAATAATCATATAATTATAATTTGGGTTTTTTCGGGTTATAAATTCAGGTTTTTACGAGTTTCAGATCGGTATCAGTCGAATCGTATTAGGTTCGAGTTTTTTCAGGTTCAAGCTTTTTCGGGTTCGGATTTTTTCGGTTTTGGGCCTTTGACTTTTTTGGTCAATTCGAGTTAGGTCTCGAGCTAGTTTGGGCGGGTTTTCGGGCTCAAGCCAGCTTTTGCCGCCTCTAGCCGTACTCCTCGTCTTGTAAAAACCATCGCATCATGTACTTTTTAGGTTCACTAAATAAATAATACAAATCATGTCTTTTGTTAAAAAAAAAAAAAAAGAGTCAGTTTTACATTAGCCGTCAAAGGAGTTAATGGAAACAATATCTTAAAAATTGATATCATCATTAAAATTATAAAAAGTGGGGAAAGGAGACGTACCGCATATCAACCAATTTTAGAGTTAGTAGTGTCCCGTCCGAACAAAAAAATTCATATGTGTGCTTGTCTTTCAATGCTGGTTGTATATCAGAACTAAAGCATTAGCTTTACCCTTCAGGGGTTTTCATCTCCATCCCACATTGTGCATGTGTGTGTGTGGTGTGTGAGCTTAAAAGAAGCTCCGCGCTAACCCAAACCAACCAGCTTTGTAGTTTGTGGCATGTCCCATCCGAATAAAAAAAAAAGAAAGGTACCGCATAAAAAAAAAGGGTTAAGAGATGAAATGAAATTGTACTAAAATACAAAATTAAATTAAAGTGCCAAGAGGTTGGATGTAAATGAGTATATTATAAACAAGTATTTTTCACTATCTGAGCAAATTAAGTAGGATTATGATATTTAATAATCAGATTTGAATATAGTTCAAGTAATAACTTTATTACACGTCCCGAGTTTAAATAGTGAACTTAACGCACCCTATTATTCGAACCAAATAAGAAAGAATAATTTTTATATATTAATATTTAATTAAATTAATTTACTACGCATTTTAATTGTGGTTTTAACCTTAATTTAATTTTATTAATTTAATTTTTCTTAATAATATGTACTAAATTTTATTTTAAATTTAAATTTAAAGTCAAAATCTGACTTAATGAATATTTAGAGAGTTTGGATAATTAAAAATATTTTTAAATTATATGAGTAGAATTTGGACAGTAAAAATCAAAATATTTGAATAATTAAACGAATTTGAATATGATAAATTATAATAAAATTTGGATTCAGATTCGAATAATTAAAATTAACAGACACCTTAACCAATGCCTTAATGGTCCAAAGTTTTTCTTTTTTAATAATAAACGATGATATGTTACTTGAATGAGAATAGATACAATATACCTATTTGTTTTGTTGAAAGGCAGATTCAACAAAACATGGAGTCTTTAATCCATACTACATATTCAAAGAAAAGGCTAGCATTTTTAGCTAACAAATGTGCTACTGCATTGCATTTACGAATTTAAACTTACACTTAAACCTGGTCATGGGCCGAGCCTATGACAGGTAATAAAAATTTTTGTGTATGCCCAAGCTCGGTTCGGTTCGAAAATTCGGGCTTGACTTTTAGTCCAGACCCGTTTTCATTTTTATACTATAAGCCCGAGCTCGACCCGCGTAAATATAATTTTATTTATTTTTTATATTTTAATTATTTAATTATTTGTTTTTTACTATTTTATTCGCTTTAAAATTTATTTTAATTTGTCAAAATTTGTATGTCAATTTTCATATTAAATATTTATAATCATGTTTATTAATCAATAATGTCGTATATATAAATTTATATTATATTTAATAAATATATAAAAAAATATAATTAAAAGTAATGAAATGTTATACCTCAACATAAAAAGCAGTAACTTAGTGGCACGTAAGTTGATCTCTTAGTGCAGCAGTCTCGCACTCAAGATTATCTGAAGTAACCTGTGAGAGGAAAGAGGGGGATAAGCTAAAGCCCAGTAAGAAAATATACGCTAAGTGATGCTAGGTTCCTACTATGCTTTATACATGTTTATGCATAAACAAATGCACAAAACTCATGCCTCAAAGCAATTTATCAAGAATAGTGCAATGTCGATGTACTTTTGTTCATAAGATATAAAACATTTATATCGATCAGTTCCAAACATATTAGTGCCCATGTAGTTAATAAAATTGAGATACAATAAAAATAAAAATGATAAACTCATTCTTTTTCACAATAGAACCAAGATACATATTCAAAAGTAATAAATGAATAGGCATCAATTTACGATATTTGGTAACATAACCAGAAACTTCGAAAATATAACCAATGAGCTTTTTACAAAAGCATCCACTGTAGCTAGTAGTGATCATCCATGATCATGAATCATCCAAGCACCAATGATCATCTAGTAGCTGAGGTACATGTCGCGACTAGTAGTCAGACAATATACGTAATTACTACTACCCATGCCACACAGGCGGGATCCATGAAGCAATTACTGTAAGAGCCTCGCCCGTCTCACCAGGCCGTCGGCTAGCATCCCCTAGGCGTCCTCTACACGCCCCAGGTTTACTCTTACAATCGTCAAGGCCTTGCTCGTTCCAATGGGCCGTTGGCTAGCATCCCCTAGGCGTCCTCATTGCCCCAAGTTTGCCTTGACAGCGAGAATAGACGGTCGCCCAACACTCACTACACAACGTATTGTCCGCTTTGGCGGTCGCTTACCTCACAACTTTATCCCAAGGCTCCTGAAGAACTCAAGATTAATGCCTTGAGCGCGTTTGCTGAGGCTCGAACTCTGACACCCTTAAGTACCCGAGCCTTACACTCATGTTACCATCGAGACAAGTTGTATTTAGAGTGCAACAGTAACTTTCTTGCTAGATAAAAGCAAGTTTTTTTTTCTTTTTTACTCAGAATAAAAATCAGTATTTAGAGTGCAACAGTAACTTTCTTGCTAGATAAAAGCAGGAAAAATCAACCCATAAAGTAGGGGAAAAGTTCATGATGTTCAGACCATCGACCTATTGTTGTAAACCATAAGGCCCTTTCTGGGCCGAGCCTCAAAACAAAAGAAACCGACCATGGCCTATTTTGCAGAAACCTATATATTTACATTGGTAAATAACAATACTTTTTTTTTAATTCATAGGGGTACAATGAAAAGAGAAAAATTAAATTTTGAATCATATCCCTCTTAAAAAAAGGATAACAAGACTAAGGCTTGGTTGTCATAAATAATAATACTTCGATACTTTGCTACATCAACTATTATTCTTTACATTGTACAAATGAGATTAAAACGTTTTCATGTGTCTTTTTATTTATTAATTATTTTAATATCTTACTGAAATATATGAACATGTTATCATTGATTAGAGGAAACTTCATTACCAATGTATGAAATAATTTTTTTTAGATATGCTACTTTGCTAGTTAATTATCTTTGGATATTTTGTAGGGTAGTACTAAAAAATTTACCTTAATTTTAGTAAGGTATAATGATTAAAAAAAAAGGAAAATATATTGTAGTTGTCCGAATTCCTTCATTCATATCCACATATAAATTTAAAACAATCTTAAAGACTCTATGTACGTCAATTTCCAACGAAAATCCGACTTATGATGACATAGGTAGACACTACCCAGCGTCATAACCACAACCAAAATCAACCTGCATTAAAACTCCAACAAGCAAATACAGTTTATATGCCAATCCAACACATTCCCAATCTCAAACTTTACACATTTAAAAATCAATCCAAACATACCTTAAAATGAGAAATCAATGAGGTTTTAAGTTTAAAACCAACATTTCATAAGTCTTTGGTAAATAAGAAAAATTCATCTTTGTATGCACCTGTAAGAACATTTAAAAGAATAAACTTTATATTTATATGAATATATATATATGAACACAGAGGATTAACAACATTTAACATACATGCCCTTACCTTAACTAACCTCCTAACCAAAATCCTCTTCTTCTTCCTTTTTTTTTCCTTCACTGTGTATGTCTATGGGTGTAAAACGGGCCGAAGCCCGTGGGTCGATCCACCAAACCCGCGGGCTTTTAACGGGCCGGATTTATTTTTTAGGCCCGTTTAAAAACGGGCCTAAACGGGCTTGCCCGCGCGAGCCGGTTCATAAGCCCGCGGGTCAGCCCGCGGGCCGGCCCCATTTAGGCCACATTTTATTTTTTTTATATATTTTTGTTTTTTAATTATATTATTAATGTATTTTTATTTCTTACAAAATAATACATACATGATATGATTTTATTATATTCTAGCAAAAAAAAAAAGAAGTTGGAAAAGTTTAATGTTTAATAGAAATTTATGTTTTTTCAAGATTATAATTATTTATTTTAAAAATATTATAAGTGAATTGTAATTGTATTTAGATTGTATTTATATATGAATTTTAATGATTTTTTAAAATTTATTTTTATTATTTTTATTTAAAAACATGTGGCCCGCGGGCCGGCCCGGTCCGCATTAAAAACGGACCGGGCATATCAAACATGGCCCGTTTAAAAACGGGCTTAAACGGGCTTGGCCCGTTTCCGTACGGCCCGCCCCGTACCCGGCCCGCCCCGCCCGTTTTACACCCTTATGTATGTCTACCAAGCAGCCTCTATGAACACAATTTTCAGAGATTTCATCATTTATACTATAAATTAATCCTCCTATATATATATATATTTTTTAACTTAATTTAAACTAGCAGAAGTCAACCCTTACCCCTTGAAACCTTTAAACCGAGACCTTCTTTGCAGCCTACTTCACTGTTTTGGAGCTACTGTTTTCTCCAAAATACAGCAGGTCTCTTGTCTCGAGTCTCCTAAAATAACCGAACCTATGCCCTCCTTATGCCACTATTTTGCCTGTTTCGGTTCAGTCACAATAGTTCCAAATCACTTTTAATCCATAAATCAATTCTCAATAGTGGTTAAAATCCAGAACTAATCATAAATCACCAATGCTCAATACATTTATAATTTATAATTTATAATTTTAATCGTAAATAAGACACTATCACCAACTTAGCATATACTTCTTACAAAATTCACCAAACCTGGCACTTAGTAAACACTGCACTTGGCTAATTGTGCCCTTCCACTTCCTTGCAAATTTTCTACAACCAATACACATCAAAATTTAATATCATTGCGTATCCATCTAAGGCATTTTTTATTTAACTAAAATAATCCCTTTTTACCATACTCTCTTTATAGAGTAGTCAAGGTAAATTTATTTACCATTATTATTTATTATTTATTTTTCCACAATGCTAAGATCACACTTAACCTTACTCTTATTGAAATCTTTAATCCGCATATCCACTTCACACGTATTTTAAATCTAACTCATATTATTTCCACATTCAAAAATTATCAACAATCATATCATAAATATATAAATAACATCAATATGGCACCAACAAGCAACTTAGGATATATTTCCCTCACCTATCTTACTCCATTCAAGTTTTGGTGACAATCACGCTTGCACACCTTGCACTATTAGCATTTTCTTGAATTCTCTTCCTCACTTAAGCCCCTAAACTTAGCCCAGCGCAAAGGCCTTGCTCAATCCCCAAAAATGCCTTATTTTTTACTGTCTTTCCCAGCCTCGAGAACCCCTGAATTTTAGCTTCATTCTGGACCTCAACCGCCACAGTTTTCGGTCTTCTTTTTGGCAGCAAAGCCACCCCTATTTCGATCCTATTTTGGGCCAGCTGATTAGGCCCATTTTCCACCCCTCAATAACCAAGAACCACCCTGATTTCCTCCCTCATTTATGCTCCAAAAGCTACCATCTCCCCTATTCAACATCCCTTAACTTCGGCCTTCAACTCCACCCGATCAACCCTTGAAGAACCCAGCTGAAGACCATTTTTCTAGCCGTACTCAGCCATCAAAACACCACCTGCTCAACCCCTTAATCTTAGCACTTAGCAGCCCTCAACCACCTTTGTTTCACGCCTCAACTCTGTCCCTAACCTACATCGCCACCATCCAAAGCCGAAACCAGAATTAACCCTCATTTCTGTCCCTAACTTAGCACCGTTCCTACCCTTTTTCCACTCCTGTTCAACAGCCAAAATAACCCCTAAATGTCACGCTTCAGCCAACTAAAACGGCATCTCTTTCGGTCTTTATTGTCAACAATGAAATCCATGATCACCTTGACTTCCTCACAGTTTTGGGCAGCTTCTTCCACTTCCATGGCTGCTCTTTTTTCTTTTCTTCCCGATTTCCTTTTCTTCTCCAGTCTGTTCTCTCCTTCATTCTTGGTTTCCTCTCTTTCTCATCCTCTAACTTTTTCTTTTAATCTCGACAGCCTCTCAATCTCGGCTCACTCTTCTTTTTCTTTTCTCAGCAATAATGCAGCTTTCCCAAGCAAACCAGAATGGAACCGAAGCCCAAGTGCTCTTCCTCTGCTTCTCCCATTTCTACCGTGAGCCACTCTTTCTCTTTCTCTTTCTCTTTCTCTTTCTCTTTTCTTTTTTTTTTTTTTTTGCACAGAAGCTTCCTCCTTCAACCCGATTTAGCTCTATCCCCTCTCCATATTTTCCCTCCTTTTTTCCTTTCTTCGGCATTTTCCCCTTCCTTGGCCAGTTCCCAGACTTAAGTCTAAAGAACCTGATCGGTTACCCGAGGAGTCCCTCGTGCCTCGTTGCCTCTTCTCTCTCTCGATCTCGTCACTCTCTCTCTTGGTCTCCCTCCACTAATCTTCGCCGTTTGCCACACCTCTCTCCCTCTCTCGCGTCATCGCCGATTTGCTCTCCTCTCCAATCACCTTCGATTAGTACCTTTCTCCTTTTTTTTTGGGTGCTATCCTAGTCTACTTGAACCCAGAGCTGGTTACGGGCCGGACCGGGCCAGTTCCGGACCGGTTTTCACCGGTTCCGGCCCTAATCATAAGAAAATCAGTCCGAACCGGTATCAAACTGGTCTGGTTCGGACCGGTTTTATTTGCTATAAGAGGCGAACCGGCCCGATTCGTTGGACCGGTTCGCCTCAAAACCGAACCGAATTGGTTTAAAACAGTTCGGTCCATTTTTTTTTTGCTTTTTAGACTTTTTATTTCTAAAATTTTATATTAATTTATTTTAATATATATTAATATATTTTAATAATTTAATCTAATAAATTTATTTTTATAATAAATAATGTTAATAGTTTAATTTAACAATAATTTATTATAAAGTTATATTATAATTTATTTAATTAATGTAACAATAATGTAAAAATAAACTATTATAAAATTATCTAATAAAATTATTGTTATAATAAATTAAAGTTATATTATGAATATAATATTATAATAAAATGATATTTGATTCAAAATACAAATAATGATATTATGAATATTATTATTATATTCATTTTGCATATCTTTATTTATATTCATTTATTATATTCATTTTGCATTTAAAATAATTTATTATATTTGAAATATCATTTACTTAATATTTATTCATTTATTTATTTATTCATTTATTTAATATGTTTTTAAAATATTAATTTATTTTGTATTTTAAATATTTATTTATTTTAAACATAGATAAGTATAACATTAATTAATTTGGTATGTAATAATAATAATAATAATAATAATAATAATAATAATAACAACAACAACAACAACAACAACAACAACAAAGGAGAAAAAGGAGAGAGTAGGAGACCAAAGATTTTTTACGTGGAAAACCCCTTCAAAAGTTATAAGGGTAAAAACCACGGGACCGTAGTCCATAAAAATATTCACTATGACTAAACTTATTTACAATTTTACATACAATTTACAAAAAAAAAGATTATTCTCTACTCTTCATAATTTATACGGATTGCCTTGGAAATTTCTTCTCCTCTTCTGAATTATTATCAGCAAATTCATTGGTCATTCCAAGTTCGACATTGCGCGATTCCGCATCAAACCAATCTTTAAGGCATGTTAACATGCACAATGAATCCGGATTAAGAGTGGTTCGATGGTCTCCAATAATTCTTCCACACGTCGAGAATACGGATTCCGAAGCAACAGAAGAAACTTGCACCGCAAAAACATCTCGGGCCATGGAAGCTAAAACTGGAAATTGTTTTTGGTTTTCTTTCCACCATTGGAGAAGATCAAAGTTATCATCTACAGAGAAATCTTGACTTAAGAAAAATCCTAGCTCATTGAAGCTAGAACTTCGTCGAGTTGTTGATCCCGATCCCAATCCGCTTGCTTTTCCTTTTAGCTTCATTCTTTTCTTTGCTGCTTCCTTAATTGCGTTTAAAATTCCTTTTCCTTTTTTGCTACTTTCGGTTTCTTCGTATGAATCTTCTTATTCTCGATTAAAGTTGAATTGCTCCATTTCTGTTTCATAAACATTAAACAATTCTCGAAAAAGATTGTTAATTGAGGACTTTTGATCCTCAATAGAATCAAGACCAAGAAATTCTTTATAACAATCAAAAAAAATTTCTATATTTACCTCACCTTGACTAGGATCTAGTAAAGTTGTAATACAATAAATAGGAGGAATTATTTCCCAATATTTTTTAAATTTTTCCTCCATATCATATATAAAAGAACTTAAAGTTTCATGATTCCTAAATTTTACAAATTTATCAAACATTGTGTAGATAATAGGAACAAAATACGGTGTAGTTGGATAAATTTGACTTGAAAATCTTTCGGTTGCATCTTTAAAAGTAGATAATAAATCAACACAATATTCAATAAGAGTCCAATCATCTTCAAAAAGTACTAATTGTGTGCTATTTGTATAATTGTTATAAAAAGGAGTAACAAGTTCTTTATAAGGTAAAATAGAAGAAAGCAAACGATGAAGTGAATTCCATCTTGTTTCCACGGGAAGTGGAAATGCTTTAACAGGTATATTATTTGTTATACAAATTTGCTTCCATTCACGTTTATTACTTGGTGTGCGAATCCATTTTGCTAAAATTTTAATTTTATCAATTGGACCTATGCCAGTACCAGTACCACTAGAACTAAAACCACTTTGAACACATAAATTTATAATATGACATGCACATCTTGCATGAAAAAATATGTCTTGCATAACAGGGTTTAAACTTTTAATTAAATTAGAATAGCCGCAGTATTACTCGAAGCATTATCAAAAGTAATAGCAAAAACTTTATTATTTTCTAGTCCATATAATTTACAAACTTTAGTAATATATTTATGAATAGTATATGAATTATGTGCTTCTTCTATTACATCTAAAGATAAAATTCGTTTTTGCATGGACCAATCTTCATCTATCCAATGACAAGTTATAACAAGATAACTTATACCATTAGTACTAGTCCATATATCACTAGTTAAACTAACCCTAGATGAAATATTACTAAGTTTATCAATTAAAGCTTGTCTATATTCTTTAAACATATCCATGCAATCTCTTTTTAATGTATGTCTAGAAATAGATTTATATGCGGGTTGTAAATAGTTACAAACAAATTCTAAATATCCTGATTTTTCACAAATTGTGAATGGTTGTTCAGTCCTAATTACAAATCTAACTAAACCACGTCTAGCTTGAACATTATCAAAAATAAAATTTTTTCCACCATCACGTGTATTAATTTGAGATTGTTTACCTTCTAAAATTTCATCTTCTTCGCCATCAGGATTAATTTTATGTGCAGTAATTAAATGTCTTCTATACGTACCTGTACCGCCAGCACCTCCACCGGACTTATAAGAGTAAACGCCTTGGCACAATTTACATATAGCACAATATTTATTCGTCTCACCTTCTTTTGCTACAATATCGAAATACTCCCATACCTTGCTCGTTTTTTTTCGACTAAACTTCGGCCTTGATGATGTAGCAGCAGTGGTGGCAGTTGATGATTGTGTTTGAGCATGACCCCCACGTCGACCACGACCAACCGATGGCGCCGCCAAAGGAAGCTCCTCCTCCGGATGAATATTGGGTTCGATTTCATTAAATAATTCATCACCCAAATTAGGAATTTCAGTGGAACCAAAAGGTCGAGAAACAGAGCATGAACGACGAAAGAAATTTGACATTTTTATTTTTTTTTGAAAATAAATATATGTTAAAAATTAAAAAAATAGATGTATGATATATATAATATATTGGAATTTGAAAATTGAAACTTGAAAATTAAAAGTAAAATTTGCAAAATTATAAAATAAAAAGAAAAATGAAATTTATAAAGAAAATGATGATATTATAAATTTGGAATAAGGAATATATATAATATATTAGAATTTGAAAATTAAAAGTAAAATTTGTAAAATTATAAAATAAAAAGAAAAATGAAATTTAGAAAGGAAATGATGATATTATAAATTTGGAATAAGAGAATTTAAGTGAATTTGAGAGAGTTTGAGTGAATATTGAGAGAGTATGTGAGTGAAGAGAATAAGAGTAGATGAATGTAGATAGTAGATTTGAGAGAGAATATAGAAGAAATGTAAATGAAAATAGAAGATTATAGAGGTATTTATAGAAAAAAATTAGAATAAAAAAATAAAAAAAATTTAAAAAAAAGGATTGATGGGCAACGGCCATCAAACATAGTCACACAGAGCAGAGGCAAGTCTGCCTCTGCTCTGCATACTACAGTGCAATTGCACTTGCAGTTGCAGACTTGCAGTGTAACTGCAAGTCTGCAAGAGGCTTGGCTGCCACTGTGCGCAGTGGCAGCCAAGCCTTTTCTTTTTTTTTTAAATATAATTAAAAAATAAAAAAATTAAAAAAAATTAAGCCCATCAAAGACTGCAGTTGCATTGCAGTGCAACTACAGTCATATTCCTTTTTTTTTTTACCGCACCGGTTTGAACCGGTCCGGTTATGAGCCGGGCCCTTAACGGGCCCGGTTTTTAACGGTACGGACCTAAAATATGAAAATCGACCCAGCCCGGTAATATACCGGGTCGGGCCGGTTCCGAACCGGTACAGTACCGGTTCGGATTATGGGCCGGGTTGACTCGAGCCGGTTGCGAACCGGGTCGGGTCAACCCGGCCCAATAAGCACATCTACTTGAAGCAGACAAGTTGGTGGGAAATTCCCACCAGGAAGCCTGTCTCTTTTTTTTTATAATATATTATTATTTAATATATATTATATCTTTATTTGTTTATACATGTGTGTGTGTGTGTGTGTATATATATATATATTTGTTTATTTCATTTGTATATGAATGTATAATATATATATATATATATATGTATTTGTTTTTTTATATATATATATTTTTCATTTAATAATATATTTATATATGCTATATACATTTTTATTATTATTTATTTATTTATCACGTATATTTATCATGCACTTAAAAATTCAATCCTTAATTTTTTGATGCTACTTAAAATTCTCATTTAAATAATCTACTAATAAATTCTCTATTTCACTACAATATATCTCTTATTAATCTTTTTTTTTAGTAAAAAATACATCACTTAATAAAATTATGACGATTTTAACCAAAAAAATTGACAATTTTATTAAACGTAAAATCTCTTATTCATCTTTAATTTTATCATCCTCGAAGATTGATATAAACCCAAAAAGCTTCCGTAAGGGCTTATGTACTCACTCGATGCTCCAAAAGTAGACCTGGCAATCTTAGACACGACACGAATACACGACACGAACACGATACGAATAAATAACACGAGATGACACGAAATGACACAGGATTAAAATTAAGTAAAATTAATATATGAATGTGGTAAAAGCTAAAAATAATATTTTGAGTTTTTCATATCGACACGAATTTTTGATACGAATACACGATACAAATACGATACGAACATAATTTTATATGACACGAAAATAAATTTTTGACACGAATTATCAAATCCACCCAAAAGTCGCGGTTATCTCAGGTTTACTAACGCTAGCACTTGTTGAGATGGAGCCCCCTTTTCTTTTGCAATTATTGATCAGGTATCATGCAATTCAATGCTTCTTTCTCCACCAACAGCAAATATTGTCTCTTTGTGTTTGTCTTTGCTAGTCTCTCTTTTTCTCTCCCTCACCCTCACTTTTCCTCTCTCTATATATAGTATAAGTTGTGCCTATTTATAGTTATGTCGGCCTACTTTCATAATTATGGATCAGGACATTTTATCATGAGTGAATAATATTATTCGTACTTTTGAAAAATAAGAAATAACTTATTACCTAGCTAGCATTAGGTACTTAATGGGATTTAACCTTTTGTCATTCTCTAAATCTTAATTCTCTTGAATATGAAATCTTTGAGTAGAAAGTTCATTCTTTTAAAAAATTAATATTTTTAATTAATATTTAAAACTCATCATAAAATCATTTAATCTAATCTATATTAAATATATTTATTGAAATTTGATATCAAATTTATTTATTTATTGAAATTGTTTTGTTTAATAATATTATGTAATGCCAATTTTATTGAAAAAAATCTTTATAAATTGAATGAGGACGTGTCAATGTCAAGAATTCGTACTTCTTCGGTAAAAAGATAAAACAAGTTTGTATTTGTTGATTACATTTTTATCTAGAGTATAAACGAACAAACTATTCAATGAACCGTTCGTGAATATATTCGATTTATATTCGTATATATTTATTATTTTTAATAAATAATCACGAACAGATATATGATTCGTTCGTTTATTTTTGCGAACAAACTCGTTTAATATTCATTTAAAACTTGTTTGTTCAATGAGTGTTTGTTTATGTTCGTGAATAAACTCATTTATTGTTCGTTTAAAACTTATTCATTCAATAAATCATTTAATGTTTGTTTACTGTTTGATAATAATAAACTTTTAAATTACTTGTTTACTTATAGGTTATTTTAATATATAATTATTAAAATTACATATTTATATAAGATTTTTTAATTTTACATCATATATATTAGAGTAAGTACAATTTGTTTGTATAATATTTTTGCCTAATGTTCACAAATGCATGTTAGTGAACATATTCGTTTAATATTTACCAAACATATTCGTTAATATTTATAAACAATCTTAACGAATATGAACACAAACACAAACAAACTTAAAAAATAAACGAACGAACACAAACATAATAAAGTTTGTTTATGTCCGATTTGTTTACATCCTATTCTTATCTATATTTTTTGATCTAAGACCCTTCGGTATCCGGAAGCCACTTTGGGCTCCGACTAATCCGGAGTCGAGTTACGGTCGAACCCGATATGAGGGGAGCTCTCCTAATGCTGTTTTCTTCATTCAAAGGCTCAAATCCGAGACCTTGCTTAAGGGGCATTAAGCTCATTCCACTCAACCCAACAGACATTAGTCTATTCTTATCTATATTAAGTTGGTTTTGATTAGAAAGAGAGGGGGAAGATTTTTTTTTTTTTGAAAGTGGGAGATTGAGGCATGCATGACAATCAACTTTTTATCATTCCAAATCCATCTTACAGTCAACGGGTCAAGATTCCACAAATATGTGATTGATAAACAAAAGTAAAGAATCCCATTTGGTTCAAATTTTCTCGGTTCTATTATTTTTTATTTTTAAATGTTTCAAAATTACGTTCTTTTTTAATTAATTTTTAATTTTTTAATTTTTATATTTAAAAATATATTTTTCATGATTTTTTTATTTTTTATCGTTAAAAATTATAATATATCAATTTTATAATAAATTAAAATTTTAATATTCTATATATATCAAATTATTTTTTCTTAAATTTCATAATAACCAATGAATGATTAATAATTTGGGATGAAAAGAGTATATTAATAAACAAAAATTTTATTTAGCACAATAAATCTCATAATTTCCCGTATGGTTCTATTCTATTAATTAATACAAAAAAATGCATTTCTTTAAATTTCTAAAAAAGGAAGGATTGTATACAATATATGCAGGTTTCTGCTCATGCTCAAAATATACAAAGTGAGAATAAGCACAGCAAAAATGAACAGAGAAATACTGAAACCTTAATGAATCAACTTAAGACATAGAAAATGGTTTTCACAGGGTAATGTGCAAACAATATGTTTTAAAACTTTTATCTTATCTTATGATAAAATAATCAAAAACTTTGATCTCCCGCTTATTCCACACATTGAGACATATTGTCGCATATCAAAGTCGTCCAATTTCCAACCTCTGACGATGATCCACACAAACAGTGATGGTAGATTTTTAAGGTTAAATTGAATTATGGCTATTACCATGCTAGCAGAGAGAATTTCACAAGCTCACCACCCAAGAATATCGAATTTTCAAACTCTTATCACGGGGAAGAAACTCTTTTCTTCTCTAGCAAAAAAAAAAAAACAAATCCTGGAGCACTTGAAGAAATTAGCACACCCACACACAACTCCTTGTGCTTGCCATTTTGGGGTTGCAAATCACAAGGTTTGTAGTCTAATAGAGTTCGGCTACTTTGAGGCATTTGCAAATCACAAGGTTTGTAGTCTAATAGAGTTCGGCTACTTTGAGGCATTTGCAAATCCTAGGGTTTGTAATAAAACCAAACTTGGGAGCTCTAAGTTCTTAAGGAGAAAACAATTGTATTTGCAGGGTTTCAGAAAAATACCAACATTTTTTATAGGGTTAGTAGAAAACTGCCTCTCAATATTTCTTTAGGGATTGCACGCAAAATTTCTTATAAGCTAACATGGTGTCAAAATTCTTAGAATTCATTATTCCCCAGGTAGACAACCATAAAGTGTTTGTTTATAGTTTAGGAGTTTTTTCCAATCCCTATAACCTTCCGTCTTTTAATTATAACTCTATCCCAATAATTCATTAAACTCTTTTAATGATGTTTGGAGATCACAATTTAATTACACTCATTTAATTCCAAGAATTAAATAAAGAGGTTATCTCAGAGTCAAAAGTGCCATCTCGAAATCAAGAGAGCCAACTCCCACCATCCTCTTTAAAACTTTGGCTTGGAATGTCTTGCCACTATCACAAAGACAGAAGTTAGTTTTCCCCCATCCTCTTTAAAACTCTAGTTGTTTTGCTTTCTTTCATAGTTCTATTAAAAATGCCCGGAGGAAAGTTCATTCAAATATCAAAGGATCAATGTATAATTTGGTCTCTAAACTATATTACTTTTATCACTTGAGTACTTAAAGAATTCTAGTTATCACTTTGGTATATAAACGTTACTTCCGTCATACACTTTAGTACCTAGGACTAATGTCATTAGAAAAAAGTTAACATGGCATGGACAATCCAATCAGAGTTTGACACGTGATAATAAATGCCACGTCATTTGCCTTCACATCAGCTTTATTTTTTTCTTTAAAAAATATTTTAAAAATATGTCAAAAAAATTAAAAAATTTGTAAAAATATTTTAAAATACTTAAAAATATATATTTTAAAATTTTGCAAAAATATTTAAAATTATTTAAAATATTAAAAATTATTAAAAGTAAGTAAAAATATTTAAAAAATATTTAAGAATAAGTAGTTCTGTTTTGTTCTTTTTCTTCAGTTTCAGACGTCTTCTCTCTTTCTACACCCCTTTCCGTTGCATTCTCTCTGAATCATCAAATCTTCAATTTCAAATGTCCTTCTCCCTTTCTACATCCCTTTCCTCTACACTCTCTCTAAATCATCAAATCTCAGGAATACTGTTGCCCTTTTTCCCAGAAATCGACGGGTTCCCACCGTCTTCCACCTTGACAATCTCATCGTGTCCTTCGCCGAACATCTCTATAACCGGTCTTCAGCCAAATCCAAGATTATTTTACTTGCAATTCCAACATTTTAGTGTAGATTTAAAACCCAAAAACCAAAAAAACCTCACTACCTGAAAAATGAAAACCCAAAACTGAACCTTTTTATTTCTGATTTTTGCTGACTGTGTATTGAGGTGTTTTTGATTTGGTGTATTCTTGATTGATGATGATTTCTGTGGTTATTGTGTATTCTGTTTTCTGATTTTATTTTTTTTTGGTTGAAATTGAACTGGGTGTGGATTTGTGGCAATGGAGATTCTGGTTTTGATTGTTCTTGGTTTATCAAAAAATTTCTCCTTTTTGATTTCAATGTTCTCTTGATCTTCACTCCAATTTTCGTCACTGTTCCCCCTTTCTTGACGGAACCTGCTTAATTCAATTTCAGTTGAATTCAACTTCAAGATTTTCATTATTTCAATTTTCAATTATCTGAAATTTTAAATTGCAAAACTAATTGAATCCGATCCAAATTCTGGTAAACATTTTTTCATTTTACTGTTTTTTAATAATAATCTTAGTAAAAAATAATTTTTATGAAATCTTAAAAGTAATTTATAATTTGTAAATATTTTTACATATTTGATATATTTTTAAAATATTTAAAATATTTTTAGATATTTTTAGATATTTTTAAATATTTTGAAAAAAATTTTCAATTTTTTTATGTATTTTTAGATATTTTAAATATTTTTTTTTTAAAAATAAAACTGATATGAAGGCAGATGACGTGATATTTATTGTCACATGCCAAATTTTAATTAGGTAATTGATCTCACTCAATATTTTTCTAACGATATTAATCTTAAGTATTAAAGTGTGTAACGGAAGAAAAATTTATATATTAAAGTGATAAGAAAAATTTTTTAAGTACTTAAGTGATAAAAATAATATAATTTAGGGGCCAAATTATACATTAAACTAATATCAAAATGCATTCAATAAAAATGTTGAGCAAAACGAAAGGTCTTGATTAGAAATTTGATTAGGCATGTTTTGTTAGGGTATAACAAAAAAAAAAAAAAAAGAGGCAAAAGATGGAAATGAAGAAACAAATAAGACATTGCTTTGTTTAGAAATTTGATTACGTTAAAGATGCCTTTTTTATGAGGATATTTTTGTCATTATATATGTTGAATAATAATAATAATAATAATAATAATAGGATTTATATATGATACACTGACAGTGTATAGTTTCTATACACTGTCAATATATCAGAGGTTGACACCTCATCAATGAACTCTTATAAGCAAATTAAAAAAATATATTTATATTTGTTTTTAAGAGCTTGACATATTTTTTAATTTGACAATTGATAACGTGTCAACCTCTGATGCATTGACAGTATATAGAAATTATATATTGTCAGTGCATTATATACAAACTCATAATAATAATAATAATAATAATAATAATAATAATAATGTATTAAAAGCTCTCATTCGCTAAAGCGACAGCACGAAACAGGACATCTTTTAGTTAGTCGTAAAAGCGATTTCCTCTCAAAGTGTTTTTGTCTTACTTTGCTTGTCCTTTGATATTAACCTCATGTGTGATGTTACACTTTTTCATAAAAAAAAAAAAAATTTCCTTTTTTTTGAACTATTACCCAAAAAAAGGTACTCATTCAAAATTCGATTAGGATGAACCAATGCTAATAACGGGGTAGGTGAAGAATCCCATCTTTTTTCTTATATACAAAGTTGAAAGCCTTTCCTTATTTCTTTTATATATATTATTTTTTGTTCTTTGAATCTTATCTCTTATAGCAAGTACTACATGTCAATTATCTATGTCAATAATCTCTTGATTAAATTATTAAAGAAGAGTTGGAAACTTGTAACATTTTATAAAACTTAATTTTACTCCACGCAACCTCCGCCTCCACTTTTAATTATTAAAATAAAATAATAAATAGAAGTGCTGCATTAAAAATAAATTTGTATAGTACAAGAACAAAATATGGCTTTCTCAATGATAAATGATTATATAAGCAATTAATTGATTGTAGGAAAATGGTAAAGTCGTAATTTGCTAAATTCAATTAACTTTAAGTAACTTTGTTTTATAGATAAATTGTTCAAGAAAATATTATTTAGTAAATTTTTAATTTTTCTTTATTCAAAAACAAGAAAAAGAAAAAAGAAGTAAAATAATGAAAAAGGAAAAAATTAGATTAATTAGTTAACAAATGATCCTCAATATTTTATTAAAATTTTAAATTAATTTCAAATATAAATTTTAACTATAAAATAAACAAAATATAAATATTTATTTATAATCTTTTAAGATTAAAAATAACCTTATTTATTATAAAAGATTGATTCATCCAATAATAAAAGATGATTAATCCTCTTTACAAACCATTTCTCCTTTTAATATGAACATCAAACATAAAATAAAATAATTTATCATTTTATCCTATCCATCATCCAATGCACAAGGACATAATTCATTCAATTTAATTTTAGCCAAAGTATATTAATCGCATATGAATGAACAATACTCTCTTAACCGGACATAACATCCCATTGCAGAGGAGGAAAAATTCAGCAGAAACCATCTTTTTTTTTTCCACCTTGAAAGTAAAATGGTTGAAAAATCTAATAAATAAATTGCATCTGAAAAATGAGGAATACAGCATGAGAAGCTTCTAAATCTGAAACAGTTCACACTTGAGAGAAATTCAGAAAATTTGCCGCATTAGCAAATGTTGCAAACTATGAACTTGCGAGCTTGAGATTAGAAGCATTTCTCACTATCCTAAGACAAAGAATAAATATGTTGTGATCCACTGCCTAAGAATAAGCATTTACAATCTATGAAGCATTTACAGCCATTGAAGGGACACCCGCATCAATAGTCTAAGTAAACAAAGAACAGTGTCCTGCATTGCCAAAATTATCGTCTCTTTTTGCTGTAACTCTGCTGCAGCTTACAAGACCAAATAAGAAGAAATATAACAAGAGCCGTTCCAATAGACAACCAGAAAATTACCAACAATTTCGGCATGGCCTTCGGAAATAAACCTGATGGGTGGGAAAAAAAAATACGTGAGGTCAATGCAACTGCAAATTGGAAAAAAGAAGTCAACAGCAATACCAGCATCATAAGCGTATAAAACCAACTCTCGTAAAATATTGTATGGGGATTGGAACATACCATGCCCAAACTTGACGCAGATAAGAAGCTCAACTATGCAAATCGCAAGGGAAAGCCAACAAAATGCTCCAACCTTTTTCACTGGTTTTCTGAAAAATCAGTAAGCATTTCAAGTGAAACAAGAAAATTCTATATTGAGTTCTTAACATTTTTCTGGCATTATATTTGCATGCAAAACAAATGGAGAGAACGAGAGAATACCGGTCTTGGAGGTAAGAGTTGTACTCACGAATTGTTGGTATTGCTATTAGCCACCATATGATCAACCTATACACAATCACAGGGTTTCGAGGAGGAATCCAGAGACAAAACTTTAGAAAGAATGTATTCAGTTCTACTGTCAAGAAGACAATGCAAAGGCTGAGAACTTGAATGAAACGCCAAGGACCAAGCAAGGGGTGCCATTCATCTTTGTCCCACTGTGCTGGTGTAAATTGTCCTAATGTTCGTTTCACCTGACAATAGCAAAGAGCAATGACCATTTTATGACTTGATTTTTAACTAAATTAGTCTATGAAAGTTTCGAAAACTCTAACAAGGCAATTAAAATGTGAAGACAAAGGCTAAGTTTCCTAGCCAACTGTAAAAAATGAGAAACAGTATTCAAGAAAAGAAACCATGTATAAAAAAGATAAGGGACCATATATCCACTTCCAAGAAGACTACGGTTTAAGTATTGCAGTAGTTTTCACATTTATAAAAAGTTATTACACAAAAAGAAACATACTTTGCCAATGATGTTAGGCTGGCGACTTATACCAACCCACTCATAAGTTCTACCATCAAAGTACCTAACAGTATGCATTCCAGCCCAGATACCTACAGGCAAACCAAATATGTTGTCAAAATAGGCTGAAGAATCATCAACTCTTTATTTCAAAACCAGAAACTAAAATAAAAAAAAGTGAAGTCTAATCACTTGTGATCCCAACAATATAATCGATAATCTTGACATGGAAAAACTGCTATTCTTGGGTTGCATGTCTCAAAAAACATAACTAGGCGTAAGCTAGAAGAATGAGGAATACAATCATATGTAGGGCTAAAAAGGGGTGGTTTCCACACCCACATTTATACTACTATATTCTGGAAGTAACTGAGATTGGTCTCATGATTAAATGAGAAAAACTTGGTTATTAACACTACATAAAAGTCTAACAACACAATAAAATAACATACATTTATCTTCCTAAGTAATGAGTGAAAGCATTGCTACATCATAACTTTTACCCAATTTATGCATTCTCATAGAAGCATCAACATGTACATGAACATATCAGCAGAACCAGAAATACGAAATAGGATGGCAGCAAAATTCGTTATTGCCATACAACTAAACAAATAATGACCAAAATGGGGCTGGGAACCCCAGAACTATTCTGAATGGGAGGAAATACCGAAGCATAGAATATGATCCCTGCCAACAAATTAACTTATTTTATTACACCACATGTATACTTTCTAATAAACATTTGAATGGAAAGAAAATGAAACTCAACAAAGAGTATTCCCAAAACCAGTTTAATCAAATAATAAATATTGTTCAGTTGCTTGAGCATGCTTCTATGGCCTCATCATTTTTATGATTTAAAAGCATACAAGCCCATATGCTACAGCCTACGCACAACAGTGACCAAAAGAAAAGAAAATATGAAAAAAAACAAAGGGAAAAGAAAATGGCAAAGCAGGATCTTACCAAACCAATTACATGCCAAAATATCAAGAATTATGCTGTCCCACCAGCACTCATTAAAGTTGGGTAGCATGTGTCGGAAGGTAAACTGTATATGCCATCAAAGTATTAGTCTATTGATGCAACACAGAGAGCAGGACATGCATAAACTTACCAATAATAATAAGTCTAAATGGAAAATCATAACAAGAGAAACGGCAAGAATGTGCAGTCAAAAAACCAACCTCCATAAACTCAAATCCAATCGAGAGGACCCAGAGAAGTGGCTGATTGCGGATTAAAATGGCCTTGCCCCACCAACCAAAGATGTGGGCTAGAACAAATTCATCAAATAGCGTTTCCTAGATATAATTTTTTTATACATAGCAAAATAAAAAGTGTGAAATACAAAACCACAGTATTGTGCATCAGGAAACACAGGCATGAAAATAACTACCTAAAAGAAAAAGAGGTAAAAAAGATAGAACAAAGTATAGTAGCGAAGTTGTACAAGAAGATCCATACATAAACATTCTTAAACCTGTTAGAGGGATTTTCAGGAACATATATGCGACAATCAGCACCGTAGGATCTTTCTGGCAGCTCTAAAAGAAGATGCGAACAGTAACCAACAAACTTCAAAAAAATAATTAAAATAGAAGAGCAAATTTGAAACTAAAAGTCTTTCAGAGCCAAAAGCAGTACCAACACCAAGGTCGGGATGCAGAAACTTCATGAATTGCCTGGCATCATCACGCTTCTGGAAAGCAGAATTGAGAGCAACCATCACTAATCATACATACATACATACATATATTATAGAGAGAGAGAGAGAGAGAGACAGACAGACAGACAGACAACAGACAACCATTCCAGGACTATACTGAGGTACAACCCTTTATGCATGCATACATGTATGTTCCACTTTTTTCATGTGTTGCAGAGAGAGAGAGAGAGATAGAGAATTTTATGTTTGTAAGTAGTGCATCTCAGCTCCTATTTGCAAGGGTGAGCGTATTCTGATATTCTTAACTGATGACATGTTCACAGCACCAAAAGCTTTAAATTGTGAAAGAGGCAGGAGTTTATGCTAACAATTATGAACTGCACAGTTTTTCTAAAGATCAAGTAAAAGAGTCCAGGTGCAATACATAATGTCAACCAACAAAAAATAGAAAAGCTACCATGGACAAATCCAAATATGCAAGCATAATAAATAAACATTGAAATGGACAAACAATTAGATAAAAAAATTGAAAGTTAAGCGAAAAGAAACTAACCTGAAAAAGCAAAAATGTGAGTGCAACAAGGTAAACAACAGCCAGTCCATGAACTAAACGCCATATTGCAGGATGTGGCCGAATAAGAACCCTGCAAAGAAGTTTAATTTTTTTTTTAAAGTGTTAGAGCAATAAAACCAGCAGTCCACTAACCATACTAATCTGAAATGCTGGTGATTAGAACAAAGATTCGGGAAAAAAAAAGGATTAAACTCTACAGTTATCCATAACCAAATTTATAGAATTCCATCGCCATCTTCTCCAGCCAGCATAATCAAAACAGAATTTCTATAACATCATCAAAATCATTTTTGGTATAGGACAGATCAAAGGACTCTTACAGCAAATACATAATCCAACTTTAAATCTTACCCCCCCGCGCCCCCCCCCCCCCCCCCCCCCCCCCCCCCCCCCCCCCCCCCCCCCCCCCCCCCCCCCCCCCCCCCCCCCCCCCCCCCCCCCAACCATTATAAGATTCAACCTAGTTTGAAATGTAAAAAGTTCATGCGCATAAAGACACTCAGGCAATAATAATGTGAATATTTATACGATAAAAGCATTAATGATGATATTGATGAGTTAGTTCTTCACTCATCAGAATATACAGGCCACAAAGAAAATGAGTTTCCCTTAATAGCCTAGAGAAACCAACTGAAAGTCATTGATAATTCTCTAGGGAAAAATCTCCAGCCTTCCATTATCATGAAAGTCTCTGATGGCTTGAGTATCGTCTATTTAGATACTTATTCTGAAAAAGGAAAATTCAAAAATTCTATGTTTCAAGAAGTTTCTTAATGCACCAAAAGAATTGTAAGGCCAGTCAATACTACCTAAATTATTTTCTCTCAGGGATAGGGGGATTTAAACCTGCTACTAACTTGTATGCAACCAACCAAGAGAAATGCGCCAAGGCAAATGTACTCAGTCAAATTTGGAGACTACACCATTCTATACCAACTTTGTTTGCACCAAAAAAACAAGGAAAATATGATACTTGGACTGCAAGCCATGATGATAAATATGACTCCTTTAAAACTTAACTCCACATTTCTTCCTTCATATAAATTGGCAAAATCATGTTAATTTCCAGAGACATTTGGACTCCCAAACTTTAGAAGTGTCTCTAGAAACCAGGGTGACTTACTGGAGAAAATAATCTCGTCATGCCCACTAGGTACACAAGCCGAGAACAAGCAAATCTTTGGAGACCCCAAATAGTATAGAATCCAATGGATAACAATTAAATGGATGATGTTTTACGGAGGAAATCAAACTAAGAACTTACGTAGATGGAGCCTGCAGCAAGCAATAAGCAAGAAAAACTGCAATCATTGCCCATACACCCCTACAAAAACAGCACATAGGAGCCACTTAAAATATTTCGGCAAGTAAAAAAATGAAGACAGTAAAATGCCATTAGAAATAAATAGAAACCTTTTTACAGATGTTACAAGATCGCCAGATTCACTGCTCTTTGGATCAAGGGCTCCACTTGCCCAACTGGTAGACATATATAGACAATATATGAATGAATACTAATATAATTGAGATGTAATTTTAGATTTGAAAAAGTGAAAGAGGTTTCCCTTTTTAAAAAAATAAAGGAATAGAAAAAACACAATATATCCAGGTTATGTATGGTTTTCTGCTATGTATCACCAAAAAATAAATAAATAAACAGCAGGACATTCAAATTAAGGACAGGGTACTGGATGCAGCTGTTAGAAAACATTTATAGAACGCAATTATAAGAAACTACTATCATATTAAATGGAAGAAAACTGTATAATTATCAGGGTGCTGCATTTATTCATATATAAAATACAACAGTTGTTAATAGAGTTGCCTTTACAAGGGCAAAACGGAAAAAGAAAAAGAAAACAAATATAGTTGAATAACATTCGTTCAAAGCTATAGATTCAAAACGTATATGTAGGCTGCCACGAGATTTTTCCAAACTTTGTAAATAATCTCCAACACCATAGAATCATTGTAACCATAGTGTCATTTTAAACATAGACCCCAACCCCTTGCTCACAAACCTTGATTTGCTGGACATGTTGGCAACACTAGAATTATCAATAATATCCAAAAAGGAGGAAACTAGCAGCAAAACTAATTCAAAGTGATGATTAAGCCTTATAAATGCCATCTAGAATAGCACATCCTTTCAAGAACATAGTATATGCAACAGAAACAAGTTCCAAATTAAGACCCATGGACAACTGTATAATTGATGACAACCAAAAGATTGGAAGTTATTTGAAACAAAAACACGAGCATAAATTCAAACCAAAAGAAATAAATTCTAGACACAAAAGAGGATACTATATATAATTCAAAGATAAGCAACCAACAATATAAAAGATGTATGCAAATCTAACAAGGGAGAAATGCAGAATTTAAAGTTAAATTTAAGCTAAAAGCAAGTGTATATTAAGCATTGCACTCACATAAGAAAGCATGCACCAATAAATAATAACGATATAGTTCGAGGTTTGTACGCCCATGCAGTCCATGGATCTAGTTCATCAACAGAACATGATAAACCAGTATCTCCATTTTCCTGAAGAAGATGATCCCTTCTCCTCACTCTCCCAAGACCATTAGGTTCCATAGGTTCTCAGTGTTTCAGAAATACAAGTTGCTCACTGCAGAACAACATTAAACAACATTATAAGTGAGATTAAGAAAAATAAATAAATCCAATCTAACTAAGTTAGTGTACATACAAAAAGAGAAGTACCAAAGCTAAAAACATTAAGCTCAAAGGAGGAGGGTAATGATGACAAATATGAATATGAAATCAATTAATTCACTCACTAGATCTAATGTTAAAGGAACTTGTCATATTAATCAATCTTATGGAGTAAAAAAGGGCAACCTTAACCTAAGCATTGAAGCATTTCAATGCAACAATTTAATAAAAATAAGACATATTTTACCACAGATATAACACCCAAAAGAGATACTTTCACCTCTCTTTTTTTAAAAGAACTTTGGGAAAGGATTTCATTTAAGTCTGAACCATGATACAATTCAACATTAAGTTAAATATCACCAAAGGATATAAGTTTCTCTCTCTCTCTCTCTCAAGCTTCGTTTGGTGGGAAGGAGAAAGTTTTAATCTAATGTTTCAGCTACAACATAGCACTCATTATCTAGTTCAATGAAATCAATTAATTCACTCACTAGATCTAATGTTAAAGGAACTTGTCATATTAATCAATCTTATGGAGTAAAAAAGGGCAACCTTAACCTAAGCATTGAAGCATTTCAATGCAACAATTTAATAAAAATAAGATATATTTTACCACAGATATAACACCCAAAAGAGATACTTTCACCTCTCTTTTTTTAAAAGAACTTTGGTAACGAAAACTCTTACATCAGTTTTTCAGGTAGGCTACACATAAATCTCTCATCATACAAACGAAAATTACATAAAACCAAACTCACACCATTACTGTTGGTGCGGTGGCATAACAAGTTTTTTGATTCATCTTAAATCTAGGCGATGATTTGGTCACGGACATTTAATTTGCAGTACTACCAACACAAGCCACATGTTTGGCTTGTAATGTGCAAAATGCAAGACCAATTAAGTAAGACAAATTGTACACTAGCCTAATGAAAAATGTAAGGGAACAATCTTGTAAAGATGGAAGCAAACCAGTAAACCCTTCCTAAAGCTATGGTCCCTACAGTTTGCCCAGGGATTGAAACATACACTCAACACCAGTTCATATGATGTGACAATCCACTTTCCTACAGAGAAAAGTGATGTTAAGCATTGTAACCCATCGACCACATAATAATGATCAAAATAGTTGCTTTAATATCCTCATAATATTCAAAGCTACTGGTCATTTCAATCATCAAAAAGCACCAACTTTCACCAGCGCGACAAGATAAAAATACCCAAAATTAAAAGGTTCCTCTAAAAAACTTCCTTTGAGAAGAGAATTTTCCAAGGACTATTACAGTAGTATTAGCAGCAACAACACTAATACTCCCCACAGAGAACTAAAATAGAAGCATCTTTGATCATTACCTACTGTAATAACCCACAATAGCGATTTAAACGGCAAGCGTCTTAATCTCTTTAAAAGAGTATAATAGTCCGTAAACAGACATTATGATATTAAGATTTAAGCTTGCATTTATGTCTTGGAAAAACTTAAAATAAAAAAGCAAAGTGCACAGCTTTACCATGATAACATTAATATCAAATCTAAGCAGACTGTAATAAAGAACCCGACATAGAAAAATCACTAAATAAAAAAAAACATATGCAAATAGCACCATTATATAGAAGAACAAATCCAAATTGCTTTCCGACGCTGGAAATAAAAAATAATATTAAATCGCTTTACATTCAGAGAATCAACAAATCCTAAGTCAGAAAAAAAAAAAGCTTTTGAACAAAAGTAAAACTTTGTTAACAAGCAGATCATCGTTGAAAAATATAATAAATCCATTGATTTAAAAATAAAAATGAAGAACTGTAGGGTTTTAATACAAGAAAGTTTTAAAAAGAAAAAGAAAATTTGTAGTATAATTCAAGAATAAAAACGGTTGCTTTACTATTACGCTAATCAAGAAAAATGCGTAAATAAATTTAACATGTAACTGAAAGAAAAAAAAATCTCAAAAAATTTTCATTGCATGCAACCATAGCAGCATTATAAAAAAGAAAAAAAAATACTGGAAATGAAGAAAAATAAAACATCATTCTGAAAAGAAAAGAAAAACGAGAAAGCAGGCAATGGGAAAAATTTCTTACAGCGGACTATTGAAAGAGCAGATTTGTTAAAGGAAGAAGACGACGACGTAGAGAGAGAAAAGCAACAGTGCTGAAAGAGACATTATAATAAGGAAATGATTGAATAAATTTTATACATATATTGGAAAAAAAAGAAAGAAAGACGAAGAGAGAGATGAAAAGTAGGCCTGAAAAAAGGCAAGTGCATTTTAAGCCATCGAGATTTAAATACAAATATATTTGCGCAGTTTCAGGTTGAGTTCAGGTGGTGGCGACTGCAGAGTGGAGAAGAGATAGATTTACTTACGTGGGGAGAAGAGCTGAGAAAAAGAGAGTTGCGAGGGCGGCCCTCACCGTACGATGGAACTGAGCGGAAGATCGCAGCCGTCCGATCCCTTCCTCTTTCCCTCCCAGCCGCAGAAGACGTAAATGAAAAAGCAGAAATGGAGTTATCGAAAGCAGAAAGAGAAGAAAAAGAAGAAGTGAAACAGCAAGTGTTATCGATAAAATCTGATACACTTTTAAACAAACAGATGTATTATCATCATTATCACGATAAATAAGTATAAAAAGGAAGGAAAGTTTTAAGTTTTTTTTTTTTTGGGTTTTGGGTGTTATTTCTTGGCAATGGAACGGCAGCAGTGGCGAAAGGGAAAGGGAAATGGGCTGGAAATAAAAATAAAAATAAAAAAGTTACTCATAACATTAAAGAGAGGAGGAAAGGAAATTGTACTTTTTGGTCAAAGGGAGATTTGAAGATGTTTTGTGTTAAGATACGGAAACGGGGCGATTGCGAGAGATGAGAGAGAAGATGCGTTGCTTGCTTTGCTTCCTCTTGACATCTTTATTGTTTATATTCTCTAAACTACCCTTTTGATATCTTTAGTCATTTTCACTTTGAATTAAGAATATGCTCTGCTGTGCTTGGACTGTGGTGTGGGGATGGAATATAATTAAGGTTAGATTCCTTTTATGCTCTTTCGTGTTTTTTTGGTGTGTGGGTTTTTTATCGTCTCACATCATTTGCATTGTATGTGATGTATGTATTTATAAGAGATTTCATGCTTAACAAAATTACTATAATTTTGTTAAAAGGTGTGTTCCTTCACTGAACAAAAAAAAAACATATGTCATGCATTTGTGTGTGTTGTGTGGATAAAACATTTGCTTACTTGCAAGCGTGTGTGTTGCATATGTGTGTGAGTTTTTTATCGTCCCACATCGCTTGCATTGTGTGTGGTGTGTGTGTTTATAAGAGATTCTACACTTAACAAAATCACCATGGTTTTGTTAAGTGGTGTGTTCCTTTACTAAACAAAAAAAAAGCATATGTTGTGCATTTGTATGTGATGTGTGTGTTGTGTGGATAAAGCATTTGCTTTCTTGCATGCATGTGTGTTGTATATGTGTGTGGGTTTTCCATCGTCCCACATCGCTTGTATTGTGTGTGGTGTGTGTGTTTATAAGGGATTCCACGCTTAACAAAATCACTATGGTTTTGTTAAGTGATGTGTTCCTTCACTGAACAAAAAAAAAAGCATATGTCGTGCATTTGTGTGTGTAAAGCATTTGCTTTCTTGCATGCGTGTGTGTTGTATATGTGTGTGGGTTTTCTGTCGTCCCACATCACTTGCATTGTGTGTGGTGTGTGTGTGTTTATAGAAGATTACACGCTTAACAAAATTATTATGGTTTTGTTAAGTGATGTGGACTCAGCACTTCTTATTGTACAACTTTTTTTTATAATTACAAGTATTTTTATTTATTTTACGGTATAAGATTAATCTTTTTCGGATCAAAAGTGATAAATAGTAAAATACTCTCAACAATGATGACTTTAAAATTCGAACTATATCCACATATTTGGAAAAAAATTCATCTTCACTTTTTCCAATCACTTGTTAGTACTTCATGCAACTTTTAATTTACTCTTCGTTGTTCTCCAAACTCACATCTTTGCTTGTAAGCACCATGAAGAAGCTAAGATATTTGTCTAACTAAGCAAAAACATGGCTTTAACATGCTTGATGAAATACAAGTAATGAGATTGTCTTAGTTTGTTCTATAAGTGGCCAAAGTTGACCCGATTTAAAAATTCACTTGATTAGCCCAAAATAAAATTTGACCGATTCGATTTAATTAAAAAAGTCAACAATCCAAAACTCGACCTAGTCCAAACCTGAATTGATCTAAATACATCTTAACTTGAAATAGATAACCTAAACTGAATTCATTTGAAGCCGTATTGATCAAAACTCAAATTGACTCGAACATGACTTGAATAGAATACGAATTAATTTAAACCTATTTTAATCCAAATCAAAATTTATCAATTTATTATTTATTGATAAGCAATAAATATAAAAAAAATAATCTAGAGGTAGAATAATATTATTATATTTATTATTTATTTTAATTATTAAATATAATAATTAGTATTAAGGTTAGTTGTATTAAACAAAAAATTATCTTAAGTTTTTTATGAACAAGATTTTAAAAAATTATATAATATAATTTACATGTATACACTTATTCTTTTTGTTATGCATAAAATTAATAGTCGAATTCAAAAGTTATAAGTTATAATTCAAAAGTTCAAATAATAAAATATGATAAGGATGGATTTAGCCAAGAGACAACCACACTGAGCCTGACCCAAAGGCTATACCCAAACCATACTTAGTCTTTTTGTCTTTTTACCCTCGTGGCTGAATCTACTCAGATAGATAGGATCCACAAGATGATGACATAGAACATGATATGAGCCCCTTCCATGGCCTATATACATGCCTACGTACTAAGGTAAAAGGCACTTTTAGACTCTTATTACTAACTAGACTCTGTGTCTTTAGTATTATATCTTACTCTCTTTAGAAGATTAGAACTATTATAATTTGGTCATGATTGAACATTTGACCAACTCTAGCAAGAACTCTGTAATTAGTGAGCAATTTGGTTCATAGTCTTATGTAGTGGTACTCCTCAATTGCCCATCCGTGGACATAGGCACCTTTACTGGACCATGAAAATCACTATATCCTTAATATTTGAATCACATTATTCATACCCTTAATAAAATCAAAACAACTTACCGACCAAGTCAAGTCATGTGCTCATTCCAATAACAAATAGGGTTATTATGCTATTTTCATTTTTCATTAATACATTTGTATTATTTTCTATTCAAAAAATTATTTACTAAACTTAAATTAATACTATGTCTAAATAATTTGATAGTATAAAGTTTTAAAGTTTTAAAATTAGACTATTATGACAATTAATTAATCAATGCCAATAATACTCTTTTTATATTATCTTATACTTTAGTGATGACTTTAAAGGTGAGTCTTCTTGAAACTATCTAATTGTTTATTCATTTTCAATTCATTACTAATGAATAATGTGTACAAATACAATATCTTAAGAAATATTAATATGAATCACAAATAGTGTATTAATAATTAATCCATTAAATATTATAATTAAATATTAAATATCTGTTAATAAATCATTAATAATTTTTATCATAAACAAAATAAATTTTATATTTAATGTAACATAATTTCATAATATTTACAAACTACTTTTAAATCATTTAATTTTGACATTTTAATTTTTACATAATTTAATTATATTTATTTTATTTTCAAAGTTAGCAAATTGAATTGATTAACATGTGTTAAAGTCAATTGATCTGAAAATCAAACAAAAAAAAAATCTAAATCCAAATTTATTCAAATCCAAATTAACTCAACTTGAAATCCCTCAAGCTTAAACAACCCAATTTTTTTTAACCCAAATCCAACTTAATCCAAAATTGAAATGATCCGAATTTAAAATGATTTGTTTTTTTTTACCTTAACCCAAGATGACTTAAAAAAAATGATTCAAATTCAAAACTGATTTTTCCTTGACTCGAACATGAATTGATCCAAAATCAAAATGATTCGAATCCGAAATGCTCTGATATTTCATTGACCCAAACTTGCTTGATCTGAACCTGAAATAATCTAGTCTTTCCTTAATCCAAAATTATTTGACCCAAAATAATCAAACCCAAACCTAATTCGACTCACCCATTTTTCACCTCTAATTTCCTCTTTTTCCAAGGCTACTATGTATATGAAAGAAAAAAAAAACCCAAAAACCCAAAAAAATATGAAGAAGCTAGAAGTAGTCAAAGTAGTTCAAAATTGACTTTGGTTACAAAATTAAGCTTCATATGAGTTTAAAGCCTAAATGAATTTTATGATAATTAGATCTACAAATATTTATAAAGATATGTACATTTTATAATAAATACATGTACATTTAATATACAACATATGTACATTTTTTCAAGAGCGATTATTATTGGGAATTTGAATACCGTGAAATTAGATATTCGAATACTAATATCTATAATGCTATAAAAAAATATATGTACATTTTGTGATAACTATATTTGCATCATATATGAATATAAGTATGTTTATTCCTAATGAGAAACTAATCTAGATAATTTGAGTACCTTCAACTAGGTATTCTAATGCATATATGTACAAACCTATACACTTTATGACTCATATATGTACATCAATAAATGAACATATATATATATATGTGTGTGTGTGTGTGTGTGTGTGTGTGTGTTTCTTCTAATCCAAAAACTAATTTAGAGAATTCAAATACCTTCATATAAGCATTAGAATACCAAAATGTACAAAACTCTTTAAAGATAATTGAAAGTAATCTTCAAAACTCGACTACCATAAATAGGCAATCGAACACCCATGCGTATAAAGGTTTGTTATGATAACCAAAAATAATATTAAGCATTCGAATACTTATAAGTACAAAGCTAAAAAGGAAATGTACATTTTGTGATTTATATGTGTACATCATAAATGAACATATATATGTTTCTTTCAATTCAACAAATAATCTACAAAATTCGAAAACCTCCATATAGGCTGTAACGGTCCAGTTACCCAATAATACACATATTATTACATAATTTGACGGTTGGGTTATCTACTATACTTTACTTTTCAGTCACATTTAAACAATTTCATATGAAATTATAATATGAATTACATCCCATATCTTAATTCACAAGAAAGTAGTACTGTAGATAAGTCTAAATATGAAAAATAAATGATTGTACCTCATATAGTAAATCAAGCTGTCACATCGTCCCCAAATGCACAGCCGAAATTCTTAGACATCAGACTCTCAGTCCTCGAACATCTGAAATGTTAAAATTAAGGGGTGAGCAAACCACGGCTCAGTAAGAGAGTTATATGCAAGACTTGATATTCAGCTACCTATATGCTGAAAAACTTTTTCACTTTCTTTAAATTTTCCTAAAAGGGCTCTAGGCTCACATGTAGGAAGGATATTACAGTCGGCTAGGGATCCAGATGGAGTAAGGCAGGTATTTTGAATACTTGTCTTGTTCCAGAACCTAGAAGCAACTGTAGAGAGTATTTTGTTACTCATTTTCCATAGATTAAACTATTTGTTGACACCTAATTTTATCTCATTTTGTTGTTGTATTATTATTATTATTATTATTATTATTATTATTTGTATTTGTTTTCATATTTATTATTTGTTTTTTATTATTATTATTTATATTATTATTATTACTTTATATTATTGCTATTGTTACTTTTATTTTTATTTTTATTTTCATTTTCTGTCCATCAGCCACTGTCACCCATCTATCATTATTATTATTTATATTATTATTATTACTTTATATTATTGCTATTGTTACTTTTATTTTTATTTTTATTTTCATTTTCTGTCCATCAGCCACTGTCACCCATCTATCAGCCAGTCTGCCACCAGTCCCCAGGCAGTCCCATCCCCGCCGGTCACCTACTATGCAGTCCATCCCATCTACACCAAAACCCCTATACCAGTCCCTCTAAAAAACCCTCATTCAACCACCATTTCGAAGGGGAAGCCTCGAACCAGACAACGGAGAACCCCCTTTTTCCCTCAAAAATCACCATAGCCCCAAAATTCCTAGACCGAAAACCCCCTTTTCCCTAAAAAAGATCACCACAGACCCCGAACAGAAAACCCTTTAGCCCTAGCCACTGTGACCCTCACCACCTCTGCCTCTGTCGAGACCCCCCATCACCAGTCAAAAACAGAAACCCAACACCATCCTCACCCCTACCCAGAGCAACCACCACACAAACATCATCCTCAACAACCCAAACCGAGACCAAAATCCCTAAACCCGAGAACCCTCAAAACCCGAAACCCCAAATCCGAGAGCCCCTCAAACCTTAGATCCCCACCGGCAAAAAAAAAACAAACCACAACAACAGCAAACCAAAACCACAACCGAAACCATCAACAAAAAAACAAAAAACAAAAAAAAATAAAAAGGGGAAAAGGGCTTTCGGGGGGTTCAAATCTACTAGGTTAGGGCTATTTTTTTGGTGAATCAGAGGTAGGAATCGGAAAGAGGAAGGGGAGAAGAATCGGAAAAAGGCAATCTTTTTGGGGTTTGGCCACCGACGACGGTGGCCGGTGGCGGTCGGAAGCGACCCCAGCGACAGCCGGGAATCGTCTCGGCAGAGATCCTCAGAGGCTCTGGATGTTTTTTTTTAGGAAATAGGAAAAATGAAAGAATAAAAAAACAAGGCTTTTATAAAAAAAAAAAAGAAAGCCAGAAGATCCGCGCGCGACCTGCCGCCCGACCCGATCCGACCCGTGTTCGGCCCAGCAGCTTGGGCCTGGCCATTTGGGCTCTTTTGAAGGTTTTTTTGGGTTCCAAGCACAAATCCATTTAGGTATTTCTTTTGTATATTTATTTATTTATTTAGTATTTATTTGTTTTGTCAGAAAAAATGTGTTTTAATTAATTAGAAAATTGAAAATTAAAATTAAAAATTAAAAATTAAAAATTAAAAAATTACTATTATTATTATTTGTTATTTGTGTTTTATTATTATTATTATTATTATTATTATTATTATTATTATTATTATTATTATTATTATTATTATTATTATATTATTATTATTAGTGCATGTTGCAAAATAAAAAATTGAAAAATTTTCTTTTATTTGCATTTTCATTAATTATTATTATTGATTAGAAAATGTATTTTTAAAAAAAATAATGAAATATAAATTTGAGTAAATGATAAAGTTTAATTCAAAATGTCCGATGATGAGATGTCATGAAACTCACAAGTAGTGATTTCTTGACTGATCTCTAGGTGAGAAGAGTCGTGCTAAATGTTACCAGAGTATTGGGATATTTAGTATGATTTTTCAATAATTTAAATTTTTGTTAAAAAGTAAATCAATAAGTTTTTTAATTAATAATAAAATGAAATTTAGTAATTAAACAATGCCCGATGATGGGATGTTATGAAATTCACAAGTAGTGATTTCTTAACTGATCCCTAGGTGAGAGAAGTTCACTAAGTGTTACCAGAGTATTGGGATACTTAGTGTAATTTTTCAATAATAAAAATTTTTATTTAAAATAAATAAAGAAATATTTACATAAAAAATTAAAAATTCATTTGCATCATTTTTTACCTGTTTGCATCATGTGCATTCATAATAATTTTCGAAGCGAGTGTGAATCTTCCGATGATGAGATTCTATAGAACTCACAAGTAGTGATTCTTAAGAAATCTCTAGGTGAGAAAATTATCCGAAATGCTACCAGAGTATTGGGGTACTTCGGAATAATTTTCAATACAAAAGATTTTCACTTATTTCAAATAAAAATAAAACTTAAATGTTTCAAAATTAATACAAATAAAAAATGATTTCAAAATAAATGGAGTTCTTTTTAAATATTAATTCAAGACCATTTCATTAAAATCAAAAGATAACACATGACTATTGTGGTACCGTTTTTTAAACGGGCGTTGTGGGGGTGCTAATCCTTCCTCACACGTAACCGTACCCCCGAACCCAAAATTTTGTTTTCGCAGACCCCAAATTGTCTTTTTAATAAAACTTAATTAATTTTGAGATTTTGTTAAAAAGATAAATATTTTTAGGTGACCAATCACACCTAGTCAAAAAAGATTGGTGGCGACTCCCTTTCCCACTTTTTTAAATGTTTTCAAAATCGTCGAGCGCGAAGCCGTTACGACACCATTTATTTCTGTTTCCTTCAGTACAGTTTAAAAACGCGTGACAGTACAGTGGTTTATCCAAATCATTTGATAAACAATTCTGTAATTATTTCTATCTTAGAAATAATTTTCAATGTTATTCTTTTTGAATAACCATTAATTTCTCTTTAGTTCAGTAACCGTATCTTACAGTTCAGTAAAACAGTAATATTCAGTAAAACAGTATCTTAATACGGTTCAATCAGTAAACAGTAAACAGTAGCTACCAATTCAGAAAACAGTATACGGTAGCTTTTAGTTCGGTAAAAAATAAATGGTAGCTTTCAGTCCAATAAAACAATAATCAGTGGCTACCATTTCAGTAAATAGTACAATTCTGTAAACAGTGTTTCGGTACGAATTTTCAATAGTAAATAGTACAATAGTTTCAGTACAACAAATAGTATAGTACCGTAAACAGGATTCAATAAATCCTTTCAGTAAACAGTAATCAATAAGTGAGACTAGGCATCACCTTACAATTAAATCATGCTATCTTCGTCCACTAAGGGACACAGTATGGTAAATAATCTAGATCTATGGCCATTGTGAAGACCGAGAATTTCTAAATAAATATAAGGTATCCGGAAAATTTAATTTGGACAAATTGAAACCCAAATTCAAATAAGAAATTAAAAGGGAAATTAAATTGGAAATAAGAAATGAAGGAGGAAATTTAATTTGGATAAATGGAAATCCAAATTAAATAAGAAAATGGAGAAAATAATTTTGGATATTTAGAAATCCAAAACTTAATAAGAAATAAAAATATTTTGGTATATTTATATAATGATATTATATAAATATTATTTTGTGTTAAAAGTGTAAAAGTATATATATAAATATATATTTTAATACAAAATATGTATTTAAATATGTATTTAAATACATATTAAGAATAGTGTATATATATAATTATGGTGTATAATAATTATATATATTATAGTTATCATTATTATTATTATATATAAAAATATATATACTAAAAAAAAAAAAGAAATTTAGAAGCGGGAATCGGGGTACCCGATTCCCAGCTTCTTCTTTCTCCTCTGTTATAGACAGAGGAGAAAGACAAATAAAACCGCCGGCCCCCTGCCGGCCAAAAGAGGAGGAGGAAGGAGAGGGTCGTCACCGGCGAGCCGAGGGGGAAGAGAAGAAACGACCGGCGGCGACCCGAAGCGAAAAACAGAAGCGAAGCGAAAATGGGAGAAAAGAGAAACCGAGAGGAAAAAGAGGGAAAAAGAGAGAAGGAAAAGTGGCGGTGCCGCCGATCTGGCCACCGCCACCCCAACCCCGAGCTCGGCGGAGCTGAGGGGAAGCAAAGGAAGACCACCGGCGAGGCTATGGACGGCGGAGGGAGGAAGAAACAGAGGAGGAAGGGACCGAGAGCCACCGTTCCAGATCCGGCACCGTCGCCGGTGATGGGACGAAACGGAGACCAGATCCGGCATCCTCGCAACTTCGGCAAGCTGTGGAGTGGCTGAACCGCCGGAATGGGTGGCCGCCGGTGACCGAACCGGCCAGCAGAAGATTGAACCGGTCCGACCCGATCGACCCGACTGACTCGGTCCGACCCGCCTGACCCGGTCAACCCGAACCCGACCCGACCCGGTTCAGAAAAGAAAAAAAAAAAGAAAAAAAAAAGAAAGAAAGGAAAAGAAGAAAAGAAAAGAAAAAGAAAAAGAAAAGAAAAGAAAAGAAAGAAAAAGAAAAGAAAAGAAAAGAAAAGGAGAAAGAAAAGAAGGAAGAAGAAGAAGAAAGAAAGGAAAAAGAAAGAGAAAAAAAAATGTGGTAAGGAAAATTTAAGTCTTTTCGCCATATGTCTATTGGATTTATTGGAAATTTTCGGATTATTTTCTAAATGAAAATATATGTTAATTTTTGAAATTGTAGCAAAAATGGAAATGAGGCGAATGGTGGAGTTCGGCAAGGCTCGAAAAATCGGAAAGTGCACTAAGCTTGGCAAATAGGTAAGATACTTTTATAAAGCATTAGTAGCTTTATATTGTATGTGGGAATTATGATTTTATATATGATGCATTTATTTAATTGATTTTAAATGGAATTGTGATTTTTATATGATGCATCGATTTAAATTGAATTGCTAAAAATGCTAAGAGGACCCACAACTGATGGTGGGGGTCTTAGTAAGAGGTAAAATTGGTGAGAATCAACGGCTGCAAGTATAAATTGTGTTTCCCTTGCAGGAGGTTAGGGAAAATTAAGCCGTTATGCTGCCAAAATTTTTAGGAAAATAATTGAAGAAAAAGATTAAGTTTCTCACCTAAATGGAATCTTGGAGATAATTATTGAAAATAAATATTGAAAGGATTTTATAGTATTACCGAAAGAGTTTGATATTGAAATCGATGAGAAGACAGATCGTTGAAAACGATAATGTGACGAATTATATGGTTTAAACCTTATAGAACCGATAAATCAATTAATTTTAATATCATAATTGGTATCAAGTTGAGATTGAGGTAGAAGTATTTATTAGACGGATCACAGATAAAAGTAATGATAATTATATGATACAACTCAAAAGAGAAAAAAATCGAAGTTGTGATTTAGATGGTCGAATGATAGAATTTGCGGAATTATCAATCGAGTGACGATTATAGAATTGATAGATTCAAATAAATGGACCGTCTTAGTGGTAAGATTGTGATATCGAAGTTAAATAGATGTGAACTGAGATTTTTGCAATAATATGGATAGTCGCAAGGCGACTTAAATGATTGAAACACTGCTGATAGTAGAAATTGGCAAATTCTTTTAAGTGGTAAATTGCCAATCAAAAAGTGAATTGAGGATTGTGATTTGATTTTACGATAGTAAATGAAATTGAACCGCAAGTTGAGGATTCTAAATATGTACCTATAGGTCAAACCATAAATGGATTGATAAGCGATTATTGATCTTGTGGTTCTATAATCCTCGATGTCGACTCTGGAATAGATAACGAATGAGGATATTAATATTGCATAATTTCAGTATTTTGATGGCTATATAGTGACATGATATTTAAATATTTATGAATACTAAGAGGATTCATGTAAGTGATGTGGTCTTAGTATTAATAGTGAAAGGTAGAAATGATTGGTATAGTTTATAGCTATCGAAAAAGGATATCGAATACTGAATGACTTGAATACCAAATGATCTGATTATTGAATAATCGGAGTACTGAATAAGTTGAAAACTGAATGAAATGAATATTGAATTGATTTGAACACTGATTTACTGATGTGTCAGAAGGATAGTTTGAAATCGAACGATTGATAGTGATAAAGTTAAATGAATTGTTTCACCGTATTAGAGGAAGGTATTACTTATATTGACATTTGAAATTATTACTAAAATTACATACGGAGATGATTTCATAGCATCGCTTTTAAGCATAATTTGCTATAGTTTCAGATGTCATAATAGCATTTATATAAATGCTATAAAGTATAGATTAGCTTTAAAAATAAAGTATATGGTATATATACGTATTTTTATATACGAAACCTCTTAAAGAATTTCACCATATGCTTTACATGATTTTAAAACGAAAAGCTAAAGATTTAAATGTTTTATGAGACTGTAGGCACCCTAAAAGAATTAAATTCAATAAAGCATAGTGGAAACCGCCTAATTGGAGCTTTGCTCATTAGGCAGATATGCTTGTCCGACAATAGTCGTGGACAGGTCTCAGTCACGCCTGATCAGTGGGGCTGAGAGAGATGAGGTCTATGGCCATAGATAGCGCCCTAGTTGGTTTCCAGGGGACGATGACATGATTTTCACTGCTAGCTACAGTGATTTAAGTCTTTATTGATAGAGATGATAGGGATCTAGCCTAGTCTCTAATCGATATGATATGAAGTCTAGAGTATGATTTTATTGATATGAACTCTAGACTTGACATGATTTATACTGTACATGAAACAGATTTGAAATGAAATATGTTTTGAAACAGTACATGTTTTAAACATGTTTTAAAAGTCCATGAGATATGATTTCGACACTTATATGATTTATATGTGATTTTGTGTCGAACATGGCATGATATGTGGTCTAGAGTATAGTTTGATTTGATATGAACTCTAAACCTGATATGATTTACAGAATATGTTTTAAAAGTATATGATAAATGATTTCGACACTTACATGATTTATATAAGATTTTGTGTCGAATTTGAAATGACATGCGGTTTAGAGTATAGACTGATTTGATATGAACTCTAAACTGATATGATTTATAATATATGAAAAATGTTTTAAAACCGCACATGTTTTAGACATGCTCCGAAAACGAATACATGAACTGAAATTGAACATGTTTCTATCATGCCTTAAAGGCAAATTTGAAATGAATTGAAAATTCATATGTCGAGCATGTCCTAAAGTATATATGATATGATTTGAAATGATAGCGGTTTAGACAGAAAAATTACATGAATTTGCATCTTAAACCCTGATATGATAATATGCTTAGTATATGAGAATTCCATGAGGAATGTCGTGACTCGACGTAAATGATGTTTCACATATACGATGACATGACATGATATGATATATGAACATGAGAATGATATGAAGAGGATTCTGATCTCACTCTATCGTGATCATAAATTCCCAGACGATAAGTGATATGAAATGATGTAATACGGGAATATGATTATTAAATGTAAAGTGAATTCGATAGGATATCTGCATTAAACATGAAGAATATATGAGGAGTGTCATGACTCAGTGGTAGCGATATTTCATCGATATGATGTCATGATATGATATGAAACATGAATATAGAAACACACAAAGAGAATTATGACTTCGTACCACCGTGATCATGATCCATAATATGAGACTTGATAAGAGATGATAGTATACAGAAGTATGATTATGAACTGAAAAGTAAATATGAGAATTGATATGAGAAGATAGAATACAAAAGTATGATTATGAAATGAAAAGTGAACATGAGAAGTGATAATGAGATGTTATCGATGAGAAAGGATTAACTGTAATTGCATCCTTGCAAGTTTTAAGCATTTGCGGTTAAGACAGTATAATCCTACTCTTGTATTTATATTAGTATCTTACTGAGCTGTGGTTTTGCTCACCCCACTAAATTTCATCTCTTTCAGATTATTGAAGTTAACATCTGCCATGTGAGCTGCTCAGTGGGCATCGGAGACGGTATATGGACTCGGTACTAGTCTTCTAAGGTATATGTTTCTTATAAAATACTTGTTTACATGTAAGACTTAAATTGATGCACAGTACATATTCTATTTAGCAAGTCGGGATGTAACTAAGAACCGTTTTCGTGGTTGTTAATTATTTAAATGAAATGACTATAGGTCACCTAAATAGTATAGTGACTACACTGACACCGAATACAAACCTTAAAATGAAAAAGAAAAATTTAGTCCATAAATTTGTAGACTAAGAAAAGTACAAGTAATAAAGGAAAGTCGCAGCCTTCGGGTCGTGACAGCCATAGTCTAAGGTTGTCCTCGGATACACTTGCCAGGTGGCACCGAGACTGCTGATGATTTGGCGGGTCTATCAGCACACGTGAACAATAATAATATGATGCATGAAGCTCGAGGCCTAAGTCTCAAAACAATATAAAACCGTACCATAGCCTTTATGGATTTTGAACATAGTAGTGTGAAAACATTTCATAATTATCCATAAGGCTCACGTGTATAAATCATTACCTTTATGAAATTTCATATAAAATAATTAATATTTTCCAAAACATTTCATAAAGGCATAAATCTTATTTTCCTTACGGTGAAAACAGATATTAAATAAATCACATTAAAAAAATATAAATTGTTTCTCTTTCACAGTAAAACGTGTACGCACGTTTTTCCGTACTCTCTATCAAAAACATGGTTTTCAAAATCATCGGAATTTAAATCAATTGTTTATTTATGATTTATGAAAAATAACATATTCATTTTCTAAATTCAAGATCCCATCACCATGTTTTCCTCTGTAACACGTGTAGAGACCTTCTCGTCTTAAAATACTATTTTTCGTCTTTAATTAACCTTCATGGAATTTTCTATAATTACTTATTTTCACTATTAAAACCATAAAGGTTATTTATGAAATCAAGTGAATATTTGAAGAATTATGAACAAAATATTCACTTTGTGACTTTTCATCTTCCACCTCGTTTTACGTGTAATGTACACCTCGAGAGGAATTTTCGATGATTTCATTTTCCAATTTCTTGAAAACATGAATATTTTAAAATTAAATTTTCGTATATTCATATTTATGAAAAATAATTGATTTCTCGATTTTCGTGGCTGAAAATCGCTTTTCATTAAATCAAATCATTTATTATGATTTTCGATAATTTTCTAAATTTTTTCGACAGCCGATGGCTAGCCTCCTGTGCGAAAAATACAATTTATAATTCAACCGGTACATCATCATAAAATTTCCAACCAATCATTATAAAAGCATTTATAAAAATTAAATGCATAATTAAAACATGTGTGCCGAATATCCTTACAGGTTGCACATGTCTCCCTTACCTGTCCCGGGTCGGCCACCGTCTCATTTCGTCGCGCCCGTGTTCACCTCTGCTGATTCTAACGTCTCGGTCATCGAGGAAATTTTTCTGGAAATGAAATTCTAAAATTTAAAATTTTCGTTAATTTAATTAATTAAACATTCAAAATTAATTTCTGTAATTCTTACCGAATTTTCGTGATTTTCGTAATTTCTAAATTCCCGGGAATTTCTAAATTCCCAAAAATTTCCTTTTCCTTTTCTTTTCTTTCTTCTTTTTCTTTTTTTTTTCTTTTCTTTTCTTTTTCTTTTCTTCTTTTCTTTTTCCTTTTCTGGTCAGACCAGTTCAAACTTTTCGACGGTCGATTCTCCTCCGGCGGCCGGTTCTCTGGCGGTTCAGTGGCTCTTCAGCTGGCCGACGCCACCGTGAAGCTGGATCTGGCCTCCGTTCATCTTGGATCGACGGCACGGCGGCGGATCTACTCGGTTTAGGTTCGGCCTCTTCTCCCTCTTCGCCGTTCCTCCTCCGCCGTTCTCCGCCTCACCGGTGGCCTCCTACCCTTTCCTCTTCCTCCGTCGAAGGTTCGGTTGCAGTGGCGAAGGTCGAATCGGCCAGCACCGCCACTCGCCCATTTTCCTTTTCTCTTTCGGTTTTCGCCGATTTCGCCTTTGCTTCCGTTTCTGTTTCTTCTTTCTTCCGTCGGTCACCGGCTTCTCCTCTCTCCACCGGTGCCATCCTCCTCTCCTCTCTCCCTCACTTGGCCGGCCGACGGTGGCCGACTTCCACTCGAGAGGCAGAATTGGGAGTCTTCTCGATTCTGTTCTTCTATTTTTCTTTTTATTTTTAATTTATTTTTTTATTATATCAATTATACATATACTATATTATATACTATATATTATATATCATACATATAATATATACAATATATTATACATATAATATTATTATTTTATATATAGTATTGTACTATATATATTATATAAATATACATATATATTAGGTATTAACAAAATATATATCTAATATATATATGTATACTTATATACTTTAAATTAAATAACATTTATATATATCTTTATATAAATGTAGGAAATACAATATATAAATATACAACCTTTAATGTAAAATAATATTTACATTTCTCATATATGTATATGTATATATATATATATATATTTATATGTATATATATATATATATTTATATATATACACATAAAATGTTATACTTGAATACATACGTATTATTTAAATTTATAAAATAGTATATATACATATATACATACCAATGTATATTAATATGTACTATATACTATATAGTATTTAAATACATATGTATTTGTACAAAAATACATTTATATAATATATAATTATATAAATATATTTCGTATTTCTTCCTCATTTTCTTATTTAATATGGATTTTCATTTATCCAAATTAAAATTTCTCATTTCATTATTTTCCATAATTCCAACCTTATTCTTATTTCCAATTTGAATTTCCTTCACACAAATTTCCTTATTCGTCACTTCCTCAATTCTTGAAATTTTTACTAATATTCCGATCTCATAATTATATTTATTTATTTCAACTTATTTATTTTCTTTAATATTAATTTTCAATATTAATAATTTTCAATAAATGAAAAATTTTACGATTATCACATAGGCATTCAGATACCTATAAGATAACCAAGAATAATTTTTAGAATTCGAATACCTTGAAATTGCAACTCAAATACTGATATGGACAAACTTAAAAAAGTATATAAATATATATATATATATATATATATATATATATATATATATATATATATATACTGCAACTCAAATACTGATATGGATAAACCTATAAAAGTATATATATTATGTAATTGTATGTATGCACCTTATAATCATATGTATGTGTCTTTTAATTCAAGAACTAACTTGCAGTATTCAAATACATTCAAATAGATATTCAAATACCTTCAAAAATAATGATATGTACAAAGTTGTATAGGAAATTACTAGTTTACCCTTAATGAATTACTTTTCTCAATCATCATTTGAAGTCCACGACACAACACTGCATATTGTTGCTTCTTCAATGTCTTCATTCTCTATTCTCTCTTTCATCTTCATTTGCATTCGTATACCTAGGCTATTCATTGCCAATTTTCACACATATTTAGATATTTTCTTTAATAACCTTTCGTTTGATTATTCTATTTTTGGGTTAAAGCTATTTCTCTAATTTTTGCTTAGGTGTTCATGTTTGGGTGTTAAGGTTTTAGGTTTAAATGTATATTTTCTTAAATGTACAATGACCAGGAACAATTTAGAAACAAATCTTTAATGCATAGGGATTTTCATAATTATAACTCTTTATAATTCTTATATAAGACTTATATAGTTCCAAGGGCTTTACCTCATTTAGTGACTAATTATTATTATTATTATTATTATTATTGGCTATCCAAATGGTGAAGGAAAACCTACATGTCACTTATCATAAGTTATCATATATGGTAGTGTCATTATTTCTTATGCCAAGTGAGTTGGCTCTAGGGCATACACCAACATAACTATTACCTTTGTGGATCACCATCAAAGCCCAGATATTTGAATGGCCTTTGGTTTGCAACAACCTAACCAAGTGTACAAGATCAAGTAGATGTTCATAGTCTTGAGTTAACAAGTGCTAAAGAAAAGGTATGTGGTTTTATTTTTGAAATCCATTGTTTTCATGTATGCTGATTTCTACATGTATGTTGATTTCTACATGTATGATTGCTTCAAGTTTGATCCAAGGGAGGTTTTGGTATTTGACTTGTTTAATTATAATATTCCGCTGCACTATGTTTTTGTTAATTGAACATAAGTTGAAACCATCAAATTAGAGGTGAAAATGTTGTTCAAGTGGTGATTGATAGTGCCTCAACTTATCCATTGGTCAATTATTAATGGACAAGTTAAAGAATTTGTTTTGGTCCTTTTGGTACAGCTCACTATGTTGAGTTGATGTCACATGATATCGGTGATTTACCTATTTTCATGGAACAATATAAAATGCTAAGCAAGTGTGTGTTTTCATTTATAGGTATATTTGGGTTTTTAACATGTTTAGAAAATATTCCAAGAAGAAAGAATTATAAAGAACTAGAATTACAAGGTTTGCTATATCTTTTCTTACATTTAGGAGCTATGAGGATAACGAGCTTCCACTTCAAACCATGTTTGCTTCAAAGGAGTGGGCCAAGAGTCATTTTTCTTCAAGAGGGAAGTTAAGAAAGTAGAGATTGTCTTGTTAAGTGATGATAAATTTTGCAAGTCAATTAAATATTCCTTGAAATAAGTGAGTCTTTTTTTAAAGTCTTAAGACTTATGGATGATGATGCAAACCTACTATTGGTTATATATTTGAAGCAATAGATAGAGCTAAACAACCAATTGCTCAAAACTTTAATCATCAAACGATAAGATATGATCTCATTTGGAAGATGATTGACACAAGATGGAATTTGCAACTTCATAGACCACTATATGCGGTTGGTTAAATCCTAAGTAAGCTTCTTAATTCTCTTTAACTCTTAAGCGAAAATTTATATAATTCAAAATATTAATTAATTTTAGTACTTTTCTGTAAGTTTCAAAATGATGAAGGCTTTCGTTCAAACATTGAAGTTAAAATTTGTTTTTATTGGACAATTGAAAGAATGTATCCTAATTTTGAAATAATAATTAGAATTAATCAATAATTAGAGAGTTTCAAAAAGATTGAAGCGATGTTTGGTATGAGTATAGTCACTTTGACAAGACAAGAAGCATCCATGTACTATTTTTTACTTTTTTTTTCTTATTTTCTTAATTTTTTAGTTTGAATCTTAGATTATTGTACGACTAATAAATTTAAAAGCTATCTTTTATTTTTCTTTTAATTATTGTTTTGTGGTGAGAAAGATATGGATACGAGTGTGAAGAGCTTCAAAAGCTTGTTATAAGAGTTTTTAAGTCTCACTTGCAGCGCCATAGGATGTTATAGAAATTGGAGCACCTTTAATCAAGTGCATTACAAATAGGGGTGTAAAACGGGCGGGTCGACCCACGCAGGCACAGTCTTAAACAAGCTTAGCTTGTTTTTAAACGAACCAAAAATTATAAGCTCGGTTTGGTTTTAATGCGGATTGGGTTGACCCATGGTCCAAGTTATTTATTTTTTTGAAAATAAAAATAAAATATAAAACAATAAAATTAAAATCCACATACAAATACAATCCAAATACAATTACAATCCACTTACAATATTTTTGAAATAAATAATTACAAAGTTGAAAAAAATATAAATATCTATTAAATATTAAACTTCTCAAACATCTTTTTTTCTCAATATCATATATATATATATATATATATATATATGATTAATATCCAATACACAGTCAGATTTAAGATGATAACACATTTCCTTTAAAAATTTAAGAAAATAAAAAAAATAAATAAAATAGAATAGTTATCATCATCTTAACTTCACTTGTGAAGTTAAAAAACTTCATTGATGGTGTATTGAATAATTATCTATATATATCATGTTTGAATTCAAAGTAAAATTATATGAATTTATATATATATATATATATATATATTTTTTTTTACAATACAATAAAATTATGTCACGTATTATTTTGATAAGAAATAAAAATACATTAATAATATAATTAAAAACCTAATGATATATAAAATTAAAAAAGGGCCCAAACAGGCCAACCCTCATATTTGTGTGAATCGGCTCGCCTTAAAAAAAATCCGACCCTTGAAAGCCCGTAGATTTCATGAATTAGCCCGCGAGCTTTAGCTCATTTTACACCCTTAATTCCAAGAAAAGGAATCGTCTGAAACAACAAAGACTAAACGCTATTGTTTTTGCCAATTACGATATTCAACTTGAACTAAGACAATAAAAAAGAATAAAAAAAGGTGAGACATATGATCCAAATCTTTTTGACATTGAATCTAATGATGAATGGATAGCCGAAATGGTATATCCTTATTTGCCCCAAGATATCCATGAATGTTTTGAGGATGAAGAGCTTGGAACTCAGCAAAAAGAGAAAGCTGGGTATGTATTTCAACTTAATATATATATAGATATATAACTTTAATATTTTTTTCTTATTATATTTTAGATTGAAGGCAGATAAATTTATATTTTTATTCAAATTTATTTATAGGTCCAAAAAACTTGCAATTTGATGCCAAAATGAGGATACTCATACAATTGGTGATGAGAAAGAAGACCTACAAAATAAAGAAAAGGACAAGATTGTGCTAAAAGAAGATGAAGACAACCATAAATCGCATGACGATAATGACCTAGAACTAAGAGATGAGAATGATGATATAGAATTTGGAGATAATAATCATTAACGAGTCAAGAGTGTCATTAAACTTTTTGATTTGGAAGATTACTAACATTCTTATGATTTTTTTTAGCAAGATAATAGAAATTAAGTTGACAGTACAACTTCAAGTGCAAAGTCGTATTAGAAAAAAAAATCCATACATACATACTTACAAATATCATGCTTTATCCATTAGTATAATGAAAGATTTAAAAATAATCAAAAACTTAAATGTCTTTTATTTATTTTACATGTTTGTATATTATTTATAATTATTTTTAATTTTTGTTATGTATCTTATGATACCCCAATGTAATAACTATGGTATTAGTATTTCAATGTGGCGGTCTCAAATAAAAAGAAAATTCTAAATTGCTTCCTGAATATGTTGTACAATGGCATCATTATGATCGCTTTCAGTCAACGTCGGCCAAATGAAAAAAAAAAAAAAGGAATTTTTCGCATTCTTCAATGGTTTTGCTTTTTCTTTTTTTTGCATGAAATGATGGGCTCTTTTTCACCTTTCTTTTTTCTTTGAGGGGTGTATTAGGCGAGGAATTTGGGGCTTAGATATTTTTCTTTAATCAGGGCTAGGGCAATCTTCTCATGGAACAATTGAATTATTTTGAGCCTTTAGTAGAGATCATTTTTGGCTTACACTTTTAGTATAGATAATTACTTCAGCCAATGCCATTATATATATTGGCACAATGTTACCATTCAGCCCAATATTAGTACATGATTTTCAGCAACTCACCTTTTCTGGGGCTGCAATCCTAATTTTGGAGCTCTTTCACATTTATCACCACGTAATCACACCACAGCACGCCGGACAAGGACTCTTGTTCCTCCTGGCAAATTCAAGTGCTTGACACCTTCCAGATTTCCATGAAGTCAATACCATGCCAATGCTCCTGACATGTTATTAAGATGATCTCCATTCAGATTCCCAACTCATGATCACAGGACCAGAAGAATCAAACATCTGGGATATAAAGCAGAACAGATCCATACCTTATGAGTTTATGCCTTTTGCTTAACTATTTCCTTCGTGGCATTTTTAAGTATTATTTTCTGGTTGTTATGAATAATGTTCAAAGAAGATCAGCTTGCTACCCTAATGCTTGTCAAATACTTGTTACTAAGTGGAATATGGCATTGCCGAAACCTTATTCTTCCATCTAGTCCTTCCTCTAACTATCTCTTCATTTTGATTCTCCCCTTTGACTTGGAGGAGATGAGTATATCCATATATCTTCGTCTCCAGGGAGCTCAGCTGTCCATTTCCTTCCATGATTCTGGATGCGAAGACCATGTCATTAAGTAGACTTTGTTCCACTCCGTTTGCAAAAACTCCATCTTCATCTGGTTGGCAAAGTGATTGAACTTCATCTGAACTCCCACATTCCCTTCTATATTCTAATACAATACTATAGAGCTGATTAGACTCCAAAAATTTGTCAGGGATTGTCTGCAGAAAAACAGTGAGGATTTTACGTTGAGAATGGATTTGAGACGGTTATTACAGATTGATGGCAGCTCTTTGTGTTTTACCTCAAGCATCCATCTTACATACTTGACGTTATTTACATGGTGGTTCATGTCCAAATCACTCCTCTTTGGCTACAAGGTAGAAAGTAGAATAGTTAGTCTTTGCTTGTTCGCCATTTCAATAGCTATTGAAGCATAATTGTAAATTTTACCTTCAGGCCACAGTTGACATATTTTGCATTATCGTCCAACTTCACAATTTTCTCAGGCACATCATCTTTGATTGCTTGCTTCTCTATAAACCAAGGAGAAATTTCATCTCTCACTTCCTCCGGCATCTTCGACAGTCGCCTTGTTTTCTCGTTCATCATTACCCAAGTGCTGTTCCATGTTTTACTTTCCTTAGGAAAAGGATGATTATTGATAAAACTGAGAATATGATAACCAGTTGCATACCTAGTCGCGCATGCATAAGTGATGCCTGTGGCTTGACTCCGAATTAGCCAGTCTCGCCTCATCCCATTTTTCCCTGATGCTCCAACCCAAGTGTCGATTTCCACTACCTCTCCCCTGCAGCAAGCTGCAATTTTAGTTACCATCTATATACTCATGTACAAGTGTAGACGGTGGAGTGTGTAGGCTAAGGCTTGAAAAAGTATTACTTATTGAGTTATATCCATGCTATTTGCTCTTTGATTCTCCAACTTGAAATTTGTTTCTCTTGAGGGATAACAGATTAAAGTTCTAGTTAAGATGCTTATAAAATACTAACACCAAATCTTAAAGATGCAATTCAGCAAGGATTATTTGTATTTAATGCAGAGAAGGCTGACCAGATAGGATAATGATGGACTTGAACGTGCATTCTTGAGACGACCCATATGAGATGGTTCCTCACCATTCCATGCGTGGCTCCAAATCCATTGCTTAGCAGTCCAGACATCCAAACATGGTTTAATGCTGTTTCCTACATACTCATGAACATTACAAAGTGGTCTGCATATAATAAACTAATTGTTCCTAAGCTTTATCATGGGAAAAGAGTGCATGGGTCTGGGATAAATTCAATTGAAAGAGGTTAAGCCTTGTTACCTGGAAAAGATTAAGGATGCTTTCCAGGGTAGCTGTTTTATCAGGGCCAATTTCATTGGAGCGGATGACAACAGTCTGTCTATAGCCGACTCCACTTTCAACGATGAGCCCTTGCCGGTAAGGATCAACCAGCTTCTTCTGCGTTGGAATTCTCTGCCGAATCTGCTCTTCGCTTATGTGCCCATTTTGATGGACAGTAACAAGTGAAGTGGAACCGGAAGCTTTGCCAACTCCGACCACTCCATTCAATGTATCTACCTTAACGGGCCTTGTAGAAGCACTCCCATTTATTCTGATATCGACTTTATGACTACCATTAGCAGAACATCTGAAGGGAAAGGAGATTGGACAAGAGAAAGTAGCCATTGCTTTCTGAAGTCTAGGTGCGGAAAGTCTGGAACAGAGCAACCGCCATTGAAAGTTTTATAGCAATTTCTTGGCGGACCTCCCAAGAAAATTTCCTGCAGAGGACAAAGCGAAGCAGCTTTGTTATAGTAATTTTCATTACAAAGATGCCCTTTGTCTCTCTCTGTTGGTATGAGGCGGTTCAGATGCAACTAATTTTTAATACATGAAACATCCTAGGATAGATCGCAGACAAATAGGTGAAAAGGGTTGATTTGTTCTTCGCATTCTTGTGGAATTGAAACAAAATTATGGCTATGCTTGGCATGGCATTCTAAGTTCTTGCGCTACTAGTTGAGGTTTTTTTGAATAGGACAGATTTTATTCCTCCGGTTTGTCAGCAGGGAAGAAATATTCCAATGGAGACTGATGCCAACTAGCAAAGTAGACAACCAACAAGTGAGAAGAAGTTTCGACTGATAAAAAAAGGGTGTTCTGCATTTGTTCCTACCATTGAGTTTTACTGTTTTTTAGAGCAAGATTCTCATCCTCAACAATATTACCATTGTCTTTTGTAATTTTGAGATGCAGAATTTTCTGAGTGATTTAGAAATGGCGGCTAATATTGGATGTTTCAGGCATGAGAGAGAATTGAATATGAAGCTTGGAAATCTTATTATGTTTCATTCATGGCATTTCTAAATAGAAGCACACGTCAACTTGAATTTGTTCAGCCAAAAAAGTAGCACATTCACAAGTCTCTATTTCTCTTATATTTAGAGCACCTTTGCTTTGATTCGCGAAAGTGGAATGTAATAGAGGAAGAACGAAAATTTTATTATGTTCGAATAAAACATAATATTGTTCGGTCGATGGAAATGAATAATTATTCCAAAATTATTTTGTGTTTGGTCACGATTTAAGAATAAAGTTATAATAAAATATATAATGACTAAAATTAGACTTGATCATGGATATGTTTGAGCTGGATGCGCATTATATAATACTAACTTATGTTAAAACTTAAGTTCGACTCAACTTGTAAATTCGAGCTTGATTTTTTATCTAAATCTTTATAATGCAAAGTTCGGACTTGGCTAGGTTCGTCCAAATATTATTTTATCTATTTTTTATTTTAAATATCTTGTTTATTTATATTTTATTCTTTTAATTTATTTAAAATTTAATTTGATTTATCAAAATTTGTATGTCAATTTTCATATTAAATATATATAACTAGAATGAACTCACACAGCGAAGTTGTGCGTTGAATACATAATAAAAATTGCATAAACTAGCACTAATAAATATGTAAATAATCATCATAAATTAACAAATAATATGAAGAAAATAAATAGAAAATTTCAATTGTCATCATCGGATCTTCGAAGCAGAATCAATCTGCTAACATGTTGCACACTGATAGCATGCACTCTCTTTGAAGAAAGAGTTTGAATAATAAAGCAGGCAATGTATTGTAGTGAGAGCATTAAAAGCTGGCAAAAAAAAAAAAAGAAAAAGAGATAACGTTAGACATGATTACATCAACATAAATAATTTCGTCGAAATTATGCTTCTTGACGGTGGCCATATCATTCAGCTAATTCGCAAGTACACTTTATTAAAAAAAAAAGAGCTTAAAATGATAAAAGAGTATAAGAATATGATCTGTTGAATGTCCACCAAGGATAAGTGATCTTTAATATATTAAATGAGTACAAAATTTCACATCTTATTTTGTTCTCTTACCTTTGAGAAATTCCCATTCCAGCTATTACAGTGTCATTGTCAATTAACCCAAGTAATGGGAACTTCAAATTAGCTGCTTTTGTTTGAAGCACCTCTCCTCCCTCTTGCTTTCTCAAAATAAAAAAAAATCTGCAAATTAAGTTCATACCAGCAAAAGAGGAAGATTATAGAGTATATAATGCAAATGCTAAGCTACTTGTATGAGTATATAATGCGATTGAAAATCTAAAACAAATCGACAAAAAAAATTATTTGTTCAAGAACTTTTCAAATTTCAAATAACAAAAACCTAGTCAAGGATAACATCTTTAATGAAAAAAAAAATACCATTAAGGTGCATTTAGTTCAAAGAATTTTAGATTTCAACTAGTAATTTTTTTTTCTATAATACAATTACCTTGTTTGGTTACCATATTTTCCTCCAAACCAGTAATCCAATATTCCCAACAATTCTTGAATTGGAGAAAATAGGGGGAAAATGATTCCCTCTTTCTCCTGAAGTTTTTTAGAATTTCGGGGTAAAATTTTTTGTTTCTATTTTACCCTCTATTATTGCATTTTGTGTCCATTTTACCTCTCAACCTATCTAATATTACAAACCTTTACCTCTAATTATTGCATTTTGTGGCCACTTTAGGATTTTGACATGTTTCACATACCCATGTCCCCATGCCCCACAAATGGGTCAATTAAATAAATATATTAATTTAGTAAATAGATTATTTGACATCTTACAAATGAATGGTTTAACTAATTAAATAAATCAAAATAATTTATATATTGGCTCAGTTGACAACGCAAGCTGAATTTGTAGGAAGAGCTATGGAATTCGACTCCCACTAAATACACCTTTGGGAAGGCGTGAGGAGCCTTAACTATGACTAAGTTCTGAGCAGGATTAGTCTTAGGCTGTTAAAACAAATGAAGATACCTATGGTTTACACAAAAAAAAAACTTATAAAAAAATGGACCAATTAGCGTAAAAATGTTAATTTAGTAAATAGATTAATTAACATCGTACAAATGAATAACTTAACTAATTAAATAAATCAAAATAATTTACATATTAAATATCCTATAAACAAATGGACGAATTAATTAACATGTGTTAAATAAATTAATTAACATTTGTTAAATGAATAAGCTTAAATAATAAATAAATAAATAAATATGTTCAACATAACTTCCATCAAAGTGTTATTTACTTTAAATTAGACCTGACAATCTTAAACACGACACGAATATACGCACGAATAAATGACACAATGTGATACGAGATGACACAGAATTAAAATTAAGTAAAATTAATATATGAATGTGGTAAAAGCTAAAAATAACATTTTGAGTTTTCCGTGTCGACACGAATTTTTAACACGAATACATGACACGAACACGATTTTACATGACACGAAAATAAATTTTTGACACGAATTGCCAGGTCTACTTTAAATAAACTATTTATTCACTTTAATACAAAAGGATAGTACCGTAAAATGTGTCATGTAGTCATCTAAAATAGTACCGTAAAATGTGTCATTTAGTCATCTAAAATTCTTTGAAGCAAACATAAAATTAAACATTTCCCCTAAAGCAACCAAATGCGGGAATTTAAAATTCTTTGGAATTCTTTAAATAAAATAATTTAGAGTAAAATGATTCTCAAAGAAAATTTTAATTTTCACGAACCAAATGCCCCTAAGAGTAAACTCAAAGATATCAAACAAAGCAGTAGTAGCTACAATGCTTTAGGCATTAAATTACATGCTTCCGTTCAAGGACCTACAACAATAACACCGAATGACATTATTTCCTTTAGATGCTTGATTTTCTAAGCTTTATAAACAAAACAACTTCAATGATATAAACGATTACAAATTGCTTCATTTGCAATTTAAAGTTAACAGTAATAATCAACACAACCATGATCCTTACTTATCTTGATTATATTTATAAACCTTTGAAGTTTCATGTACATTAAAAAAATTTAATCAGATTATTAAGTTTCGCAAGGAAAAAAAGGAAGAGCTTGGCAAGAAGAGGACAATTATCTATTTATTTTAGATGGAGGATCAAATAAAAGAGATTGAAATAAGGTATACGGAGGGGACCAATAAGCCATGCAATGGTAATTGTAAGAGCGAAGAATAGAGGCACTACAGAAACAAAGGCTTACGTGGGCTTTTATGTCACTTTCAAAATTTACTCATGAATGAAAACATAATTTTATTTTGTTAATGCGCTCATGCACTTTTTTTTAAGCATAGCTAAATATCCTTTCTCAATCAATTTAAATCTTGATCAACAATACCTAATTTAAAAGCAAGGCATGCACTACTTTTTCCACGTCTAAACAGGGAAATGTAGAAGCAACCGGATTATTAGAACCAAATATGTGAATAACAGATGTGTAAGACATTCAATAACAGTAAACTATTTTCTGGTCGACTTATTAAGCGAGCATGCTAGGATAATTTAGCCTAGATGGCCCTTGCTAGCTATGGCTACAGCTCGCTTCTTAGTACCATTTCAAGCTGCTGTTCAAATGCCTTCGACTGAATTCAAGCCATCCATCAGCATCATGCAAGAATAAAATATTGCAGTAGTGCATTGGCGATGATAAATAAAATAAAATACAACAATAAAAGTGATCATATCTATGTCATGCTGTCTAAAATTGTTCATTGCTATGTACTTGATGTGACTATGTAAAAAATTAGCGAGCTGTTATTGCTGTCAGCTTTCACTTCATTACAATTAGCTTTATCAGCTAAGAGTGTGAATCAATAGCCGCAAATTACTTAATATTTCAGTGGTATGAATCATAGGTGTCTCTTAAAAAATAATAGATTAGGACTTTAAATTTATAGATAAGCAATATCGATTTCATCTTATGATATAAACCATACCAACTCACCTCTATTGCTAATATATTTTTGTATCCCCTGGAGCCCATGGCCTCTTTCCATTTATCCAAAAAAGGTAAGCACTTTCATAATACCAAATTTGATTTTGTTAGGTTTCCAATTGATATGGAAAAAGTCCAAATTAATTAGGCCCAATATGAAGTTAGCTCGGATAGCCACATGGTACATTATTATTGAGCCATGTGACAGCATTGGCGGGAGATAGCCTCTCGCCAGCTGGAGATGTCCTCTCGCCCAACGAGAGACAACCTCTCGCCAAAGGAAGATGGCCTTTCGCCAACGCAAGGGTGCCGCTTCCGAGCAAGAGGTGTCCTTCCGCCTTTCAAAAAGAAGCCTCCCGTGTGGTCATCGTAGCCTATCGCCTATCGAAGAATGTCTACAGCGATTCTCAAGGGAAGCTCTGTCTTGTGGGAGAGAACCTCTCGCCTGGTGGTAGGTATCCTCCCACCACCGCGGAACAACAAGACATAGAGGTCTTTGTTACGTGTAGAGAACAAACTCTTCAGAGGCACAAAAAGATGAAATTACCCTCCGATAATTATTGCAACCATAACGGTAACTTGTTTTCCTATAAATAGGCCAGAGGTATTATTTTATACTATAATTTTTCTCTACTTCCTGTTTGCACACAATATTTTCGAGAGTACTTGGCTGACTCAAGCATCAGAGTGCTTACGCAGGGAACCACTCCCTGTGTCTCTTTGACCTTTCTCTTTTGCAGAACTTTTGTGCCACATGTAGGGAGGGATCAAGTTACTTAAGTCAGCATTTCATCATTGTTGTTTTGTTCAACAACAATTGGTGCCGTTTGTGGGAACCAATATAAAAGCCAATAATTTTGAAAATGGTGAGAACAAGGTCAACAGCTATTAGAGACGGTAGTGATGAAAATTCTGTGAGTTCCCTGAGCAGCAGCCTCGTCAAAGAACTCAGGTGAATAGGGAAGAGATGATGATGACTGTATCTATAACTAAATTTGAGGCGTTGAAGAAGCAAAGTGAAGTAACAACACAAGTATTGCGGGCTATGGTGGATCTGTTCAAAGGAGTTCTCCCGCAACTGTATTTACCAAAGGCTGTGCAGAACCTCGTGGGGGAGACAAGTCTGGGAAAGCTGCCGCAAGGTTAAATGAGGCAGAATGTTTATGTTGTGGCAGGGCCATTGTTGGGCTAAGAGGTGTTGGCTGCTGCAGGGTGACAAAGGGTGCACACTGCGACAAGGCTACAGGAGGAGCGACCTATGGCACGGCATAGAATCGGCAGGAAGCGGCAGGGCCATGGGATAAGCAGCTTGCCGCAAGGTATCCACATATAGTGGGAGGCCTAAGACCTACGGCAGAGGTGTTGCAACAAGGTCTTGATGCTGCGGCAGGGTCCTCTACATTACGCTGGAGCCTATTGAATCTTGTTGGGTTTGGACTGACATGAGGTGTAGGAGGTGCTGAAAAGACGAGAATTGAACAAAAGCAGCCTACTCATGGTGGGGAAAGTATGTGGTGGACTAGATCGAAATTTGACCCCACTTGGAATACGCGAATGGTACGAGGGGAAACCTCTCAAGACAAAGGGAAAGAAGTGGTTGTTGAGGATCAACCTGACTTATCTCGTGTAGAAAGGGAAAGAGATCAACCCGCTTCCACGTTTGACATGAAAAAGATGATAGAAAAGGTGCTGGAGAAGAAAAAGTTGGTGTCGACAGAGGAAAGTCAAAGGAGACGGGTACCATTCAGCGCGACCATTATGCAGAAACCACTGTACCCAAAGTTTAAAATGCTACAAATGATCGCGTATGCAGGAAAATTAGACCCGTATGATCATATGTAGAATTATGAAGCATTAATGCTGCTTCATGGATAGGAGGATGAGATAATGTGCAGAGCTTTTTCTCTCACTTTAATAGGGCACGTAATAAAGTGGTTTAATAGTTTGCTCGAAGGATCCATCACTTCTTTTGACTAGTTATGAAGTGAGTTTCTCAAGACGTTTCTGGTAAATAGTCAAAGGAAGAAAGAGCCGACTTATTTCCTCACACTTAAGCAACCAAGTAAGTAGCCATTAAAAAGTTACGTAGATAGGTTCTGGGATGCCACATTGGAGGTCCGTGATTTGCAAGTAGGGGTTGCTATGGCAACAATGTTACAAGAGACTAAATCTGAGAAGTTGCAAGAGTCCTTATCGTTAGACCAACTGACTACAATCTCGGACCTATTTTCCAAAGCCAATAAATACATCACTTAGGAGGAAGTAATGAATATAGTATTGGTTGGGGAGTAGAAGAAAGGAAAGAAGCGAGGGAGAGAGAGTCCTTCAGAGGGTCTTCTAGCTAGTCAAGCAAACTCGAGAAGGCTCCTAGGTTGAAATATACCACTTACACTTTGCTCACTAAATCTCGAGCTTCGGTAATGGTAGCCATTGAAGGATAGGGCCTTATACAGTTTTCGAAGAAGACAACAGGAATTCTAGACCGCAATCTCGATTCATGTTGCAATTTTCATGCTGCATATGGGCACTCCACAGAGAAATGCATGGAATTGATGAATCAATTGGAGAAGCTAGTGCAGGAAGGGAAGATAGACCGATTTGTATGGAGGAGCGAAAAAACCAATTATCCCTCACGCAATAGGGGTAACCATCCAGGGATAGGAGAGATGGAAATAGGAGAAATGGAGGAAGAAATGAAGATGTTAGAAGAAACAAGAACAGGAGGGCAAATAGGAGAAATCAGGAGGAAGACAATGAGCCCACAGGCCCGGTAATCAATGTTATATCAGGAGGGGAACTAATGGCTGGCAGTTCTTCCTTATCTAGAAAGTCTTATGCCTAGTAGGCCTATCAAGTCAACTCTGTGATGGAGGAAAGCAAGGATGAGGAGCCCATCACCTTCACACCTGCTAATAGAGGAGATATAATGATCCCCCATAATGATCTGATGGTGATCTCGGCAGTTGATGCAAAACACTCGGTTAGTCGGATCCTAGTTAGCAATGGAAGTTCAGTAAACTTGATTTACTGGAATTGCTTCGAAAAAATGAATATTTCAGAGGATAGATTGAAGCCGGTACCCACATCTCTATATGAGTTTTCTGGTGAAAAGGTGAAGGTAGCAGGAGTAGTTTAACTACCTGTCACATTGGGGGAGAGCTCGAGAAGCGCTGTTTATGGTGGTGAAGTCAACTTCAGTAGCCTATAACATGATTTTCAGACGATCGCGACTGAATGACATGAGAGCAGTGGTCTCCTTTTGTTATTTATTGATGAAGTTTTTGACACCTCATGGTGTAGGTCAAGTAAGAGGGGACCAAAGAAGGGCTAAGATGTGCTATATTGTGTCCGCTACATGGAAGGGGATCCAGAGGAAAGAAACCCTCACGATCGAAGAACCTCCTAGGCCAAAGCCTACTGAAGAGATGGAGGTACTTCGATTAGACGAGGATGATGAAGAAAAGGTGGTTTATGTGGGAAGTCAACTGCTTGATGAAACAAATGAAGAGATAATTCGGTGCCTGAAGGAAAATGTTGATGTTTTCGCATGGACCCCTGCTGACATGCCTGGAATTGACCCTAACATTGCTTGCCACCGATTGAATGTCATCCCAGGAGCCAAACTGGTCAAGCAAAAGAAGAGAAACTTTGCTCCGAAAAGGTAGCAAGTTATAAACAAGGAGATTTCGAAGTTACTGCAAGTAGGATTTATAAGAGAAGTCAATTACCCTGAATGGTTGGTGAACGTGGTGATGGTGAAGAAAGCTAATGGGAAATGGAGGATGTGCATAGACTTCACCGATTTGAATAAGGCTTGCCCTAAAGATTCTTATCCACTGTTGTGCATTGATAAACTGGTGGGCGAAACTTCTGGATATGAACTCCTGAGTTTTCTGGATGCTTTTTCAAGGTACCACCAAATCATGATGCACCCAGATATGAAGAGAAAACTTCCTTCATTACTGATAGCGGAACATATTGCTATCGAGTAATACCTTTCGACTTAACGAACGCGGGTGCTACATATCAGCAAATGGTGTGGTGTTCAAAGATTTGTTGGGTAATACCATGGAGGCTTATGTAGATGACATGATCATAAACTGCCATAAAAGGGAGTCACATGCTGAGAAAATGTTAGAATGATATGAAATTAAACCCTAATAAATGTTCATTTGGTAAGATAGAGGAAGTTCCTAGGTTTATGATCACTAATCGAGGAATCAAAGCAAACCTCGAGAAAATTCAAGCTATCTTGGATATGAAGCCACCCGCCAAAGTAAGAGAAGTACAAAGGCGAACTGGAAGGATAGCTGCTTTAAATCGCTTTCTATCTAAATCAGTAGAAAAAGTTTGCCATTCTTCAAGGCGATTAAAGGAAGTAAGAATTTCAAATAGAACGAAGCATGTCAAATTTCTTTCGAGAAGTTGAAGGACTATTTGAAGGGGTTACCACTATTATCTCGACCTTAGCCTGGGGACAAACTTTTCATGTACTAGGGAGTAGGTGAGAAAGTGGTCAATGCGGTTCTGTTGAGGAAAGAGGGGACAAGGATTGCCCAATCTATTATGTGATTAAGGTCCTATTAGAAGCAGAACAAGGTACCTGCAAGTTGAAAGGGTAGCCTTATCATTGGTGATGGCAACTCGTAAACTACGGCTGTATTTCCAAGCACACTTGGTAGTTATCCTAACCGACCAACCCTTGAGATAGATACTACAAAAGCCAAAACACTCAAGGATTTAACTAAGTGGGTAGTCGAGCTCAACGAGTATGATATACACTTTCAGCCTCACCAAGCAATAAAAGGGCATGCATTGGCAAATTTTATTGTTGAATGCACTGGTCAAGAGATCAAGAAGAATCGGAGTTAGCTTGGTGGAAACTGTTTGTAGACAGAGCTTGCAATGTGGATGGTAATGGAGCTGGTATTGTTCTAGTCTCACCCGAAGGAGAAGCTTTTGAGTACTCCCTCCGTTTCAATTTTTCGAGCTCCAATAATATAGTTGAATATGAAGCTCTGATAGCTGAAATGAAAATGGCTAAGAAGCTCCAAGTCAGTAATTTGGTGGCACATAGTGATTCCCAATTGGTGTTAAATCAGTTTCTGGGTGAATACGAAACACGGGAACCAACTTTAGTACCCTACTTATAGAAAGTTCAATTACTGGCGCAATCCTTTAAGAATTTCCGATTAACTCAAATTAATCAATCTGAAAACAGTCATGCAGATGCCATTTCCAAGTTAGCCTCCTCTGGAGGAATTAAAGATGGAGTAGTAAAGGTAGAGTGTCTAACTAAGCCAAGTACTGAAGAAGCTCGAAGGTTAAATTGCAAAGCGCTAGATTCACAGTGCTAAATGGGGAGTTGTTTAAGTGAGGATTTACTATACCCTTGTTAAAATGTTTGGGGCCTGAACAAGCTGAGTATATGTTGGCTGAAGTGCATGAAGGAATTTGTGGGAAGCATTTAGGGGCTCGAGCACTAGCCGCAAAAATACTCCGAGCAGTGTTCTATTGGCCTACTTCGAAACATGATGCTGCCAATAAGGTGCGCAAATGTGACAAGTGCCAGAAGTTTGCTCCCATTGCGTCAGCATTGTCTCAGCCCTCCAGAGTACCTTTCAACCTACGTTGTTTGCACAAAGGGGCTTGGATATTTTGGGACCTTTTCCCTTTGGGACAGGACAAAAGAAGTATCTGTTGGTAGCCACCGATTATTTCACTAAATGGAGAAAGGCAGAACCTTTGGCCACAATCTCAGAAAAAAAAGTAGAAGCTATGGTGTGAAAGGACATTATTTGTCGATTTGGAGTTCCTTAGGTGTTAAATGCTAACCATGGAAAGCAATTTGACTGTGATGCCTTTCGAGAATTTTGCAAAGGGTTGAACATTCAACTCAGGATATCATCTGCCTCCTACCCGCAAGCCAACGGGCAGGCCGAAGTCAGCAACCGAACTATACTCTATTAGTTGAAAACTAGACTAGATAAGGAGAAAGAAGTGTGGGTGGACAAGCTTCCTAGTGTTCTTAGGCCTACAGGACTATAAGTCGGGTGTCGACAAGAGAGACGTTTAATTTTTTTGTATGGGATTGAAGCACTCATTCCAGTTAAAATTGGGGCAGGATCACTTAGAATGGTCCCTTATGTGTTAGAAGTCTAGTACCAAGGGCTCAGAGAAAACCTTGACTTAATAAATGAACTGAGAGATATGGCAAGAATGAGATTGGTTGCTTAACAATAGAGAATAGTCGAGTATTATAATGCTCGAGTTAAGAGCAAAGAATTATGAGAAGGAGACCTGGAATTAAGGAAATCAGCCATCATGAATACACACAAGGAAGATGGAAAGTTCTGGGCCAATTGGGAAGGACCTTACAGAGTTAGGAGAATGATCGGACTAAGCACATGCACCTTAGAGACCTTACAGAGAAAAAAGATCTTGAAGACTTGGAATGTTAACCATCTAAAATTGTACTGGCAATAAAGCCTTATATTTTTTCTTTATTTCTTTGTGACGATTATTCTATTGATTGTTTAATGTGTAGCAAATGTCACATGATAATTCTGCTTGATTCATGAATAAAAGGCCAGTTATTCATATTTTTATGTTTTATGTAATAATAATTTGATTGATAAATATATTACATGAATGAAAATAGCAGAGGCAAAAGTTGGCCAAAAATCAAAAAGTCCCTAAGTGAAAAATGCGCAAGACGAGCAAATCAAAAAGTCCCTAAGTGAAAAATGCGTGAGACGAGCAAATCAAAAAAGTCCCTAAGTGAAAAATGCACGAGACGGGCAAATAAAAAAGTCCCTAAGCAAAAAATATGTGAGATGGGTAAATCAAAAAGTCGCTAAGCGAAAAATGAGCAAGACGGGCAAATTAAAAATCCACAAAGTGAGAAATGCGCAAGACGAGCACAACACCTAAGTAAAAGTTCTTTAGAAGAAATGATAGCACTTCACAAGAAGAACTGGGGAGCATATATATGTTATGGCATACTGCAAGGTATGTTACAATTTTATCGTTGATATGTGTTGCAATCAATGGATGGTATACTGCAAGGTATGTTACGATTTTACCAATGGATATGTATTGCAATCAGTGGATATGTTTTGGCTTTACAACATTTCAATATGTCAACATGCCATGCAACATCACGGCTATAAAAATGTTATAGTCTTATCATATATGATCCCATGATACAATAACATGTTAGCATAGTGTATTATAGCCGTATTTTAATAATGGTATATTATGCATGTTAAGATTGTGCTCTAATCCATCACAATATCATGAGCATGTGGGAAAAGTAAAATAGTAAAAGAAAAGAAAAACTGCAAAAGAAACCATCACCACCTTTTATTAAAAGCAAAAGAATGATTTATAATTATAAAATTCCTGAATGATTTACAATTGAAACAAAAACAAAATAAAAATAAAAAGAGTTGTCTCCACTATCCAGCTGTAGGGGCAGAATCGAGAGGAGGTAGAGAAGTTATGCATTCCATCGGACCTTCGAAAGCAACAACTTCAGTGGGCTGAACATCACTAGAAGGCCCCACGGTTTCGACAACTACAGGATCTGGCACGGGCTCAACAATAATAAAATCAAAAAATTGCAAGTCCTCGCTATCTAAACCTTCTAAAGCCTCGATGGGCTCTAGTTGGCCATGCAGCTGACAAGAAGGCTAGGGGCCGTCAAGGTTTTCCAAATTGTCCACAGCCCCTTTCTCTAGATAATCTTCAATTTTTTCGAAGTGAGGTTCGTACACAATCCAAGGAGGAGAATCGTAGAATTTGACTTCTTCAAAAAATTGAAGCTTCGGGAATGTCTCATCAGGTCTCTCCTTTTCCAGCCATGCACAGGCAAGATAGAAGCCATACTTTATGAAGCCTATTGAATATATTTGCTTCTTCTCGAAGTAATCTTGAGAAAGGCGATACTCCTAGACCGCTTCAATGCAAATCCCTTTCTGTCGCTTTTGTAATTTATGCACCTCGTCAAAAGCTTCATCGCATTGGGGCTGCGTGAGTCGTAAGTCGTCCATTGCCTTTTCACAAGCCTCATTGTACCCTTCTAAGGAGTGAGCATTTGTCTATTCATTGCTCAGCCTCAGTTAGAGGTCCGCTTTTTGAGATCTTAGATCTTCGTTCTCCCTCTTCAACTCATCCACTCTGGTAGTGTGAGATCCCCAATTTTCATGTATTCTTCCATGTATGTAAAGTATTCTAAGTAAATATGATAAAATGAATATGAAGTTGATGTGTAATTGAGGTATGAATAATGTATGGTTGATGTATGGAACATAGAAGAAATAATGAAGTTGAATGTCAATTAGTCAAATGAATTATGTTGATATCAGGAAGATAAATGGAATAGGAGAAAGAAGAAAATCAGAAGCATGATTGGTGATTAAATGGATGAGTCCTATGGAAGAAGAATTAAATGATAGTCAAACGGGTCAAAAAAGGTCAAGGAAAAGCTTGGCTGAGATTGATAATGAGATAAAGAGACATTTAATGCCTCTTGCATGACTCACCCTCATCATCTCATCACCAACGTCAGCCACTCTTTTTCCCAGCTCTCCCTCTCGTTCCATCCAATCTTCCAAGTTCCATTTCCAAGCTCCTTGCTAAACCACCTTACTGCCTCACCAATTCATTAAGTTCAGTTAACGAAAAACGATCCTCGTCGTTAGACTAGGCGATATCTGGAGTTTGGTGGATTAATTCCAAGTATTTGAAGAGATCTCAAGTTGTGAAATTCTGGTCTCTAGTGAAGGTAAGAGAAGAAAATGATTTAGTCAAATTCGTTCATGATATGAAGTTGTTTTGAGTTGGTATAACATGTGTATGTGATTTAATTTAAGGTTTGATATGGTATGGTGATTTTAGGTTAAAAAGGTGAAAAGCTAAGGTGACGCATCAAGTGATCTTGCGTTCTCGAGGAAATCGAGGTAAGGAAATTATGTAACGGACGTAAGGCGGCTATGTCCGCATGTTTTTATGATGTTTTACATGTTTTGGAGAGATGTACAAGTTGTTTTATGCAGGAAAAGATACATTTTCGGATTAGTCTCCTAGTACCAATTAGGCTAGGAGCAGCCGACTGCCTTAAATGGGAAGTCGACTGCCTTAAATGGGAAGTCGACTGCCTAGAGACAACCAAAACGTCGTTTTCTGAAACCCGATGCAAACCAGTCGACTGCTATGTAAGCCAGTCGACTGCTATTTACCCAGAAGCATTCTGTTTCAAACCAGTCAACTGCTATATGAGACAGTCGACTGCTATTTTTCAAGATGCATTCTGTTTCAAAACCAGCCGACTGCCTATAGAACCAGTCGACTGCTATTTTCCGAAATGCATTCTGTTTCAAAAACAGTCGACTGCTATATGGGCCAGTCGACTGCTATTTCTTAAGAAGCATTCTGTCTGAAAACCAGTCGACTGCTATATGGACCAGTCGACTGCCCTCTTGTATTTTCAAATATGAAAATATCGAAATTTAAATGAAAATAATTTCGAAAAAAGGAAGTTATGAAGTAGCAGCCGACTGCCCTATGGGACCAGTCGACTGCCATGCATGAAAAGAGCTTTTAAGCTTAGTTGATTTAAACACAAAAGTATATTATAATGTTTTGAGACTATGGACTGCGTAATGATTATGCATTTCTGATGGCTGGACGACTCTGATCAAGTCCTCAGTAATATGTATGTTGAGCGAGGAACCCTAGTCCGGTCCTCAATCCCACATGTGACACCTGACTAGTGTTCACTGTGGAAATTATAAAGGCAGGAGAGAATCCCTGACCTATACGGAGTGCACTACTGTACCAATGCATGATTAGAGTCATATAAAGTCATATAAATGGGAATGAACGGTTTATATGACGACTCAATCGCTTAAACATTGTACATAGTCTCCATCTATTTCAAAGTATAAGATGTATGTATGATGAAAGGTATACGATGTATGTTTTCAAGTATGAAGTATGTTTTGAAGTATGCTATGAAGTATGATGCATGTTTTATATGTATGCTATGTTTTAAAGAAAGCATACAAAGTATGTTTGCCATGGCATTTGAAATAATTAGGCATGATGGCAAATAATGCATGAAAGATGTTTATGATGCATGCTTTATAATGCTTTACATGACATTATAGAGCCAAGTAGGAAAAGTGCATATAGAGGCATAGTACGCTCTTTTACACACTTTTCTTACTGAGCGTAAACTCACCCTTTTACGACCATTTTTCCTACAGATTACGTGAAGTGAAATCCGCTCCGACTAGAGGAGCTTGTTTTTGAAGAATCAAGGTGTACCTTCTTGATACGCTTCCCGGTTAGCATAGAAGGTATACTTATATGTTCATGTATATAGTAAATTGTAATTCAGCTACAGTACAGTACAAGTAGGAAATTGTGTATATAGGATATCGGGGATGTAAGATAAAATGATGTATGAGATCCTGTGGAAAATGGAATGATATGTATATATATCATTTTTATGTTTATGGTAATTGAGTGAAAAATTTATAAGCTATTAAATAATTAGCTTAAGGATAAGAAGAGAAGGACACTGCACGAACTAAATCTAAATAAAGAAGGAAAAAAGATAAGTGATAAGATGAAGTGACGGGGACGTCACAGAGTGGTATCAGAGCAGTTTAGATTGAGGTTTGTCAGTGTCAAGAAGCTAAAAATAGAGTATATTCCCCAATTGTACTGTACTTGTCTGAATACAAATGTATAGTATAGCTATTTCTAGTTATACTAAAGAGCTCAACGATGGCTATCTTTACAGTATGAGCTCACGAAGAAGAGGTACAAGTAGAGGAAAAGGACGGGGTCGCACTGAAGAGCCCACAGTTCCGTCTCCTCATCCATCTCCACCGCATAGCCCAAACACAAGGCTAGCGAAGATGGAAAAGCATATGGAGAACATGGCCACGATGTTCAACCAGTTTATGTCTAATTTCCCGAATGTGGCCACAAGCACTCAAGCAACTGCAACTGTTATTCCTCCTACGGAAGTAACCCCACCAGTCCCAGTTACTGGAAGGTGGGATTCTAGAGCTTATTGCAGTGTAGCATTGATTAAGGAATTCAAGAAGTTGGATCCGCCCAAGTTCAAGGGGGAAAGAGATTTGTTGACAGCTGAGAATTGGATGAAAGCTGTCCTAAAATCTTTCGAGTACATGCCCTGCTCCGAAAGGGAGAAAGTAGGATTGGCTGCCTACCTGTTAGTGGATGATGCTGAATATTGGTGGCAAGCCACTCGGACCGTGTTAGAGGCTCGATATGATGAGTTACGTGGATAGATTTGTAGAAGCTTTCCATGAGCAGTACATCCCACGCACTGATCGGAATAGATTGAAGATTGAGTTTCTCCAGCTTGACTCAAGGTACGATGACGGTGAAATCAGTATGAATCAAAGTTATTACCTTGAGTAGATTTGATCCAGAGGTCCTCAGAGATGAAGGGCATAAGATATACAGGTTCATCGAGGGATTGAAGTCCCGATTAGATCTAAATTGTATCCGATGGATATCACCACCTATGGAGAAGCTGTCCGTAAGGCTCAGTTGTGTGAGCAGGACTATGATTTGCATCATGCTGACTTCCGACCAAGGGTAAGGGCAAGGAACCGATGAAGTGGAAGTCGGATGAGAAACTCAAAGTGATAGGTATCCACATCGGAGAGTAGACGATCTGAAGGAGTTTCTATAGGTAAGTAAAGTATAGAAAGATGATCTTTAAATTAATTTAATAGTTATATGGAATATATCGAAATTGGAGTTATGATAATGATGATATGATATAGGTACTCCTAAGGCTACGGGATCAAGATAATGATGAGCGATCCCGAATCAGCTGGAAGTACCGCTAGCTCGCAAAAGAGTACAAAGATGTGAGCAATGTGGGAAATTTCACGGATCACAGCCATGTCGCTTGGCGAGTGGCGCTTGCTTTAGATGTGGGGAGAAAGGGCATGATTAGAGATTGCCCTCAGAGAGATCCAAGATGCCTGATGAATCTGATAAGATCCCTAAACCGCAACCTAAGCCACTGCAGCGAAAAGGGAAAGAAAGCTGTGACCCAAGGACGAGTGTTTGCCATCGACGAAGAGTCTGCGATGCCTCGTCCAAAGTGATTAAAGGTACGATTTACCTGTTTGATATAATGTCAGCATTGTTTGATCCAGGCTCTACGCATTCATTTGTGTCTCCTAGTTTGCCATGAAAATACCTGTTGAGCCTGAGACTTTAGGACATTATTAAGGATAAGCACCTTTAGGAATCACAAATGACAGAGTTGGTGTATAGAAACTGTAAGCTACGGGTAGGAGAAAGAGAATCTAAGGCTGACCTAATCCTACTAAATATGTATGGTTTGATGTTATTTTGGGTATGGATTGGTTAGCTAATAATCATGTTATAGTGGACTGTTATGCTAAGAGCGTAACATTTCTTCACCTGTTAGCTATGTTGTAAATTTTGCAAGCAACTAATATGAAAGCATGTTTGATCTTAAATGTTTGCAAATGAAAATAATGAATAATGTGTATGATGATGTGAAGGATTTATTGCTTATGTGGAGGACGTAATCAGAAACGTCCCGGACTCAAGGATATTCCTGTAGTCCAAATTTTCCAGAAGTGTTTCCGGATGATCTTCCAGGACTTCCTCCGGATAGGGAAGTGGAATTTACGATAGATTTGGTGCTGGACTGAGCCCATTTCAAGAGCCCCTTACCGGATGGCTTTGGTAGAATTGGAAGAATTGAAGAAACAGCTTCAGGAGTTGCTAGACAAGGGATTCATACGACCCAGCGTATCCCCTTGGGGTGCTCCTGTGTTTTTGTCAGAAGAAGGACGGTAGTATGAGGTTATGCATTGACTACCGGTGGTTGAATAAAGTGACGATCAAGAACAAGTACCCTCTTCCCCGAATTGACGACCTCTTTGATCAGCTAAAGGGTGCACAAGTCTTTTCCAAGATAGACTTGAGATCGGGATATCACCAGTTGAAGATTCGAGATGAGGATATCCCTAAGACTGCATTCAGGACACGGTATGGTCACTATGATTCCTAGTGATGCCGTTTGGTCTGACCAATGCACCGCAGCCTTATGAACTTGATGAATGTGTATTTAACAGTACCTGGACCAGTTTGTCATTGTCTTCATCGATGACATTTGGTGTACTCGAGGTCATGGGAAGAGCATGAGCAGCATTTGATAGTTTGAACCCTCAAGGATAGAGGATTGTATGCCAAGCTAAGTAATGTGATTTCTGGTTGAATCAATCTCCTTTTTAGGTCATGTGATCAGTAAAGATGGAGTCTGGTTGATCCATCAAAGATTGAAGCGGTGGTTCAATGGGAAAGACCGAAGACAGTGACGGAGATTAGGAGTTTCTTGGGTTTAGCTGGCTACTACAGAAGATTTGTAGAGGGTTTCTCGAAGCTAGCTGCTCCACTGACGCGCTTGACGCGCAAGGAAGTGAAGTATGAGTGGAATGAAGCCTGTGAGAGTAGCTTCCAAGAGTTGAAGCAGGCTAACGACTGCACCGATCCTTACCATCCCTAGTGGTTCAGGAGGATTTGCAGTGTATAGTGATGCCTCAGGCAAGGGTTGGGATGTGTGTTAATGCAGCATGGTAAGGTAGTGGCTATGGTCTAGCAATTGAAGGACCATGAAGAACTACCCACTCACGATTTGGAGTTAGCTGCAGTAGTGTTTGCCCTGAAATATGGAGGCATTACTTGTATGGTGAGAATTTCAGATTTTTACGGATCATAAAAGTCTGAAATACTTGTTCTCCAAAGAGAATTGAACATGAGGCAAAGAAGATGGCTCGAGCTTCTAAAGGATTACGATTGTGAGATCTTGTACCACCCGGGGAAAGCAATGTGGTGGCGGATGCTTGAGCCGGAAGCATGTAAGTATGGTGTCTTATATGATGATAAAAGAGCATGAATTAATTGAGCAATTTGCAAGCCTCAACCTTAATGTTATGACTTATGAGCATTGGAATGATGGCTAGTTTGATGATTGAGCCAGAATTGATGGATAAGATCCGAAGTGCTCAAAAGGAAGATGATAGATGCATTGAGGCTATGAATCAGATGCAGTCAGGTATGATCTCAGAATTCAATCTTGGTAGTGATGGAATTTTGAGGTTTAAGAGTCGTATATGTGTTCCTAATGATGAGGAATTGAAGAAGCTGATTTTGAATGAAGCACATGCCACTAAGTACACGTTACACCCAGGAAATACGAAGATGTATCATAATCTTCGCAAGGTGTATTGGTGGAAGGGCATGAAGAGAGATATAGCTGATTTTGTAGCAAAATGTCTCACATGTCAACAGGTCAAGGTAGAGCACCAAAAGCCAGCGGGGTTACTGCATCCTCTACCTGTACCTATGTGGAAGTGGGAACACATTACGATGGACTTTATTTTGGGATTACCCAGAACCAAGAGGAATCATGATGGTATTTGGGTGATCGTCGATAGATTAACGAAGTCAGCTCACTTCCTACCTATGAAGTCAACAGATACACTCAATACTTTGGCAGATATGTATGTAAGAGATGTCGTAAGACTACATGGTGTTCCAGTGAGCATCACTTCTGATAGAGATTCCAGGTTTACTTCCCATTTCTGGGAGCATTTTCAAGAAGCCATGGGATCTAAGTTAAGTTTTAGCACAGCTTTTCATCCGCAGACTGATGGACAGTCCGAGCGCACGATTCAGACGCTCGAGGATATGTTGAGAGCTTGTGCTATGGACTTTAAAGGCTCCTGGGATGACCATCTGCCATTGGCTGAGTTTGCATAATAATAGTTATCATGCAAGCATCGGGATGGCACCATATGAAGCTTGTATGGAAGAAGGTGTCGATCTCCGATTGGGTGGGAAGAAGTGGGCGAACGTAAGTTATTGGCTCCAGATCTAGTCGAGCAAGCTCAGAAGATGTTAAGTTGATTTGTCAGAGGCTTAAGACAGCTCAAGTAGACAAAAGAGCTATGCAGATGCTCGACGGAGGCCACTTGAGTTCATGGTTGGAGATTTGTGTTTTGAAAGTTTCTCCATCCAAAGGGATCATGAGATTTGGCCGACGAGGTAAGTTGAGTCCTCGTTATATCGGTCCATTTGAGTCTTAGATCGAGTAGGTGATGTTGCCTATAGATTGGCATTGCCTCCGGAGCTATCGGGAGTACACAATGTGTTTCATGTATCGATGCTTCGGAAGTATAATCCGGATCCGACGCACTATTGAATATGAACCCTTGGAGATAAGGAAGATATGAGTTATGTAGAGAAGCCGATTCAGATTTTGGACAGAAAAGACAAAGTTTGAGGTCTAAGACGATCCCACTAGTGAAAGTTCTCTGGCAATACCATACGATGGAAGAAGCTACATGGGAGCTAGAGAGCTTAATGAAGGAAAGTATCCAGAATTTTACATGATAAGCTAAGGCAAATTTGGAGGACCAAATTTTCTAAGGTGGGGGGGAATGTGAGATCCCAATTTTCATGTATTCTTCCATGTATGTAAAGTATTCTAAGTAAATATGATAAATGAATATGAAGTTGATGTGTAATTGGTATGAATAATGTATGGTTGATGTATGGAACATAGAAGAAATAATGAAGTTGAATGTCAATTAGTCAAATGAATTATGTTGATATCAGGAAAATAAATGGAATAGGAGAAAGAAAAAATCAGAAGCATGATTGGTGATTAAATGGATGAGTCCTATGGAAGAAGAATTAAATGATAGTCAAATGGGTCAAAAGGTCAAGGAAAAGCTTGGCTGAGATTGATAATGAGATAAGAGACATTTAATGCCTCTTGCATGACTCACCCTCATCATCTCATCACCAACGTCAGCCACTCTTTTCCCAGCTCTCCCTCTCGTTCCATCCAATCTTCCAAGTTCCATTTCCAAGCTCCTTGCTAAACCACCTTACTGCCTCACCAATTCATTAAGTTCAGTTAACGAAAAACGATCCTCGTCGTTAGACTAGGCGATATCTGGAGTTTGGTGGATTAATTCCAAGTATTTGAAGAGATCTCAAGTTGTGAAATTCTGGTCTCTAGTGAAGGTAAGAGAAGAAAATGATTTAGCAATTTCGTTCATGATATGAAGTTGTTTTGAGTTGGTATAACATGTGTATGTGATTTAATTTAAGGTTTGATATGGTATGGTGATTTTAGGTTAAAAAGGTGAAAAGCTAAGGTGACGCATCAAGTGATCTTGCGTTCTCGAGGAAATCGAGGTAAGGAAATTATGTAACGGACGTAAGGCGGCTATGTCCGCATGTTTTTATGATGTTTTACATGTTTTGGAGAGATGTACAAGTTGTTTTATGCAGGAAAAGATACATTTTCGGATTAGTCTCCTAGTACCAATTAGGCTAGGAGCAGCCGACTGCCTTAAATGGGAAGTCGACTGCCTAGAGACAACCAAAACGTCGTTTTCTGAAACCCGATGCAAACCAGTCGACTGCTATGTAAGCCAGTCGACTGCTATTTACCCAGAAGCATTCTGTTTCAAACCAGTCGACTGCTATATGAGACAGTCGACTGCTATTTTTCAAGATGCATTCTGTTTCAAAACCAGCCGACTGCCTATAGAACCAGTCGACTGCTATTTTCCGAAATGCATTCTGTTTCAAAAACAGTCGACTGCTATATGGGCCAGTCGACTGCTATTTCTTAAGAAGCATTCTGTCTGAAAACCAGTCGACTGCTATATGGACCAGTCGACTGCCCTCTTGTATTTTCAAATATGAAAATATCGAAATTTAAATGAAAATAATTTCGAAAAAAGGAAGTTATGAAGTAGCAGCCGACTGCCCTATGGACCAGTCGACTGCCATGCATGAAAAGAGCTTTTAAGCTTAGTTGATTTAAACACAAAAGTATATTATAATGTTTTGAGACTATGGACTGCGTAATGATTATGCATTTCTGATGGCTGGGCGACTCTGATCAAGTCCTCAGTAATATGTATGTTGAGCGAGGAACCCTAGTCCGGTCCTCAATCCCACATGTGACACCTGACTAGTGTTCACTGTGGAAATTATAAAGGCAGGAGAGAATCCCTGACCTATACGGAGTGCACTACTGTACCAATGCATGATTAGAGTCATATAAAGTCATATAAATGGGAATGAACGGTTTATATGACGACTCAATCGCTTAAACATTGTACATAGTCTCCATCTATTTCAAAGTATAAGATGTATGTATGATGAAGGTATACGATGTATGTTTTCAAGTATGAAGTATGTTTTGAAGTATGCTATGAAGTATGATGCATGTTTTATATGTATGCTATGTTTTAAAGAAAGCATACAAAGTATGTTTGCCATGGCATTTGAAATAATTATGCATGATGGCAAATAATGCATGAAAGATGTTTATGATGCATGCTTTATAATGCTTTACATGACATTATAGAGCCAAGTAGGAAAAGTGCATATAGAGGCATAGTACGCTCTTTTACATACTTTTCTTACTGAGCGTAAACTCACCCTTTTACGACCATTTTTCCTACAGATTACTGAAGTGAAATCCGCTCCGACTAGAGGAGCTTGTTTTTGAAGAATCAAGTGTACCTTCTGATACGCTTCCCAGTTAGCATAGAAGGTATACTTATAGTTATGTATATAGTAAATTGTAATTCAGTTACAGTACAGTACAAGTAGAAATTGTGTATATAGGATATCGGGGATGTAAGATAAATGATGTATGAGATCCTGTGGAAAATGGAATGATATGTATATATATCATTTTTATGTTTATGGTAATTGAGTGAAAAATTTATAAGCTATTAAATAATTAGCTTAAGGATAAGAAGAGAAGGACACTGCACGAACTAAATCTAAATAAAGAAGGAAAAAAGATAAGTGATAAGATGAAGTGACGGGGACGTCACAGGTAGGGAGTGAACGAAGCTGTTGGACCTCGTTCTGAAGCCCCATATTATCCTTCCAAAGTTGATGCAGCTCCTTTTCGGTTTGCTCCCGATAGGTCCGGTGCTGCGCATTTATGGCCACCACCTATTGTGTAGCCTGGCAGAACAAGAAGAATGATTAAAGATAAAGATAAAAAGGGAAAAATAATAAAACACATGTACTTAAAATAAATGTCGAAGCCCTTACCCCCATCACGAAGTAGTTCGAACTATCCTCGCTTGCTGAAAGATTTTTGAAAATTTCCTTCTCATCTCGCTGAAGGATAGTGCTCCAAGCTAGGCGAGAGGGTACCCCGACCTCCTCAATGCTGTCGTTATTATTAACCCTGGGGTAGATCTGAAAATCATCTCCATTGACAATCTTGCCCCCATCTACTTGATAGCGTCTGAGAGTAGGAGGTGCCATCTTGGGCAAAATTGGCCTCACAGCCATTGCATCTTCAATGAATAGCCTCTTTTGGTTCTTTCGGTGAGGCTTACGAGGGATACCGCATCTCCTGAGGGATCGGGGTCACCCTCTTAGGGAACAAACTCACTTCTTTAAGACCCCGAGCTCTCACGACCCTTCGAGCTGAGAGATGAACGATCACGATTGGTGAACCTCCTCTTTCTTTCCCGCTCGGTTTCTTACGCAAGGTGAGTGGATTCACCGGTAACTTGAGGAGGAGTAGGAGCACAAGGGCGTTCTAAAGCAGACACCTCAGCCAGGAGTTGTTTTCGCGGAGGATGAGCATTAGGAGGAACCTTGGAAGACGACACTGAAGCCTTCCTCTTGTGGATGGCGTCTTGGAAACTCATACTTGCACGAATCAAGAAAAGGAGTTCGCATATTATATTGAAGAAGTAAACCACATGCACAAATGCAAGAATCATTGTTTTGAAACCCAAGAGTTCATCAAGATCATCTATATTGGTAAAGTTCTCGTTCGACGGAAGATCGTAGAAAGGACTCTCAAAGGCGTCGCCTTGGTTCCACTCTAAGTCTTCTTCGAACGAACCGCTAGTGCCTATGTTCCCAAGTGTTTCATCCCCTGAATCTGAAGAAGAGTCCTCTACTAAGTGACTTATGGGGTTTGTTCGCTTGACTATAAGGACCATTGGTGGATTATTGGTGTAAGACCTGATTTTATAATACTGTACACCATAATTTGGTGAATTTTGATAGTGGAAATTAAATAAATAATGAATATTGATTTCCATTTTGGTGAAAAGCTCCTTAACTTAGGAGGTAAATGGAGCAAGTTCTGTGAAACAATCTATGGGAGAGTATTATGATGGAACGGCTCGCCCAAGAGAACTAGGATTATCGCCAATGGATGATGGCGAGTTTGATGATGGCGAGTTTGATTTAACGGCTATATCGGCGAATAGGTAAGTTCGCCAAGTTAGTTGATTAAGATGATTGCTAGAATGAGGTGAGGGTTATGATCATCCAAATGAAGCTAGCGATGATCGCCCAAAGAGCGAGTATGGGGAGTAACGTGATCTCCCATATAGAGGCACAAATGATAGCCTAGTAGGCAAGTAAGGCAATAAGGTACTCGCCAAATTAAAATGCTAAATGTGATCGCCAACTTACTGCATGAATCATAGCAAAGTAGGCGAGTAGAGCAACACCCGGTGATCGCCAACAACTTAACTATGGAAGTGATCGCCAATTCTCAATGTGATCGCCTAAGGGAAAGAAATCAGCTCATAATCGTCAAGTCTCAAGATGGCATCAAGACAATGTGACGATGCCAATAATCAAGTAAATGCAAACGTGGATGCTCGAATTGGCAAGTTAAGGACTATTGGCGAGCTAAGAAGCTGGTGATCTAGATTAAAGAGGGTGAGCTGACACTTTACGCAGCGTTGGCGAGCTGGAAACAATAAATCAGAACCGTGCAGCCAAATTTGACTTCTGTTGCTATTGTGATACAAGGCTGAAGAAAATCTAACAGAGGATGAATTCTATTGCCTGAAGTAGCCTCAAAGGTAGACAAACCAAGTCAATAACGTGTAGGAAGAAAAGAGTTCCAGCCGATTTCTTTTGCTGCAATGTTCTTTATGAATTAATGCCACATATGATGCTTAGAGGAGAAGGAGAATGGAAGTCAACAAAGGTGCAGCAAAAGTGGACTTTCATGACACTTTGCTACTGCTACACGTTATTTTCTTCAATCTGTTAAAGACTGATCAAATCTGCTTGTTAAGTGTAAATTAGACAAGAAATTAATTAAAGGCTGACATGGCTGGAATTTTAGTTGTTGAAATATGAAACAAAGTCAATAGAAAAAGCAAATGACGTGTGGAAGGGAGACTTCCTTGCCACCTTGAGCAGCAGTTTTTCTTCATGCATTAAATGAATTCTAATGCAACAAATGATGAAAGAAAACGGGATAAGGAACAGGTGGTAGGTTTTGATTAGATTAGCATGGCTATATAAGAAGAAACACTTGAGGAAAACCGACTGAAGCAAACTTCATCCTTTAGTTAGCTAAACTTTTCTCCATCGTTGAAGAGCTAAGGAATAAGCAAAGTAAAGCTAAGTGAGGCAGAAAGCACTCTGTTTCTGGAAGTGCAACTCAATCAAGGTGAGTTCCATATTGCTATGGTTCTCTTGATATTCAATGGTAGATTTCTATGTTTTATACCGTAAGAAACATAGACATAGCCTTGTTTTAGTTAAATCTTGTTAGAATATATAAGAAACTAGAACAAGATGTGGTCTGGAAAAATAATCGAGAATAAACAAGGAAAGTGCTGGAAATGGTGCAAAAGTGATGATAAAAATAGGCGAGCTCAGCTATCATGGGCAAGCTAAATAATATGGAGCGTGGTGTAATGGGCGAGGTTGCCACATGCTAGTTTAATTCATAGGCGAGCCCATCCTTGAATAAAAAAATCCGTGTATGGCGAACTCACATGCATAGGCACGGCGAGTTTAATAGGGGGCGAACTCACCTGAATAGGCATGGCGAGTTGAATAGTAGGCGAGCTCTCATGCATATGCATGGCTAGCTGATTTGTGGGCGAGTTCCCACGTGTAAGCCAATTAATAAATGGCGAACTCTGTTGGGCGAGCTAGTTAGTCTCAAGTCTCGCCAAAATACTGGAAATATTCGAAAAGAAATTATTAATAGTATTAATAAATTATTTTGCAGCCGGGAATTAAGGACTCTGAAAAAGCGATCGGGAAGCAAGGCTTCGTAAGACCAGGTAAGGGAGTAGTATGTGAAGTGAAATGCATGTCCTGTAGAGTAAAATGTTGTAAAAATATTGAGAAAATGTTTTGGTTTATGACATGCATTAGTTTGATAAATTGTTTTGATTTGGGCGAGCTACAAAGCCGACCCCTTTGTGATGTTTTGGGCGAGCCAAAGATAGGCGACCCCTTTTATGATGTTTTGGGCAGGCGACCCTTGTTTTGACAAAATTCTGGGTGAGCCAAAGAAAAATGACCCATGTTTTAATAAAAATGGGCGAGTTGACCATGGAAGTGCTGCATTAGGCAAGCTAACCATGGGCAACGCCATAATGGGCGAACTGACCATGGGCAATGCCAAAATGGACGAACTGACAATTGGCGAGCCGCTATGGGCGAGCCAGTTTAACTGCATTTTCTCACACGAAAAATGATGAGATTTTGGGGTGTTTTACTATCTTTTGTAAACAGAAAATATAAAACCTTTTTGGAAAATAAATCATTTTGAGAAAATGACGAAATTGGTGAAATAATTCCTTAAAGGTGCTTTATGAGATATAAAGTGATTTTTGAGACTTTAGGCCCTGAGTTTCATGCGTTACTTTTCACGTGGTTGATTTGTGCCACAGAGCTAGCTGTATCCCTGTGGGGATATGAATGGGAGTTTTGGCCTAAGGGCATACTCCGAGGAAGTCGTAAGGGGCGATGGCCTACGGGTGCACCCCAAAAGCAGACGACTTGTGTTCTTGGGGAACGATGATAGCATGATTTATTTGTAGGGTGATGCCTAGTCTTAACTTACTGATTTCTGTTTATTGAAAGGATTTACTGAATCCTATTTGCTGTTTACTACATTATATTGTAATCTGTTTAACCAGTGATTTGAATGGTGTATTCAGGATACTGTTAACTATATCCACTGTTTTTCCTACTTGGTATGATTTTTAGAAAAATAAATTCTTTGTGGCATATAGTTTTGCTTTATTTAAAGCAGCATACGTCTCCTTTACTGAGCGCGCGGTTCGCTCACCCCTTTGTTTTAACTCCACAGATAAAAGACACGGGGTTAGAGAATTATCTCCCAGATGAGTATAGCTACATATAAAGCGCTGGGGCAAATTATGTTAAGGATGACAGGTATAGTCACTTCTCTCTTACATTTCAGACATATGTATACAGTACTACTTTATTGAAACAAGGACAATAGGGGATGTCATATGTAAGGAATAATGAATCAAAATTCATATTCCGCATTTGTTAAATAAATATTTATCATTTATTACTGTCACTGTTGAATATTAATGGCATCGCAGACAGCCCAACCGTGGATTATGTGTAAAAATACGTGATTTACAGTATGTGTGGACTGTTATAATTGGGGACAAAGCTATAAGTGCCTGAGGTTGAGGGTAGGTTTTGAGGAATGGTGGAGGTGTCAGAAGCAATCATGTCTACTCCCTAACCAGTCGCACTAATATTCTTAATGGTCAAAAGGGAAAATAAATTCTATTCCCTAGTAGAACAGATGAATTGTATAGACTCGCCGAATTGATCTTTCAGAAAAGCTAAGCTAAATCTTCCAGAGGGTTTTGTGCGGTCACTGGTATCCCAGTTTCACCTAATAGGGATATTCAAATCCCTTGAAAGTTCAACTACGACTCACTCGCTCTCAAACTTGTGCAATTTATTGGAGAGATTCGTGAAAATTTTGTTAAAAAACCCTCTTTCTGTTACCCATTAGGAGAATACGAGACTAACTCAACCAACCCATGAACTCTGAAAAATGCGTTAAGTAGAGGAATAGAACGTACGATACCTAGTTCTTGACACACTACAGAAAATCCAACTAATTGGGCCCAATCATGGGGATGGAGTTGGCACGGAATGATGTTCTTATGCCTAAGAAACTCTAACCCTAGTTCAGGAAGTGAAAATCGAAAACCAAAAACAATGGAAGCCTTATATACAGCTACGTCACTGGCAACTAAGTCGGGGGAAGGTTTTCTATCGGTTGGGAGCTTATATCGATAGCCTGCATGAAGGGGGTAACTAGTGTTAATTTCTTCTAAGTCTGTAACGATTAACTTAGAATCGACACCATTCCTTAATGTTTTGCCTATACCATGGGAGGCCATAACTAACAATCAAAGGAAGGAGGATAATAGATGCTATATGCGGCAGACTTAAATCCTGCGGGAGATTGCAAAAGACGCGGGAGACTAAAGGAAGTGTGACAGGGTATAAGTTTGTGGAAGACTTACTGTCTACGGCAGGGATTACAAAGTGGAGATAGAGTGCAGACCTGTGCAAGCTAGGGCATGCAGGAGAGTTGGACTGTGTGACAGAGTGTTGCTACAAAGGATTTCCTATGCGTTCTACTCACCTTCTATTGCTTATATAGCTGCGGCAGAGAATCCCAAAGGTTGCGAATTAAGACCATGCCTCTCGAAGAGCTGTGTTTTGGAACCTGTGAAAGAGCAAAAAGTGAATAAACTTACAAAATGACTGAAATACCCAGAATATATACTTTCTTATTGGGTTTCCCCAACAAGAGAGTGGGGAGCAATTGATATGGGAAAAGCCCAAATTAATTAGGCCTAATGTGAAGTCAACCCAGACAACCACGTGGTACATTGTTATTGGGCCACATGGCAGCATTGGCGGGAGATACCCTCCCACCAGCGGGAGATGTTCTCTCGCCCAGTGGGAGACAACCTCCCACCAAAGGCAAATGGCCTGTCGCTAGTGCAGGGGTGCCACTTCCATGCGAGAGGTGTCCTTCTGCCTTTCAAAAGGAAGCCTCCCGTGTGGTCATTGTAGCTTGCCACTTATCGCAGAATGTCTGCCACGATTCTCAGGGGAAGCTCTGTCTTGCAGAGAGAACCTCTCACCTGGCGGTAAGTATCCTCTCACCACCGCGGAACAACAAGACACAGAGGTCTTTGTTATGTGTAGGGAACAAACCCTTTAGAGGCACAAAAGGACAAAATTGGCCTCGATAATTCCTGCAACCATAACGGTAACTTGTTTCCCTATAAATAGGCTAGAGATATTATTTTATTCTCTAATTTTTCTCTACTTCCTGTTTACACGCAATATTTTCAAGAGTACTTGGCTGATTTAAGCATCGGAGTGCCTACGCAATGAACCACCCCTGCGTCTCTCTGACCTTTCTCTTTTTTAGAACTTTCAGTGCCACGTGTGACGAAAGATCAAGTTACTTACATCAGCATTTCATCATTGTTGTTTTGTGCAACAATACCAATTATTGTTCAAAAAAAATGAGATTGGAATTTAAGAATTGAAAAAAAGAAGAATTACATGTTCAAACATCATATTCGAAATATGCAACTGTTGCAACTAAAATAGAAGTCTATATCAATAATATAATTCAGTACAATGGAATTTCATCAATGAAGAAACTGAAGTTGACGAAACTTCTGTTAATCAAGAAAAAAAAACGTCCTTTTTAAAAAAAATAATGTGTTTATTATTCTTTAGAAAGTCAGTTAATTCTTTGAAAAATCAATAAAAACAAAAAAAAAATCTACCTTGAATCAAGTCAATTAACTGCGAATGAGAATTCTTGTTAAGAACAGAAATATAGCAAATTGAATCAGGTCAAATAACTCCAAATGAGAAATTCTTGTTAAGAAAAGAAATAAAGCAAATTGCATAAGTAATTGTAAATCAAGATACATACTTTTAGAAGGAATAGTACATAATATAACATTGAAGATAAATTAATGATAATCCATCAAGAAATTCATTTAGTCGAAAAATATAAAAAGATGAGGAAAGATCAATTAATTTGAATTCTAATGTCATTCCAAATATAACGGTTTTAAATTAACATTTTCAAAATAATTTGATTAAATCCAATCCTCATCATTTAAAATAAAATAGAATGATTCTTTTTTCTAAAATTAAAGATAAGCAATTCATTTGCCTTTAAAATCTGCTTGGCTAACATGCATAAAGATTAATAATAATAATAATAATAATAATAAAATAATAATAATAATAATAATAATAATAATAGAACCATGAAATTAATATGCAAGACTTGTTTGCCTCCAAATCAAGTCTTGGTCCAGGTGCTTGGAATGTCCTGCTATAAAGGATTTACTAATAAAATATTGGTATTGATTTATTGATAATTAACGGAGATGAAATAATTTTATAACAAAAAAAAAAGAAGATGAAAAAAATTGTATTAATCCAACTTCGTAGCACATCATCATTATATTCTATACTCTCTCTTATAGTACAAAGAATCTATTCTTTCCCATTTCATTATTCAAACCAATTTGGCAGAGTATTTAACTCACTCCATTAAAGGCCAGAAAGGAACAACGAATCACATGAAATTGAAGAAAGTGTATAACTTTGCTATGTTTTTGTTGTGGTTTTCTGAACACATAAATAATAATAAAAAAATAACCCAAACCCTAACTTAGAAGAAATACCATACCAAGGAATTGAAATTCCTGCATATCGCACATCCATGATAACTTCCAGTTCTTGACAAAGGAGACTCCAAAAACTGAACAGTAGGAACATAACAGCCTAATCAAGTTTTTTGCTGATGGAAAAGGTTATTGAAAATGAAATTACATATGATAAATTTAATAGGTATATCAGTCTATTCTATTTTTATTAAAACTAATCAAGCACCAGTTAAGAAATAAGATCGTCGATGCAATGTACCAAGCCAACAACAACTATTTATTGAATTTGATTTACATTAATTTCCATATCAGCCACTTTTTTATTATACCTTTTTTACTTTTCTCTTTGTCCTAGTTGTTTATATTATCAGCATAGAGGACATGTGCAACAATTTGACATGGTATTAAGAGGGAAAATGAATTTGAATGTTTCAACTCTGAATTATTATTTTGAGGAAACTTCTTGATAAATTCTGGGTGTCTATCACTCATGATCAGGACTCCATTGGCAATACTTTGTGGAAGTTTGCTACTTCTAGGAAATGATCTGGAAATCGAAACCAGAATCCATATATTCTCTAGTCTCTATCAGCCACCATCTCTGTCGAAAGCAAATTTGAACTTTTCTTTAAGAGGCTAGACAAATGTTTCTATCAGAGGTATGAACATTAAAGAAACACAATTTACGGAATGATTTTCCGAAAATTTTAAATAATTAATAAAGAAATAAATAACAATGAAAAAGATATTAATCTAGACACCAGCAGAAATAAATGTTAAATTTAAATATATTAATTAATCTAGATTAACAACTAAGATTTGGTCTGATTGTTGTTTCCCCTTTTTAAAACCGATTAAAGTCCAAAGTTTGATTTTTTACTTCCCTTATACCTCCTATGAAAAAAAAAAAGAATATCACTAGATTTACCGGAATGTGAAAAAATGTTAGAAAATAATAAAAAGAATAGCATATTGCCTTAAAAATAATAAATCTTAAAGAAAATCTGCTGATTTCCATGACCATTCTCAATCACCTAAAAAAATAAAGGAAAAACTTCTCATGGTATATAAGATAATTTTTTTGTTACAAAAAAAAATAGATAATTGGAGATGGAGGTGTTTGGATTTAAATCTAAAATTTACAATATGCTACAACTCATTTTTAACCATTAGAACAAGAAGTTGTTGGCAATTTGCAAGGATATTTATCTTTTTGTTTAATATATATATATATATATATATGTGTGTGCGTGTGTGTGTGTGTGTGTATATATATATATATATATAAATAAAACAATAATCCATACGAAGAAGTAAAGATTAAATTTTTCAACGTGAATAAAACTAAAACAATGCCTCAAAAAAAATGCCCAAATGTCAAAAATGATTAATTAAAAAAATCAATAAATCTAATGGAGAAAACACTCCCTACAAAATCTTTTTTTTCTTAAAAAATATAATTGTTAAATGAGGATCTTTTAGGTAATAAACATTTCACATGTATTTCATAAGGAAAAATATTCAAGAGAAGTAGAGTTCTTAGTACAATAGTAAAATTTTGCTGATTGAAAATACTGACAGAAAAAACTAAGAACAGCTGAAATTGTGATTTTTAACATCAATTGCAAGATTTAAAGTAATAGTTACAGAAAAGAGGAGTAATTATATAAAGGTTCGCAAGGTAGCGTGGGAAGCATGGAAATAGATGAAGTAGCAGAACATAAGTAAGCAAGCATTATTCAAAAAGAGCTTCAAGTATGCATTTGATGACTGTATGATTTGTAAAAGGACCAAAAAAATAGGTTGCAAGGTGCATTTTAATAGTCTTCAATGCTACAATTCTACAGATTGAAAACATATTGACAGAAAAAGTGATATAGTTGCAAAACATAAGTAAGCAAACATTTATTTAAAAGGACTCTTAAGCATGCATTTAAGAGCGAGCAAATTAAAAATGAACAACACCTGAGATTATGATCTTTAAGATCAATTGCAATAATAAAAGCAATAGTTACAGAAAAAGAGACATAAAAAAAAATAAGGTTCTCAAGGTAGAGTGTAAAGGATTGAAATAGATAGATGAATAAGTAAAACTAAGTTCTAAAATTTATCATATTTAAACACAATTAAGGTAAAATATATTGCAAATTTTAACCAACAACATTATCTTCAAATAAAAAAAGGTTGAGATTTTAAGATATTTATTTGCCATTAATAACTTGATCCTAGAAAGAGCTCATAAGATCTGGTCCGGTTTACACCACAAACCTTGAGTTTAACTGATCCAAGAAATCTTGTGTTGACTTTCACAGTCAACTTTAAAGCATTAAGTGTCTTGTGCTTCAGTTGCATGTTTATTAGCTCAACATCACCTGTTTTACATTTAAGAAAATAAGTGAGACATCAAGAAAACAACACAATCAAAAGGAAGTAACCTCTTAATGCATAGTAATTATTTGAAGCAAAATAACCATTGTTCCTATCCCTTCTACAACTGCTACCTACCACAAACAACCTCACATTTCTTTCATCACCATATGCCCCTAATTTGAGGCATACCATAAGAATACCACAATGTGTAAACAAATTTCCAATGCTCAAAGATCCCAGACAGGTTTATTGTCTAAATCTTTTAACTTATTTAGCAAAATAAACACGCTTCCTTTAAAAGTAGTCGAATATAGTTTGTCTAGATTATATCTATATGTCATAGTTACATCCTTTTAATTTGTTAACATTACATTTTTTTTCTAAGACCAAATCTAGGAAAAGGAACACATAACATCCATGAATTGTTAAGAATGGGTAAAAAAATTACAAATTGTATATTAAAATCCGAATAACTTAAAAAGAAGTTCCAAAACGTTTAAGGTATAAGACATACCTTATCAACAATGTTCTCATATCTTTCCCGCAGTGAACTCAAAACTACCTCTGATACACAACCAAGCCCAAAGGCTGTTACACTACTTGATCCATATGCTACTATATTAGCAAATATAGGGGCAATCCAACTATCAAGCCCAAGGTGCAACCATAAGGCCCCAAATTGGACTAGGGATTTTATTATGTATTGAGAACAAGATGAATGAACTAGTATAAACATAGCTAATAGTTGTCTAGAGAATTAAGGAAAAATGGTTACTGACATGCTTGGTTCATATAGGACCTGTACGTGTATTTTAGATAGGAAAAAAAGTGAATTTTTTGCTTCTCTCCTTCATCTCTTCTCTTGTACCCTCCTTTTTAATATTTTGGTTGATTGAATTCCTCTATCATTGGTGCTTTCATTGTCCTTTCGATGTAATCATGCCTCCAAAAACACAAGCAGCAGTTGAGGATGCCATCAACAGCTTGGCTGATACCTTCACCACCAAAATCCTGACTTCAAAACACCCCTCGAATCCAAGTTTGAAACCAAGTATACTGATCTGACCTCCATTATTCAGGACCAAAAATCCTCCATCATAATTTACAACTCAAACTTGCTCACCCAGAAAAATCATCAACTCCTATTCCCCAACCTCACCATGCTCCATTCCCACCAACACCAGCTTTTGGTTTAGCCATGGCTATCTAGATGCCATAACCTTCTCAAGTTTTTACCATAAAATCTCCAAAACTTCAGATTACCCTTTTTTTTATGGCTCTAATCCCTTAGATTGGATATTTCAAGCTGAGAAATATTTTAAGTTTTATGAGATTCCTCCCCTTCACCTTTTGCCCATTGCCGCATTTTATATGATCAGCCAAGCCTTTAGTTGGTATCAATGGATGCATCAAAACAATCAACTTCATGATTGGGACTCTTTTACTCGAGCTATTGAGCTGTGATTTGGGCCATCTACTTACATCAACCACTAGGCTACTCTCTTCTAACTCCAGCAATAAACCGCCATCTCTCAATATCAGGTTGATTTTGAAAATATCTCTAACCAAGTCTCTGGCCTATTTGATGAACATCTTTTAAATTGTTTCATCTTCGGTCTTCGTGTCGACATTCAACGGTAGCTCATGATATTGAAACTACATTCTCTAGCACAAGCTTTTGGCCTTACTAAACTCATTGAGTCCAAGCTCTAGGACTCTCCACCTCTTTCACCTAAACCTCTTCCCTTTGTTCCACCTAAACCTCTTCCCTTTATTCCACCTAAACCTCTTAACCCTTCACAAAACCAGCCAATTAGGCATTTATCACCCTCTGAAATGCAGGAATGCCATGCCAAAAGCCTTTGTTTTAACTATGATGACCAATATAATCCTGGCCACCATTGCCGTACTGCTTCTTTTCTCTTACTCCAATAGAGGAAGACCAATGTTTTCTAGAACCAAATACCCATACACATAACTCTACTCTAACTTTATCCTTTCTACCATAATCACCACCACCGCTATAATCCTTTCACGCCGATGATCCTTCTTGTTTTCAAATCTCTTGCATCGCTCTTTCCAATGACTCATCACTAACAAGTATAAAACTCACGGACACCTTATTGGCACACATGTGTCAATTTTGATTGATTTTGAGAGTACCCATAATCTCATTCAACTGCGAATTGCAAAACATTTAGGTCTTTTAATTCACCTAGCACCTCCATTGTTAGTTAAAGTTGACAATGGCGATTCCTTATCATGTGGTGGAATTTGTAAACAACTTCTAATGCAGATCCAAGGCCATGCATTTCTTTTGGATTTGTTCTTACTAGATATTTATGGGGCTGACATTATTTTGGGTATTCATGGCTTTCCCAACTGGGGTTTATTCTCTTTGATTTTAAAACATTGTATATGACCTTCTTTAATGATGGTACACTAATCATTCTGCATGGCGAGCACCCAAATTTATCTCATCTTCTCTCCTTTAGCCAATAATGTCTCCTAATCCATACTAAAGCAATTGACTACTCCTATCTTCTCTTATCTGCACACTTGATTCCCTCCTTGCTAACTATAATTCAACTGACCAAATACACCCTGATATCTAGTGCCTATTATCCAACTTCTCCTTAATTTTTGATATACCCCATGGTCTACCACCAAACTACCTCCACAATCATCAAATCCATTTACTTATCGGCTACTCTCTAATGTTTTCCTGTGTCAATACCCTCACAGCCAAAAGAAAGATATAGAACAAATGATTACTAAAATGCTTCAGGAGGGTATAATTCAACCTAGTACCAGCCCTTTCTCCTCACCTATTCCTTTGGTCTATAAGAAAGATGGGTCCTAACACTTCTGTGTCAATTATAGAGTGCTTAATGCCATAATAGTGAAGGATCGTTTTCCTATCCCAATTGTCGATGAACTATTAGATGAGCTTCATGGTGCTTCCATCTTCTCCAAGATCAATCTTCAAGCTAGTTACCATCAGATTAGAGTTGCTCAGGGGGATATCCATAAAATAGCCTTAAGAACCATTAATGAGCATTTTGAATTTCTCGTCATGCCATTTGGATTGTCAAATGTAGCATCAACGTTTCAGGCTGCGATGAATGATCTGTTTAGGCACTTTCTTTGTCATTTTGTATTGGTTTTTTCGATGATATTCTCATATATAGCTCTTTATGGACTGATCATCTTAGCCATCTTTCATAGGTCTTATCTCTGTTGTAAGTACACAGGTTTTATGCTAAGATGTCTAAGTGCTCTTTTACTCAACCTACTATCGACTATTTAGGCCATATTATCAGTGGTAAAGGGATGCAAGTTGATCCATCTAAAGTCGAAGCAGTACTAAATTGGCCTACTCCTTCAACACCAAAAGCTCAGCTATTATAGAAAGTTTGTTAAACGCTACATTACTATTGCGATACCTCTTACTGACTTACTCAAGAAGGACCAATTTCATTGGTCAGAGGCTGCCTCCATTGCTTTTCAAGCTCTAAAACATGCTTTGACTACAATACCTATTTTGCACCTTTCGTATTTCTCCTAGCTCTTCATCATTGAAACGGATGCTTCCAATGTCGCTAGTAGGGCAATATTATCACAACGAGGTCACCCTATAGCTTATTTCAGTAGAAAAATGGGGCCTAAGATGCAACTTGCTTATGCTTATGCTTATGCTTGTGAAATGTTTGCAATCACATAGGCAGTACAGAAACGGCACCAATATTTATTGGGCAGGCCATTTGTTATCTACACTGATTAGCAAAGCATTCGAGAACTCATGAGTCATACCATACAGACACCAAAGAAACAAAAATGGCTTGTGAAACTTCTTGGATTTCATTACACTATCCAGTACAAAGCTAGAAAATCAAATTTGGCTGCCGATGCATTATCATGTTGCCACTCTCCTACGACTCCTTGTCATGTAATCTCTAGACCAACCTTTCCCTTTCTTGATAAACTTTGACAATACTATCCTACCAAAAAGGAAGGGAAGTTCATGATATATAACATGATGCAAGACCTTCTAAACACTCTAATTACTCAATTGTTGATGGGTTGTTGTTATACATTGGGAAAAATGTAATGCCTATTGGTCATGCTCTTTAACAGAGCCTTCTACATGAGTTCCATAATTCTTTAATAGGAGGTCATGCTATTGTGGCCAAAACTTTAGCAAGGCTCTTGTTTAGCTTTTATTGGCCTAGGATGAGCAAGTCTATGACAACCTTTATCAAATAATGCCAAGTTTGTCAACAGGTGAAATATGTTCCAACCAAACCAAAGGATTTATTGGCACTATTACCTATTGCAACTCAAATCTGGGAAGATATAGTTATGGATTTTGTAACTCACCTTCCATCTTCACTAGGTAAATCTTCCATATGGGTGATAGTAGACTGGTTATCTAAATCTGCTCATTTTCTTACTCTGGTTCCATCAGTTACTATTCCACAACTAGCTGATATCTATGCTAGAGAAATTGGCAAACTCCATGGTTTTCCTTGTTCCATAGTTAGTGATAGGGATCCCTTATTCTTAAGTCAATTATGGAAAGAATTCTTCAAACTCCAAGGCACACAACTGAAGCTCAGCAAGGCCTATCATCTACAAACGGATGGCCAATATAAGGTGATTAATCGTTGTTTAGAAACCTATCTCTGCTGTTTTGTCAGTAAACATCTAATGGGTTCATATTTTGCACTAGGTTGAATGGTGTTATAACACCTCGTATCACTCCTCCATTGGCATGACTCCCTTTGAAGCTATTTATGGAATTGCTCCCCCTAATGTTGCTTCTTATGTTTGGGTCGCTCCAACATACCCCACTTGAAGGATAGTCTTTTAGAGAGGCAACACATTCTCTCTCAACTCAAACATAACCCTAAAAAGAAAGAAACAAAATGAAAATGCAAGCTGATCGTAAGAGGGTTGACAAGGAGTTTCATGAAGGAGTTTGGTCTTTGTCGAACTCGAACCCTATTTATAGCATTCTGTCATACGTAGATCCAATCAAAAATTGGCCAAGCGGTATTTTGGTCCCTTTAGAATTACTCGACAAATTAGTTCAGTGTCTTATGAATGGCTCTGCCTCCTTCAGCCAAAATACACTCTGTCTTCCGTGTGTCCTTCCTTAAAGCGTGCCATGGATAGCCCAGTTCTCCTTGTCCACTTCGACTTGATGCTATGAATGTTCAACCTGTCTTAGAACCTGCTCATATTCTTCAACAACGTTCAATTCAGCATAATGGCAAGCTGCACTCTCAATTCCTTATCCAATGGAAGAATTTACTAGCAATAGAAGCCAGTTGGGAATAAGAGTAAGACATGCAAGCTAACTACCCCTACTTCAACCTTAAGGACAAGGTTGCATTCGAAGAGAGAAGCAATGATACACAACCAAGCCCAAAGGTTGCTGCACTACCTAATCCAAAGGCTACTACATAAGCAAATACAGGGGCACTCTGACTATCAAGCCCATGGCACAACCGTAAGGCTCTAAATTGGATTAGGGGTTTTGTTATGTATTCAGAACAAGATGAATAGACTAGAATAAACATACCTAAAAGTTGTCTAGAGAATTTTAAGGAAAAATGGTTACTGACATGCTTCGTTCATATAGGACCTGTATGTACATTCTGTAAATGGAAAAAAAAAGAGAATTTTTTTGCTTCTCTCCTTGTTCTCTTCTCTCTTACCCTACTCTCAATATTCTAATTGATTGCATTCCTTTATCAGCCTCATGATAAACTTCACTGGTAAAAAGAACGAAGAATTAAATACACTAATAATAGGTTAAATTGAACGAAAATGGAGGTTCAGTAGCAACAACTTCCTTTAAAGCAAAATATGCATTCGATAACGAACACAATAAATAGTCAATAAACAATCCCAAACTACAACAAATAGAAAAGACTAAATCAATAGGAAGGTGAAAAGTTCACTTTTGTATGTATGTTATAAGTGTTTCACTAGATGCAAGAAGGCTTCACAAATTATTGCCAAAAATTAAGCTAAACAATTAAAATGAAAAAAAAAACTTACATGCACTTCTTTCTATTTAGATGGGTTCATGGATTCTTGCCAAAAATTCACCAATGAAGGTCCGTGATACCCTACACACAATCCAATTACCAAAAAGCTTTTTAATTTTTATTTTCTTATTGACATTAACAAAATGATTTTTGTTATCTTGGATTACGTATAATGATGATGGAAGTGTGAGAGGGTAGTACCATGTCACCATCGACTAGGTCATACTTGTGGATGAGGGTCGGTATGATTGAGTTAGATTGGTATCCTAATGAGCCCTGGTTGTCCAAGCTGACATCGTTTTGGTGCAAGTTGCTTTGGTTCTTAGATTTCTTTCCAGCATGTTAAAAAGGATTAATTTAAAAAATCAGTAAAAGCTATTAAAGAAAACGATTCCCCTAAAATGTTTTTTTAAATATAACTTAAAGAAAAAAATCCACAAAACAAAATTGGATGTAAGGCAAATAAAAAGAAAATTAGAAAAATAGCAAATTTTCTTAACAGGTTAACTTTATGGGTTTTGATTGGGGTTTCTCTTTATATATCTTCTGTGTTTCTCACAAAAAAAAGAGTTAAGGAGAGTATACAAACTGAAGAGAAGAAAAAGAGTATAAGGGTGAATTGTTTGGTTCCTCTAAAGGAAAGCAAATGAAATGGAGAAGATGAAATAGGGGAATGGAAGATTTATGAAGGGGGTGAAGTGTTTGGATCTGTTGGGGAAACAAAAGGAAGGAGCCCGATGCGCCAAAATCATGTCAAGAGAAAAATATCTATGAAAATTACCCTTTCCCAGCAAACCAACAAAGATGAGCAGCCTATAAAGGACGAATAGTGAAAACAGTGCCAAAAAACGTGGCTGAAGGCGACTCAATCACAGTTGGATTAGTTTGGAATTGACTAATCACCAAGACTGAGACTCACATTTATAAGGAAGGCAAACTTCTGTCAACTAATACTAGCCCACAACTGAAAAAGTTAAATATTAAAATAAAAAACATGACTTGAATCACTGTTTCTTAGCAAAATGATCCTATTATAGGAAGCTTTTTATCAATACCTAAACCCAGTAAAATAGTAAAAGAAAAATCACGCAAACCGATAAAAAGTAAAGAAAACAGAGAGAAACAATAAACAAACACAAAAAATGGACCCACTTTTATCGACAATCCAACCTTAATTGACAATTGATGGACTGAGACAGTTCAAAAAATATAAAGTCAAAAAAAGATAGCACAAACTCCTTTTTCCCATGGCAAAAATACAAAAAAAAGTGGACGCATGAAACGAAGAAGGAGAGAAAAGGAATTTACCAAGTTAGGCATAACAGAGCTAACAAGACCATGCAAAATGACCAAAAACCTAGATAGAAGGCCAAAATTGCAGAGCTAACCAAAGCAACTACCAAAACAAAACAAGGGCAAAACGGTTAAAAGGGCATGGTGCGATGTGGCCTTTTGAGGGTCTAGCTTTTCTATGCATCTTAATATATAAGATATAATCATGTTTATTAATCTATAAATGTTTTATATACATATACTTATATTATACTTAGTAAATAAAGTTAAAAAAATTTAAATTTAATTATGTTCGAGTTGGGTTGGGTTGGGCTTGGGCTTTGAAGGGTCAAACCCAGGCTCGACCTGATTTTTTTATCAAGCCTAAAAATTTTGTCGATGCCCATTAATTTCGTCTAATATTTTTATCCAAGCGTGACCCAATATCAGGTGAGCCTTGAGTTTGGGCAGGTAGCTCGACCCTCAGTAAGTCTAACTAAAATACTTTCCATTTTAATATATTATATTTTACTTATATTTTTACTTTCATTTTGCTAATTACTAAATTACCACTCTTTTTGTATTTAAATTACCAAAATATCTTCTTCTCTTTTATTTATGGAAATTCGATCTCATACCATAAGTACCAAAATACCTCTTCTCTCTTATCTTGATTACTAAAACACCTTAACTTATTTTAATTACCAAATACCCTTTTGTTAGCTTTAAATTGCCATATATATTTTGAAATGACAAAAACTTAAGTAAGCTTTAATGGTTTAATTCATATTGTAAATTTGCCTTATCACACATGATTTTCTCAATCCATTTTCAAGTGATCATATCAAACATTAAGACCATGATTTAATGATACATCCCTATTGGTCTTAATTCTTTATAAATGTTTTGAATATTTTAGAAAATCACTTAATGAATTTTTTGGACAATGTTTTCATCAAAGAAAGTCAAGAAAAACTCCCACAAAAGTGCCAATATGTTTTGGGTTGAATTAGGATCAAAGACCACATCATTTCTAACCCAAAAGTGCAGGAAAAACCCATTCTGGAAGAATGGGATCGATCCCCTAAGGAAAGGGATCGATCCCTTTTTGGCAGATTACCCCGGAAGGCAAGATTGAAGAAAAAGATCGATCCCTTTGGTAAAAGGATCGATCCCTTTGCACCAGAAAGCCCCCAACGGCTAGTTTCTGTGAGACATAACGGCTAGTTTCTGTTTTGGCTCCAACCAACGTCCACAAACCATCCAAGGGACTATAAATAGAGGCTTAGAAGCTAAAGGAAGGAAGAGGAACAACCAAGCAACATCTTTCATCATTTTATTCATCTTCCTCAAGCCTCAACATCAATTCAAGAGATAAAGAGTCTTCATCTTCTATCACTCATCTATTTCTTGTATTGCTTAGCACAAACTTTGTATAGGCTTTTCATTGTGCTTAATTTCTGTAATCATTTGCCTACCTAGAGGCTTCTCTTGATTACATTATTTGTAACCCAGCATTCCTAGTAAAAGGGGAGGTTTCTCTTAAGCCTTGAAAAAGAGGGAGGTTACTCTTTAGCCTAAGAAAAAAAGAGAGGTTTCTCTTGAGCCTAGAAAAGAGGGAGGTTACTCTTGAGCATTGAAAAGAGAGATTGTAATCACAAATTCAAGATAGTGGATTTGGAGAAAATCCTTGGGAGCGTCTCAAGGTAGAGGACGTAAGCAAGGTTGCCGAACCTCTATAAATCGATTGTGTAAATCTCTTTTTCCCTACTCTCTTTAATTACTAGCAATTATATTGTGTTTATTGCATTGAACTTGGATTGCATGCTTGTCTAGCCTAGAGAACTTAGAAATTATTAATATAGGCTAGAGAATTTAGAGAAACCGAAAAACGAGCTTATAGTTAGTTAAAAACCGATTCACCCCCTCTCTCGGTATAGCCTATAGAGCCAACAATTGGTATCAGAGCTTGGGCTCGAGATTGATTTAGACTAACCTCTATCGAGAAAAACGATCATAAATGGCTCACTTGAATGTAGGCACACCCCTAGGAGAAGAGGGACAATCATTAGTTAGACCTCCACTCTTCAATGGTGAGAATTATTTATATTGGAAAATTAGGATGATGTTCTTTGTACAATCTAATGATTATGAAGTGTGGAGAGTAATTGTTAATGGTCCCAAAATTCCAATGAAGAAAGTTGATGGAAAAGATGTCCCTAAAAGTGAAGATGAGTGGGACACAAATGATATGAGATTGGCACAATTGAATGCCAAGGCTATGCACACTCTCTTTTGTGCATTAGGTCCCAATGAGTATAATAGAGTCTCTCTATGTGAGAATGCTAAACAAATATGGGACAAATTGGCCATCACACATGAAGGGACCAATCAAGTTAGGGAAACCAAAGTAGGAATGCTCACACATGATTATGAGCTATTTAGGATGAAAGAAAATGAGTCAATTAGCGAAATGTTCACTAGGTTTAATAATATAATTAATGGACTTAAGGCTCTAGGCAAGACTTATTCCAATGTTGAAATGGTAAAGAAAATTTTGAATAGCTTGCCTAAATCTTGGGAGGCAAAGGTAACCGCAATAGAAGAGTCTAAGGATCCAAATACCTTGTCTCTAGATGAGCTTATGGGCTCCCTACTTACATATGAGATGAAATTGAAAAGAAATGAAGAGCCTTCAAAGAAAGTAGGGGTAGCACTTAAGTCTTCCACTCATGAGGATGATAGTGATGAGAGTGGAAATGAGGAAGAAAAGGAAATGGCAATGTTTGCCAGAAGATTCAATAGATTTATGAGAATGAAAGAGAGAGAGAGTAATAGGGGACATCATAAGGGAGAGTCAAGTAGAAGAGAAAAAGACCCCTTAGTGTGCTATGAATGTAATGAACCGGGTCACACTAAGTTAGATTGCCCCTTAGAAGAGAAAAGGATAGGAAACCTAGGAAGAAAGCATTTGTGGCTGCATGGAGCGATAGTGATAGCTCCGATGAGGAAAATGTAGATAATGAGGTAGCCTACTCATGCTTTATGGCCATTAGTGATGATGAGGCTAGTAGTAGTTCTAGTGAAGATAACGATTATACCTTTAGTGAACTACAAAATGCCTTTGATGATTTAGCAAATGAATTTCAATGCATGAATTCTAAATATAAGAAAATCATTGCTAAATTAAAAATAGAAAATGAAGCCTTGACAAGTGCTAAGATAGAACTTGAAAAGAAACTAGAAGAGGCCAACTTAGAAATAAATGAGTTAAATAAAAAGAACACAAATTTGCATAACTCATTTTCTAGGTTTTATATGGGTCAACAAAAGCTAGATCACATGTTAGAGACCCAAAGAGCTTTCTTTGACAAAGATGGATTAGGCTATAATGAAAAACAAAAAGAAACTCATCTTAGGAATTTCTTAGTGAGCAAAAATACTATGCATGATACATCTCTCACATGCTCACTTTGCAATAGAATAGGACACTCTTCACAAGCATGCACTTATAGAAAAACCACATTTAAAGGAAGAGTAGTTAAGAAAATATGGGTGCCTAAGCATGCTGTAAATAATGATGAATTGTGCTTGAAATGGATCCCAAAAGGATCAAAAATTATTTGTACTAACTCTCATGGACCCAAGAAAATTTGGGTACCAAAGCATGCTTGAATTTGTTTGTTGTAGGAGTGTTAGAGCATGAGAATACAATAGAAAAATGAAGTTTATATGCTCAACACATCCTCATGGAGTTTGCTTGTGCCAATGAGAGAGAGAAAGAGCTTGAGGATCCACCCTTAGCAAGGTCACAACAATCCTTCAAGAAAGGCCTAAGGTGGATTCAACAATTCAAGGCAAAGCATTCTCAAGCAAAGGAGTTTTGTAAGCTTAAATCCTATCTCTTCAAAACTCATATGTATTAAAAATTATTTGTTTGATTTAATGAGGCACTTGGTTGATGACTCTTGATGCTTTGTGAGTTGAATGATTGATCAAAAAGGCATGATAAATGATTTTTGAATGTTGGATGAACAAATATTGATGATTGAATGAAAGGCATGTTTTGTGATTTTAAAATGATTATTGAATTTCTGTAGTTTGAGCAAGTTTTCTATGTATTGATAATATATTTACTTGCCTCAAATTGCCAAATATGTCATATATACAAAATTCCATGTCATGAGCCTTAATGAAGAACATGCATATTAGAAATCATGGCATAATGTTCACAAGTATGATGATTTGATGTTATATGTGCTTAAAATCTATGTGAACAAGTTTGTTTTGACATATTTATGTAATTCAATGCATTGGTTTGGTCAAAACATGCTTAAATCTCAAAATGACCTCCTTTGAGGCCAAAAATGCTTTTTATTGTGAAAATTCTTCCAAAATTGCAAAATCTTTTGTAAAATGGTTTTTCATTCATATTTTTCATTCATACAAGTCCAAAATCATGTTTTACAAATGTTTAAACCATTACTTGGACTTAAAATACTCAAAAACGAAGTTTTGGCACCTCACAAGTTGGGTTTTCTGTCAAAAATCTGCAGAACCAGGATGAGGGATCGATCCCTCTACATACAGGATCTATCCCTTTGGAAAAACATGCAGGAAATTGAACTCTGGAGTTTAGGGATCTATCCTTTTGCTCATAGGATCGATCCCTTTAGGCAATTTATGCCTTTTCTGCACTTTTCAACCGAATTTGAGAAGGATTTTTCACTTTCTTGATACTTTCTCTCCTATCAACTTAAAATTCATTGTTTTAACTTCTTTTTGATGATCGTTAATGTATAAAAAAAAATCATTTTTCATTGATATCATGTCTCAACTCCATCAATTTGAATCATTTCCAACAAATGGTATCACTTTCAACAATCAATATCAATTTTCTTGAACTCACAAGTGCAAAATCATTTTTCTTGTAGAAAACATTCATGAATCTTGAAATAATCTTGAAACATACTGTCAATGAATATTTAAACATAATTTTTGGGATTTATTTCAATGGTTTGTATATTTGAGAATTTGATGAACTTGTGCATAATGCCTATTGATTTTTCTTTTTGTTCATCTTAGTCAAGCATGCTTATAGGATTATGTCTCTTAGCTTGACTTATCTATTCCACACTAGGTTTCATGATATTATGTGCTTAACCTCACTCATAGTTTATGGATTTTAATGATAAAATATACTTTAGCTTGATAATATTGATTCACTTAGGTGAAGCCATTTTAGTTAAAATAGCATATACCCTCTAGAACGTTAAATGATGATAACAACTAGGGATATGGCTATTAATTGATTAAAATGGTAATGTTGAATCATTCATTGCTCATAATTGGTTAAGAACTTAAATTGAATATGAGCATAGGATTATTGTGCTTGAAACCATGGAAGAAAATGTGTTTGCTTGAATATCTTGATTTTTGAATCTTCCATGTGGTATAAATTTGTGAATATGAACATGGATTAATACTTTATGATAGTGTGCTAATGATTGATTGATCCATATGCATATTTGATGATGTGTGTAATTGTGTTCTTGCATTTTTAGAATGATTATTTTCTTGACATGAACACACTACACATAGATATTGGATTCATGCAAAATGCCTAAGTCAACCATTAGTAACAATTGGTATTTAGATTGAAATAACACTTAGTATAATTGGCAACCATATTTTCACTAATTGGTAAGCCAAATCTAAATTGCCAAGTGGTATGAGCTTTAAATTGACAATTCTTCTCATGCTCCTTAGATTGAAATGACAAATAGAGAAGAATTCTCTTAGGATATTTTTGCATGAAACTCTTGTGTGCTAGAATTTGAAGTTAATTGCTATATGATTTAATTTTAGACACAATATTTCTTGAGAATGATTTATGAGCACATGCATATGATATGTTATATAATTTTAGCTCATAATCATGATGTATTGCCATGCACCTTAGTTGGACTTTAAAGAACAATTGATATACTTAGGTGCTTGATAGGATTGAAATGAGCAAGTCATAGTCCTTAGTAGATATTTCTAAACAACTTGCTTCATTATTTACCAATTGAAAACTTCTTGCAAAATTACTTATCAACAATTGGTATCAAAATTATTTACAAACAATTGGTATAGGAAAATAAGCCTTGTCCTTTGCATGCCTAAACATTTCATACTCTTTATGGACATTGTCTTCTTTGTTTGTGCTATGAGTCCCATGTACTAACATGTTTCTTGTTGGATGGAGCATTTTTATTTGTTCTCACATTGCCATGATTTTAGGGGGAGCATATTTTTTATTATTTTTCCTTCTTTTTGCTATGACAAAAAGGGGGAGAGATAGATAAAGGGAGATAAAGGGAGAGATATTAAGGGGGAGAGATAATGAGGGAAAATTCATTTTCAAAACCCATGCTTATATTAAGGGGAGCTTTATAAAATCCTGCTTTATTTGAGGGGGAGTATTTTATCAAAGAATTTTCAAAGCAAATTTACATTAAGTTTTGTCATATCAAAAAGGGGGAGATTGTTAGCTTTAAATTGCCATATATATTTTGAAATGACAAAAACTTAAGTAAGCTTTAATGGTTTAATTCATATTGTAAATTTGCCTTATCACACATGATTTTCTCAATCCATTTTCAAGTGATCATATCAAACATTAAGACCATGATTTAATGATACATCTCTATTGGTCTTAATTCTTTATAAATGTTTTGAATATTTTAGAAAATCACTTAATGAATTTTTTGGACAATGTTTTCATCAAAGAAAGTCAAGAAAAACTCCCACAAAAGTGCCAATATGTTTTGGGTTGAATTAGGATCAAAGACCACATCATTTCTAACCCAAAAGTGCAGGAAAAACCCATTCTGGAAGAATGGGATCGATCCCCTAAGGAAAGGGATCGATCCCTTTTTGGCAGATTGCCCCGGAAGGCAAGATTGAAGAAAAGGATCGATCCCTTTGGTAAAAGGATCGATCCCTTTGCACCAGAAAGCCCCCAACGGCTAGTTTCTGTGAGACATAACAGCTAGTTTCTGTTTTGGCTCCAACCAACGTCCACAAACCATCCAAGGGACTATAAATAGAGGCTTAGAAGCTAAAGGAAGGAAGAGGAACAACCAAGCAACATCTTTCATCATTTTATTCATCTTCCTCAAGCCTCAACATCAATTCAAGAGATAAAGAGTCTTCATCTTCTATCACTCATCTATTTCTTGTATTGCTTAGCACAAACTTTGTATAGGCTTTTCATTGTGCTTAATTTCTGTAATCATTTGCCTACCTAGAGGCTTCTCTTGATTACATTATTTGTAACCCAGCATTCCTAGTAAAAGGGGAGGTTTCTCTTAAGCCTTGAAAAAGAGGGAGGTTACTCTTTAGCCTAAGAAAAAGAGAGAGGTTTCTCTTGAGCCTAGAAAAGAGGGAGGTTACTCTTGAGCATTGAAAAGAGGGATTGTAATCACAAATTCAAGATAGTGGATTTGGAGAAAATCCTTGGGAGCGTCTCAAGGTAGAGGACGTAGGCAAGGTTGCCGAACCTCTATAAATCGATTGTGTAAATCTCTCTTTCCCTCCCCCCCCTACTCTCTTTAATTACTAGCAATTATATTGTGTTTATTGCATTGAACTTGGATTGCATGCTTGTCTAGCCTAGAGAACTTAGAAATTATTAATATAGGCTAGAGAATTTAGAGAAACCGAAAAACGAGCTTATAGTTAGTTAAAAACCGATTCACCCCCCCCTCTCGGTATAGCCTATAGAGCCAACACCTTTTATCTTCTTCCTTAGTGACCACATTACCCTCTCTTCTCATAATTACTAAATTCCCTTTCATCTCCTAAATCGAAATAAAATTTATCAAGGCATTTATTACTAGAAAAAAGCACAGAAACTACGGTTATGTAAAAACAGTAATTACGGTTTTGCAAAGCATATGCAATCTAATATCTTTAATTATGGTTTTAGAATCTTAACTATGTTTTCAACTTTTTGACATCGTGGTTCTAACTACATTTTTCTTTAAAAAAACGTAGTCTAAAACAATAAAAGATCACATCTTAATTAACATAATTAAACAAAACCTATAGTTTTTAACAAATTTTATTCTTTAAATATTAAAAATACATAAATTTATTTTTATAAAAGTTTTTGTAGAAAAACTACGATTTTATTGTTAACTGTAGTTAACAGTATTAATTGTACAATTAAGGCTTGTTTTCCCTATTAAATGTGGTCCTATTATATGCAAATAGATTATCATTTTTTAATTCAAATGTAGTCTTTTGTGGCTCGATGTTTTGTCTGCCAAAATTAAAAATTCAACTATGTTGAAAATCATTAGGTTCAAGTAAAAACTACTGATGAATCATTTATAAACAAAGATTTTGTTGTTTTAATAAATTAAACTACGTTTTTATTTATCTATGAACTACGGTTTAGGTTTCTAAACGTAGTTTTTGTGTCTAATGCTTCATCTTTCAAAATTCATGTGCTTGCAATATTGGAAATGTCGATTTACTAATGTATGTTTGCAGGCTAAGCATGCTGCAATACTTTAAGTTCGAAGAGACGTCCATCATCTATCACTTTTACCCCACACTTTTTCTTTCTCTCTACTTTTTTCTCCAACAATTAGCTCTCTTCCTTCTTACTCAAAAAATTAACCATGAAGAATAGAACTATCAAGGAATGTAACAATATTATTGAATCTCTTCCGTAGGTGATCTTGTTTTTGATTCATAGACATGTAAATTCCATTTTTCAATTATTGATTTTGTGAGTGTCAGCATGAGTTGTAAGGCTTTTAATGAAGCCTCAAGGGCATGAATTAATTACTTGTTCAAGAGTAATCCTAGATTAATTGATATGTAAGAATTTGAATTTTCATTATATGGGTCCCTTTATCAATATGACCTTGATCTTTTCATCATACACCTTTGATTGCTTCCCCAGCATGATAAAATCATACTTTTTTTTTTCATCCTTCCTATCTCACCTATGATTTGCTTGTTTACCTTTGCAATGAGATTCACAATGCATTATGTTGATCTTGAATTTAAGTGATGATGAATAAATAAATGATAACAAACATAAAGAGTCTTGGCATTACTTGAGAAAATTTTAAGAATAATAAGAGGCAAGACATGAAAAATGAAAATGGAAATTTTGGAATTTTGTGTGATTCAAGAAGGCATTGATACAAGCAAGCTAAAAAAGAGGAATTTGTGTTGAAAAATGAAGTTGTGAAAAAAGATAAAATTAAAAAAAAACCATGATTAGAAAGAAAACAAATGATGAAGATTCAATTATTGAAGAGAGAAAATTGGAAGAGGTAAACTTCATGAATTTAGATGGGATTTACATTTGAACAAATGTTTATATTTGCATTTGCATCTTGGTCATTTGCATATTTATTGGGAAATTTGCATCTTTGTTGGAGCATTTTCATCAATAAGGTAGATAAGCATGTTTGCATATCTATATTGCATTAGAGGGATTTATATTTTGGAAAGGAGATCTTCATAGACACTTGTATTATTGGAGCATACACTTGCATTTGCATTTATTTAGGGTTACATTTGCATTATTTGATGCATACATTTGTATTTGTATCATTAAAAAAAGGGAGAAAAATTGAAATAGAACATAAAAGTGAAAAATAAGACAGTGAGAAATGATGAAGAATTCTTACTATGAAATTTTGAGAATGTAAATTTTTTGTTAATCTAGATGATTAGATGAGAGGTTTTGTTTTTTTTTTTTGAAATCCAATATAGTTGGCACCTTTGTGTGGTTTTAAGCTCAGCAAAATTACCACATAATCATATCATCTTTTATCTAACCTTTCGTTTCATCCAGGTTATTTCCATTTTCGACTGTTGGTTTCATATAGCTCATTCCATTTTTTATCTTTAGTTTCGTCCAAATCATTTTGTTTCCGACCTTTGGTTTCATTCTGGTTATTGGGTTGATCTTTGGTTTTGTTTAAATGTGAAGACCAACTATTCTTTGTAATGAACTTGTAAATAAAAGTACAAAGTAGATAAATTAATATTAAATATGTAATTTTGAAATTTATAATCATCATAAAGTAATGATGAGGTATGAACCTCATAAAAATTTTATATAAAGAAAATTTTGGATCATGAAATACGCAATTCGATAAGAACGTTAACATATACATCGACTAGTGCATGCAAAGTGCATGCATGCATATGCACGTACTTAGATATATACCAATAATCGAGTGGAATAAAAATAATATAATAATTGTATATATATAAATACTCATGTACAAAGATACATGTATATATATATATTTGTATATATATATATATATATATATATACAAGAAATAAATTGAAATAATAATAAATAAATAAATAAATCAATAAATCAAGTTATACCTATAAATAAAGAGAAATGTAATTAAAAGATATATATATATATATAAAAGATAAATATATAAATATTTGTATATATATATAATATAAAAGATAAAACCTATGTAAGTATGTCTATTATGTATTTTTATTTTATATATATATATCTAAATATTAAAATGTAATAAAAATATATATTCATAAAATATAAATATAAATATAATAAAAATAATATAAAAAAAATTTCTCAAAATTGGTAGGTGTTCCTCCTACCAAATATATGTAAGTGCTCTGCCATGGCAGAGCATTAACCCAAATCCCAACATTCCTCCCTACTTTCCCTTGTCATCTTCACGCAACTACCAAAACCATCTCCATCCTCATTTTTCTCAACAATTCCTCACCTTCTGTTGTGCATCTGAGGAAGAGAAACCAAGCTATTCATGGCTTGGAAAAGCTCCAACAGAAAATAGCTCAATGGTGGGGTTTTAGCATTACTGTAAGCTAGAAGCAAAGGGTTTTCGGTGCCTTTTTGAAGGAGTTTTAGAGCAAGTAAAGAGAGCCTGGAAACAGGGGAAATGCGGAGTTTTTACTTGCGTTTTGGGTGGCATCTTCAAGGCTGTAAGATGCAGTTCTTATGGCAGAAGGCGTGAATAGCAGGGGTAAGTTTCATATGGGTGCATGCGTTGGACTTGGTTGTTCAGTCGGTACTCTGTTTAGTTATGAGCAAACGTGAGATGGAGCTATGGAAATAATGATCCGTTGAAGGCTGAAACCGAGACTTATGAGAAAGAGTGAGAGAGAAAAGACGATGAGAAACGAGAGGGAGAGAGTGACGAAGCTGAAGCTATCGGTGGAAGCCAGAGTTAAATAGCCACGTCAATGGTGCTGAAAAACTAGGAAGAATCAAGAGCTTTAGGGGCTGAATCTGGCAAGAAATACGGGAAATTAAATAAGGCTATATTTAGGGCAAAAGAAGGGGCCTTATTCACGTCTGATCAGGGGAGAATGGTGGCAGCCATTGAAGGAGAAGAAGTTGCTGGAAACAAGGCAGTCTAGAGGAGTTGTAAGGCTGATCTGAAAACCGTAAGAAGCAATGAGAGAAGTGCTGTACATTCAGCTAGAAGTGGGGATCCTCGGGTGTTCAAAACTGGAGCAGTGGAAGTGATGGCAATTGAAGCAAGGGCTACTGTGGGTTCCTTAAGCATCCAAGGCTGAGTTGTTGAGATAAAGCAGTGGAAGACAAGTCAGTGGTGTGATGGAAGAAGCGGAAGCAGTGTATGCGTCTTCTCAAGTTTCTTGAGTAGCTAGCATTGAAGAAGAATGCAACAAGGGTTAAGTCGAAGTTAAATTGGAAAAATTGAGAGAGCCTGAAGCTGTTGGTGTGAGAGGACCATTCAGTGCCTTTGAATTTGTTCTACCTTTTGAATCTGTTCAGTAGCCAAATGGTGGCTGATCGTGTAAGGTAGCACAGGGGTTTCATTCAACACACTTTGGAGCAAAGGGTAAGGCCATCTTTTAGCTTGAGAAGTACTACATATGTGTAGGGCATTAACACTGAGGTTATGTGTGAATATAAGGGCTGTTCGGTATACAATATTGGCTGCTGTTCTGGTAGAGGAACCGTAGCTATTTCCATGGCTAAACCGAGAGACCAAGCTAGAAAAAGGTGAGGCTCGGTTTTGTGAGGTCCAAAAGTAAGTGTTGGATCTTGATTTGATTTTAAATGTTAATGAGGATAACGTATTAAAGTTGTAAATTTGTAATGTAGGAATTCATTAGAGATCTTAAGGAAATTGATGAAGGGCTAGAGTTTGAAAGTTTTTTTTTTTTATGGTGAGATTTGTTTCTTTGGTATATCTTATTGTTTGAAGCGAATGTATATATGTATTCCTGTATAAGTATATACGAATGTATATACATATATACATTAATTGATATGTTGAAGATGGTTAAAGTATAATCACATATTTATACACTTATATATATATGTGTGTGTGTGTATACCATTAGTAAGATAATGAAAGATAGATTAAGGGTGTAGGATTTGATCGAAAAAATCTTGAAAAGAATGAATGAGACAAACTTCGACTAAGGAAAGTCTTCAAGGGTATGAAATTATCCATTAGTTTAAGGATTGATATATATAAATAGAAGTTGCATGATAACGAAGAATTTATTTTTGGACATAGAAGTGCACTCGATAAATTGGGGTTTAATATATGTCTTAGCAAGTGATTTAAGCATAATGAGGACATGTCATGGAGGTGTTAATGAATTTATTTGTAGTGAATCGAAGCAGTGTAGGAGCTTGAGTCGTGAATGTGAGAACTCGAGGAAGATAAATTGCTAATCATTCTGGTAAGTGGGTTAAGTAAAGTTTGTTAGCACCATCTCATAGGAATGTTTTAAATTTATAAATTCTTTTAAACTTGTGCTGGATTGAAACTTATTTTCTACCTGGCGTGTTGTGGTCAGTCAAGCGTGCATGTTAAGTGAAGTGAACTGATGCATGTGTGCATTCACGTATAACATGTTTTGAGTTTAATTACTTAATATTTATGTTTTAAGGACTTGCATTAAATTTTAAAATTTTAAAGTCTTGATTGAGTTGACTTTTGAAATAAATCGAAAGTTCTTTAATTTCAAACTCAAAACTGATTTAATAAGTGCTTTGAAATCTGTGCAAGCCAAGTGCAACACAAGAACATTGTTTTCGAACTGTTTTTGAGTGTAGGCATATCCTACGACTTTCGAGTCATTTCTAGCTTATCGAGTTTAGCTCTAGGCCTTATTGCTTGTCTATTGAGCTTTGTGCTCTAGACTACTATATTGTACTGTATCTATCGAGCCTAGTGCTCTAGGTAAATTGTTAGGCTTGTCTGGAAAACAAGCAGACAAGTTCCACCTCTCGACTGATCAGCGAGATTGGAGTATTGTTTTATGGCCATAGATATCGTGTTGCTTACGACACTATTCCATCACTAGCTAGGATGGACATTGTTATTATTATCGTATCAGTGATTGAGGATTATTGCCTAAACTCTACATACCACTATTTTATTATTGATATTGATTTCAGTGAATTGAGGCTTACGCCTAAAAGTGACAGGTGATCGATTTGAAATCGTTTTCAGTGAATTGAGGCTTACACCTAAAGTGAAATGTGATCGATTTGAAATCATTTTAAGTGATTTAAAGCTTATGCCTAAAGTGATAAGTGATCGTTTCTGAAATCGTTTTCAGTGAATCGAGGCTATACGCCTAATGTTTATTGATTATCGTTTTGTGAATTAATTGATTTATCAAAGTGCACAGTCATTAATTCAAAATAAATGCATAGTAATTGATTTATCAAAGAGCACTGTCATTAATTTAAAATGAATGCATAATAATCGATTTATCAAAGTGCACAGTCATTGATTGAAAATAAATGCATAGTAATCAATTTATCAAAGCGCATTGTCATTGGTTTAAAACGAATGCATGGTAATTGACTTCCAAAGTGCATAGTCATTAAATTAAAACGAATGCATAGCAATCAACTTATCAAAATGCATAGTCATTGATTTAAAACGAATGCATAACAATCGACTTATCAAAATGCATAGTCATTGATTTAAAACGAATGCATAGTAATCAACTTATCAAAGTATACAGTCATTGATTTAAAACGAATGCATAGTAATCAATTTCTTAAAGTGCATAGTTATTGATTTTAAACGGGTACTTAGTAATTGATTTATCAAAATGCATAATGATTGATTTATCAAAGTGTATAGTAACTGATTTATTGAAGTGTATAGTGACTGATTTATCAAAGTGCATAATGTTTTGAATTTATCGAAGTGCATAATGTTTTGGCTTTATTGAAGTGCATAATGTTTTGGCTTTATTGAAGTGCATAATGTTTTGGCTTTATCGAAGTGCATAGTGTTGTGGTTTTATCGAAGTACATAGTGTTGTGGTTTTATCGAAGTGCATAATGTTTTGGCTTTATCGAAGAGTATGTTGATCATTTTATCGAAGTGCATAGTAATTGATTTATCGAAGTGTATATTAATTGTTTTATCAAAGTGCATAGTGGTTTACATAGTGATTGGTTTATCGAAGTGCATAGGATTTTGAATTTAACTGAAATGCATAGTGAATTGATTTAATCGAAATGCATAGTAAATATGATTTAAATAAAATGCATAATGAGAGTGTTTTGAATTGAAGTGCATGGCGAAAGTGTTTTGATTTAAGACTATGATTGACTATCCTGCATACACGCACTTCAGCATTACTTTTTCCTACACTTGCACGTAGATCAATATGAGTCTAACATGCATTTACTTAAACTACTTACTGAGCCGTGGTTTGCTCACCCCTTTCTAACATCATTGCAGATCATATGGGCTAAAGTACATGCTTGGAGTTTCGTATGGGCCCTTAGGGACTGTACCTTGTAATGGTACTTGCTAAGTCCTCTGTGTGTTGCTTTTATTACTTTTGAGGTATATGACATTTTGTACATCGTGTTGGTTTTCATGTATAGACATTATGTAATGCATAGTACATGTCATTGGAAATTGTTTTGGGATGTAACTTTGGATCACTCTAGATTATTATAGATTAGTATGATTGTCGAGTGCGATCTGGGATGTGATTGTGGTATTATATATGTGGACTTTGTGGAATGTTAAAATGTTTAATTGATGTTTCTGGGATTGTGTGTAGTGTATGATAATGTAAATTGTGGATTGTGGAATTGAGGTATGTTATTGAAAATATACATATTTTGCAGGTTAATTAACTGGGGAAAATTGATTTTATATAAGCGGAGGTTTTCGATCTTTTTCTTTTGCTAGGTTGATCTTGAATTAAAATAACGAGGACATGGGTTTATTTAGCTTAAGAGTTATCATTTAAATGACAATATTAAGTTAAACTGAAATTGAGAAAGGTAAAAATTGTTTAACGGTGATAGTGACACCGAATACAAACCTTAAGTGACAAGAAAAATTTAGTTCGTAAATTTGGGAAAACGGTATAAGTGTGATTGTTAAGTGTATGTCGCAGCCTTCGGGTTGTTACATTAGATCATTTTATTTCTGACATTTGGTTTTGTCCAAGTCATTCTATTTCAGTCTTTGGTTTCATCCAGCTCATTTTTATTTTCGACCTTTGGTTTTATCCAGATTATTTCATTTTAGATCTTTAGTTTCGTCAAGATCATTTTGTTTCAACCTTTGGTTTTGTCCTCATCATTCCATTTTCGATCTTTGGTTTCGTTTAGGTCATCTTTGTTTTTGACCTTGGTTTCATCCAGGTCATTCCACTTTCAATCTTTGGCTTCATCCATTTCATTTTATTTCCGACATTTGGTTTTGTCTTGGTCTTCTCATTAAGATCGTTGTTTTTATCGAAAGTCATTAGTTCATCTAGGATGAGTTTTCAAAATCATAAAGCCTTTGGTGAGAGGAGCATAGGTTAATTTTTCAAAGTTGTCAAGCCTCAGCATAGGTTATTTTTCAAAGTTGTAGAGCCTTTAGTGAGAGGAGCACAGATTAAATTTTCAAAAATGAAAACAAAAAATAAATAATAAAAAAATATAATAAGTGGGGCAAATAATCAAATTCAAACAAAATAGTTGTCTAAGTATTTGCACAATTCCTGATTCTCAGCAAATATGCAAAAAAGGCAGCTGTAGACATCATATTTTGTCCAAGTTTGAGAAGTTTATCTAGTTATTAAACCTAATGGATTGATTTTAATTGATGACTGTATTTAAGATTAGACTAAAATTGAAATGAAAATTTTTTTCTCAAATCTAAAGCCCAAATCAAGCCCAAGTTTGCATTATAGGCCATATAATTTTTTTTGTTTATTAATTTTTAAAATATCTTAAAAAAATTAAAAAAAAGATAAAAATTAAAAAATAATAAGATAAGTTAAATTGAAATTTAATTGAATTTTAATATCTTAAAATTTGAACTTGATAAAATCTTGAAAGTTAGATAATTTGTGATGAGTTTGAAATGAGATTTAGATAATTTTTTATTTTAAAATCAATGATCCTTATTATAGTTTTAGCCTATAAATTAAACAATAAAACACATAGTAAAAGAAAGACAAAGAGATTAGAGAGGGAAAATACAAAAAGCAATTAGAGAAAGCTACAGAGGAACACAATAATTTTTTTAGAAATTAGAGAGCAGCAAATATTTTTGGTAATGTCAACGGAATAGTGGTGGTAGTCAAGCTTTAGACATTTCTTTCTACCTTGGAGAAGACAAGACTCGCAAGTAACTTTGAATGGCTTAGTCTTGGATTTTAGTCCAAGGAGTTAGAGTGGTTGTTGAATAACAATAATAGGAGCAACATCGTTGATTAAATCTTTAGAAGAAAAAGGGGATGTGAATTGCTGCAAGAAATGTAAAAGAGGGGTTCTATTCATCCCCTATTGGGTGTTAGACACACCCTATATTAATGAAAATTTTTTATCATAAAAATACCCTTATATGAAATGCCTATTTTACCCTAAAAATTGGGTTTTGAAACTCTCAGTAGTAGACTGTCGGGAGCAACAAAGGGCTCTTAGCAGTTGATTGCTAGGACTTTACTGTGGGAGCCTTTAGAATGTCTCTGCAATCCACTACCAAGATCCTTTAAACCGAGAATAATTGTTTTTGTTTGAATTTTTTATTTAGTTATTTCATAAAACTAATAATTTTTTAAATAATTGTAAGATGAGAGAAGATTAATTATTTAGTTTATTTTTTAATTTTTTTAAATATTTATCTTATTTAAAAAACAATTAAAAAATATTGTTTTGGCCTTATGACAACCAAGTACCGTGAGCCCTTAAAGGCTGGTGGTAGCATGGTGTCATGAGGCCTCTAAAGCTCATGGCAATTCCATGCCGTGAGCGTTGAATGGCAGCAACAAGAAACCCAAATCCCCACCGAGAACCTTAAACCAAAATCATCCAAAAATAACTCAAATATTAACATTTTAATGCAAAAAAAATGAAAAATAAACAATTTTAATTGAAGATTAATACTATATTTATCTTATATTATTGCAAAACTTGAATATTTGAAGGTTTTGCATAAATTTAAAACAATGAAGATAAATGTTTGGGTGCTAGGTAGGTTTTAAGAGAGGTTGAGGGTATTTTAGGAATGAAATTAGGTATTTTAGAGTGTGAGTAGTATGAATGAAGAGAAAGATTCGGTGAATAGGGTTTTTAAATATTTAGGGTGTGGGTAATGATAAATAGGGTGTGAATAGATTTTCTCAATGTAAAAAGCAATTTATTCTGGAACATCATTTAGAGAGAAAATAAAAAAGTGAGATTTTGAAGATTTGGTGACATTGGAAATAGAAAGGTAATTTTTATTTTAGTTATTGTTTTAGTTTATATTTTTATTATAGAAAGTCCCCAATGGCTAGTTTCTGTGAGATACAACGACTAGTTTCTGTTTTGGCTCCAACCAACATCCACAAACCATCCAAGGGACTATAAATAGAGGCTTAGAAGCTAAAGGAAGCAAGAGAACTACTCAGCAACTCCAAAACACATATTCCTCAAATCCTCAAGCCTCAACACAAATCAAAAGCTACAAATTCCTCATTTTCTATCATTCACATATCTCTTGTATTGTTTAGCACAAACATTGTATAGGCTTTTCTTTGTGCCTAATTTCTGTAATCACTTGCCTATCTAGAGGCTCTTCTTTGATTACATTATTTGTAACCCACCATTCCTTGTAAAGGGGAGGTTTCTCTTGAGCCTAGAAAAAGAGGGAGGTTTCTCTTGAGCCTAGAAAAAGAGGGAGGTTTCTCTTGAGCCTAGAAAAAGAGGGAGGTTACTCTTGAGCCTAAGAAAAAGAAGGATTATAATCACAAATTCAAGATAGTGGATTTGGAGAAAATCCTTGGGAGCGTCTCAAGGTAGAAGACGTAGGCAAGGTAGCCGAACCTCTATAAATCGATTGTGTAAATCTCTCTCTCCTTACTCTTTATTTACTTGCAATTATATTAGGTTTATTGCATTGAACTTGGATTGCATGCTTGCCTACCTTAGAGAACTTAGAAAATAATCAAATAGGCTAGAGAATTTAGAAGAATCGCAAAACAAGCTTAAGGGTAGTTAAAAACCGATTCACCCCCTCTAGGTATAGCCTATAGAACCAACAATTGGTATCAGAGCTTGGGCTCGAGATTGATTTAGACTAACCTCTATTGAGCAAAACGATCATAAATGGCTCTAGGTGATGATTTTGAGACTAGCTCACAAACTTTAGAAGAATATTCATTTGATGAGCTTCAAGATGCATTTAATGAGCTAAGTGATGAATATAAATCAATGCATGCAAAATATAACAAAAAGTTAAATAAATTTAGAAAAGAGAATGAAATTTTGATGAATACTAATGTTGAGTTGGAGGAAAAAATAAAAGATCTAGGCTCAAAGAATGATGAACTCACCAAGGTGAAATTAGAGCTAGAAAAGAAATTAGAAGACATTAAAGATAAATTGGCAAATCCTAGCTCTTTGACTATTGAGGATGAAAAGGAGAAACCTAGCTCTAGTGAATGCAATGACCATTCTTATGATGATTTACAAAATGCTTTTGATGAGCTAGCTACTGAATTTGAATGCATAAATTCAAAATACAAGAAAAATGATTACAAAACTAGAAATGGAAAATGATGAGTTATTGAATGCCAAGCTTGATTTTGAAAAGAAATTAGAAGAAGCAAATCTAGAAATTAATGAAGTAAATAAAAAGAACTTAAATTTGCATAATACATTTTCTAGATTCTATATGGGTCAACAAAAGCTAGATCACATGTTAGAGACCCAAAGAGCTTTCTTTGACAAAGATGGGTTAGGATATAATGCAATACAAAAAGAAACTCATCTAAAGAATTTCCTTGTGAGCAAAAATACCATGCATGATTTATCTCTTACATGCTCACTATGCAATAGAATAGGAAACTCTTCACAAGCATGCACATATAGAAAAACCACATTTAGAGGAAGAGTAGTTAGAAAAATGTGGGTGCCAAAGCATGCTATAAATAATAATGAATTGTGCTTGAAGTGGATCCCAAAAGGATCAAACATTGTTTGCACTAACTCTCATGGACCCAAGAAAAATTGGGTACCAAAGCATGTTTGAACTTGTTTGTTGTAGGAGTGTTAGAGCATGGGAATACAATGGAACAATGGAGTTCAAATGCTCTACACACCTCCCATGGAGATTGCTTATGCCAATGAGAAAAAGGAAGAGCTTGGAAATCCATCCTTAGCAAGGTGACAACAATTTCTCAAAGAATGGCTAATGGTGGATCCAACACATCAAGGCAAAGCACTCTCAAGCAAAGGAGTTTTGTAAGCTTAATTCGTTACTCCTTAAATTTTTTATTTGATTAGTTATGCCTTGATGAGAAAATTGGTTAATGATTAATGATGCATTGTGAATGAGCAAAAGGCATGATTGTTGAGTGTTTGATGGACAATTCTTGATACATTGAATGAAAAACATGATTTATGATTTTGAAATGATTATTGGATTTCTGCATTTTGAGCAAGTTTTCTTTGTGTTGATAATGTATTTACTTGCCTCAAATTGCCAAATATGTCATATATGCAAAATGCCATGTCATGTGCATTAATGAAGAACTTGTATGTTGGAAATCATGGCATAATGTTCACAAGTATGATGATTTGATGTTATATGTGCTTAAAATCTATGTGAACAAGTTCGTTTTGACATATTTGTGTTATCCAATGCTTTGGTTTTGTCAAAATATGCTTAACTCTCAAAATGACCTCCTTTGAGGCCAAAAATGCATTTTATTGTGAAAATTCTTCCAAAATTGCAAAATCTTTTGTAAAATGGTTTTTCATTCATGTTTTTCATTCATACAAGTCCAAAATCATGTTTTACAAATGTTTAAACTCTTACTTGGACTTAAAATACTCAAAAACGAAGTTTTGGTACCTCAAAGGTTGGATTTTCTGTCAAAAACTGCAGAAACAGGATGAGGGATCGATCCCTCAATAAGCAGGATTGATCCCCCTTGAGCAGAATGCAGGAAATTTGCATTCTGGAGTTAAGGGATTGATCCCCCCAGGCCAAAATGGCTTTTCTGCATGTTTTCAACTGAAATTGAGAAGAACTTTTCATTGTTTTGATACTTTCTCTCTTCTCAACTTAAAATTCATTGTTTTAACTTCTTTTGGATGATCTTTAATATATGAAAACTCATTTTTCATTAATATCATGCCTCAACTCCATCAATTTGTATAATTTCCAACAAATGGTATCACTTTCAACAATCAATATCATTTTTATTGAACTCACAAGTGCAAAATCATTCTTCTTGTTGAAAACATTAATGAATTGCATAAATCTTGAAATAATCTTGAAATATATTTTCAATGAATGCTTAAACATAATTTTTAAGATTTATTTCAATGATTTATGGATATATTTGAGAATTTGATGAACTTATGCATAATGAATATTTTTCATTCTTTTTGTTCATCTTAGTCAAGCATGCTTATAGGATTATGTTTCTTAGCTTGACTCACCTACTCCACACTAGGTTTCATGATAATTATACATCTAGTGGAAGAATAATTAAAACTTGACCTTAAGGATTGATTTTAAATGTTAATTTCAACAATTGGTATAAGGTCATAATTTTCCTTGGCCTACAATGTGTGATGATAAATGGATCCTAAATGTTCAAATGCATGAAACTTTATCATCCATGTACTTAAATTTTTCTTATGGCCAAATTAGTAAAGAACTTGGGGCTTTAATGACAACACCAACATTCAAAGATAAATGCAAACTTGAACAAATGTACCTTGATTAAGATCCATGCATTTATTTTTTGAATCTTTTCTTACTCATAATTGGTTAAGGACTTGAATTGGAAAATGAGCAACGGATTTTTGTGATTGAAAACATGGAAGAAAATGTGTTTGCTTGAATACTTTGATTTTATGAATCTTCCATATGATATAACTTTGTGAATATGAATATGGATTAATACTTTATGATTGTATGCTTATGTTTAATTAATCCATATGCATATTTGATGATGTGTGATTGTGTTCTTACATATTTAGAATGATTATTTTCTTGACATGAACACACTACACATATATATATTGGATTCATGCAAAATGCCTAAATCAACCATTAGTAACAATTGGTATTTAGATTGAAATAACAATTAGTATCATTGGCAACCATATTTTCAATAATTGGTAAGCCAAATCTAAATTGCCAATTGGTATGAGCTTTAAATTGACAATTCTTCTCATGCTCTTTAGTTTGAAATGACAAATAGAGAAGAATTCATTTAGGATATTTTTGCATGAAACTCTTGTGTGCTAGAATTTGTAGTTAATTGCTATATATCTTGATTCTATGCACACTCTTGCTTGAACGTGATTTATGAGCTCTTGCATATGATATGTCATCTAATTTTAGCTCATAATCATGATGTATTGCCATGCACCTTAGTTAGACTTTAGAGAACAATTGTTATACTTAGGTGCTTGCTTAATTTCTTACCAATTGAGACCTTATTACAAAATTATTTATAAACAATTGGTTTAGGATCATAAATCATATTCTTTGCTGAATATTTCATACTCTTTGTGAATATTGACTTATTTATTTGTGCTATGAGTCCCATGTACTAACATGTTTCTTGTTGGATGGAGCATATTTTTATCTCTTCTCACATAGCCATGATTTTAGGGGGAGCATATTTTTTATTTTTCCTTCTTTTTGCTATGACAAAAAGGGGGAGAAATAGATATTAAAAGGGAGAGATATTAAGGGGGAGAGATAATGTGGGAGAAATAGTTTGAAAATTTATTTTCAAAACCCATGCTTATATTAAGGGGGAGCTTTATAAAATCCTGCTTTATTTGAGGGGGAGTATTTTATAAAAGAATTTTCAAAGAAAATTTACATTAAGTTTTGTCATATCAAAAAGGGGGAGATTGTTAGCTTTAAATTGCAATATATATTTTGAAATGACAAAAACTTAAGTAAGCTTTAATGTTTTAATTCATATTGTAAATTTGCCTTATCACACATGATTTTCTCAATCCATTTTTAAGTGTTCATATCAAACATTAAGACCATGATTTAATGATATATTCTTATGGGTCTTAATACTTTATAAAATGGTTTTCAATATTAAGTAATTTTCTCAAGAATTATTGAACATAAGTTTAGAAAATTACTTATAAGTTTTTGGACAATATTTTCATTTGAGAAAGTCAAGAAAAACTCTCTTAAAGCTTATAAATGTTTTAGGTTGAATTAAAATCAAAAGCCATATCATTTCTAACCCAAAAATGCCCTCTGGAAGCATGGGATCGATCCCATATAGAAAGGGATCGATCCCTTTTTGGTGGAAGCACTCCAATGCGTGAAATGAAGGAAAGGATCGATCCCTCTGGTGAAAGGATCGATCCCTTTACGCCAGAAAGTCCCTAACGGCTAGTTTTTGTGAGATACAACGACTAGTTTCTATTTTGGCTCCAACCAACGTCCACAAACCATCCAAGGGACTATAAATAGTGGCTTAGAAGCTAAAGGAAGCAAGAGAACTACTCAGCAACTCCAAAACACATATTCCTCAAATCCTTAAGCCTCAACAACAAATCAAGAGCTACAAATTTCTCATTTTCTATCATTCACATATCTCTTGTATTGTTTAGCACAAACATTGTATAAGCTTTTCTTTGTGCCTAATTTCTGTAATCACTTGCCTATCCAGAGGCTCTTCTTTGATTACATTATTTGTAACCCACCATTCCTTGTAAATGGGAGGTTTCTCTTGAGCCTAGAAAAAGAGAGAGGTTTCTCTTGAGCCTAAGAAAAAGAGGGATTATAATCACAAATTCAAGATAGTGGATTTGGAGAAAATCCTTGGGAGCGTCTCAAGGTAGAGGATGTAGGCAAGGTAGCCGAACCTCTATAAATCGATTGTGTAAATCTCTCTCTCCTTACTCTTTATTTACTTGCAATTATATTAGGTTTATTGCATTGAACTTGGATTGCATGCTTGCCTACCTTAGAGAACTTAGAAAATAATCAAATAGGCTAGAGAATTTAGAAGAATCGCAAAACAAGCTTAAGGGTAGTTAAAAACCGATTCACCTCCCCTCTCGGTATAGCCTATAGAACCAACAATAATAATAAATTTAGGAGAATAAAAATAACATTAAAAAGATATTACCAGGAATGAAGATTAATTAATTATATATTTACTAAGTATAATATAATTAATTATATGTATATAAAATATTATTAATAAATATGATTATAAATATTTAATATGAAAATTGACATACAAATTTTGACAAATTAAATTAAATTTTGAAGGGAATAAAATAATAAAAAACAAATAAACAAATAATTAAAATATAAAAAATAGATAAAATTATATTCGAGTTGAACCAGGCCGGGATTGAGTTTATAATATAAAAATGAAAACGAACTTGGATTAAAAGTCATGGCTAAATTTTCAGGTCGAGCTGGACTTGGGCATACGTTTAAATTATTGTTACTTGTCATGGGCCCGGCCTGGTCCATGATTAGGTTTACTTTTAACTAAATAGAAGTAAATATTATTAAAAAAGTGCTTTCTGTAAATTATTACTAATATAATTTGAAATTTTTTTAATTTTATGTAAACCTAACACAACTAACTTTTTTACAACTATAATCTCTTGAGAAAATAATTTATTAGAAGTAATCTATTAAAAATCATTTATTAAATGAGCTCGATTTCCTCTCCATTTATGTTTAAGACTATAGCTAGAATTTAGAGATGTTCATAGGCCAAGTAGGGCTGGGTTTGCATTGAACCTAGATAAGGTATTAAGGGATTAAATGTGAGTCCAACTCTATCTTATTTTCAAACCTAACTTTTTGCCCAAACTAGTTTTTCACACAATGTATAAACTCAAACCGTTGAAATACAATTTTTTTAATATATAATAAAATATAAAATATTAAAGCACATAATAGTTTATAATTATAGTACAATAATAAGTTTAAAGAGAGTTTTACATAAGGACTACAGGAAGCATGAAAACTTAAAATCCTATCCAAAGGCGCTCAATAGATTTTTCTCTATGCACTTAGCTAAAATGCGCCGAGGCCATTTTGTATAAAATATCAGGATGTTCGAAACAAGAGCCAACCATTGAGGGTTTGTAAGGAAAAAACACAAATCCAATTTTCCTTTAGTATACTAGAAAGTACAGAAAAAATATCAAAGTGAAATTTGGTACATTGAAAAAGAGAAACCGCAAACGAAAACAGTGAGATGGGAAGCACGAGCACCAGCGCTGCTCTAATCTCCCATTTGCAGCTCAACAAAAGCTGCTTCAAACTCGTCAAGTCAACCAGGACTCAGCTCAAGCCCAACTCTCTTAAATTCAGCGATTCAAGCCGAGGAAGGCTGGAATTCCGTGATTCGTGGAGCAGGAAAGGCTTTGGTAGGTTCGTTTGTTTTGCTGCCATTGATGATGATGTTAAAGAAGAGCGACAACAGGACTTTGGTAAAACCAGCAGCGTCTCCGCCATTGAGGATAGACCTGGTACCAACGAAATAAAACCTTTTTCTTTAATTTAATTTTTCTTTTCAACATTTCATAATTGCTTGCTTCTGGTGATTTAAGGCTTGGTTTTCATTGATGCTTTTGTTGGTTATTGTTTTTTATTCTCTATAAAGTTGCTATCAAACAAAAGCAATACTTGAATTGGATTTTTTTTATTGAATTTTTCAGCTTAATTAAATAATTGAATATTTGGGCTCAAGTTAGATTTTTACTTACACATGGGAACCTTCTTGCTTTGCTTATTGCCTCTTTTTATGAAGTTAATAATGATTAAGTTTTTAGATTGGAATTTGCAAGAGGAATTGGGTTGCATGTTGAGGGATCACGTACTATGGCCTAAACTAATTGATTGTTGGTTTAAACAAATTCCATTAATGGAGTTTAAATGTGTATTATTCATGAATGGTAAATTTTAAATGAAATATATATTAATCGGCTGAGAAGGTTGGTGTTATGGGAAATTATCTCCTTCATTCAGCAATGTGTGCTCATGCTTAGTTTGGTCTGCATCAAATTATTTAATGATTTAATCTAGCAGAGGAGTGTATTCTTCTGTTCCTTGAAATACTAGAGTGTCTAATAACTGCTTCTGGATGAATTATTAATTGCTAATGGATCAGATTATTGACCCATAACATTTTTAGCAGATCAGGTTTGTTTCGGGATAGGTACTATAAGTGGGACAGAAAGACTTAAATTGATGTTATGTTTTTGGACGAGAGGTTGGTCATACTAGTGTATATAATGAGCAACATAGGACCAAGCCTGCGAGAATCCTGCAGAAAAATGCATGGCATTTGTTAGACAGATACTTGCGAGTCATGACACTGATATATGGTTTTGACTTTTAATGGCCCTAATTTTATCAGAAAACTTCCCTTTCTCACAACTATTTTTCTCTATATTATGATGTTGTTAGAATTTGGATCAAGATGAGTATCACCTTATTGCAAGCGGAGGAAAACTAGTGTGAAGGCACTTTTGCTATACCTGACTGAGTAAGTCAGAACAAAATTGCTTTTGCTTGAGTTCTTTGCTAAAAACTTGAAGGTATATTTTTCTAGCTACTTAAGTGGTAAGTATATCAAAATGCAAAAAGGGGCACAAACCTAACGTTTCTAGCATAAGGAGATGTGATGCACTATGGAAGTAGAAACCATAAAAGCAAAACCACAACTGCAAAAGAAAACAAAACATAGGCTTAAATTAATATAAACTCAAGTTGTAAAACCTCCTGGCAAATCATTTTCAACTATAATATGACTACTTAATGTGCCTAAAAGACTTTTTATACTAGTGTTATAATAGGTTTTTTTGTGGCCCTTGTATATACATAAACCACATTTAATTCTAGCTATTTAAACTCATTAAGGGTGTGCTTGCTAGAGTGCAAAAGTGGAAGGATGGATAGGAGTGAGTGGAAAAGTGGAAAGAAAATGATTTTTACCAATGCATGGTAAGAGACAAAAGTGTGAAAAAAGAAAATATAAAAAATTGTTATTTTCTATCTTTATTCACAAAAACAAATTATTCCAAATTGAAAAGATTAATGGAGAGGAGCGAGAGAAATGTGCTAGTTTTTGCGGCAACATTGGTGTCTAGTCTCAGTGTTGCTTTGATCAGGAACTAGATTTAGGAATAATGCTTTGATGCATAGAGATTTCATAATTATTGCCCTTTGTAATACCCTTGCAAGACATATTCAATCCCTTGGACTTTGTTCAATTAGTGTTCAAAAATTCTTTATTCTCACAGTAATGATGAATGAAAACCTTTTTAATCACTTAAACACAAGTGATACATGTGCATACATGACAACATATCCTTGACCAACCCGACCGGCTCTATGGCATACACTAATAGTTGATGTACCATTTAGAGTTTTCCAGCATATTGGGGAAAATGCTTATAAAATTCAGCTACTAGAAGATTATTGAGTTTTTACCGCTCTCAATGTGCTTGACTTATCTTTATTCTATGAAGATGAAGAAATTTAGGACTTGAGGTCAAGGTCTTTTCAATCAGGGAGATTAATTTAGGAGCAATTATTGAACCTTCTACTGAATTCAGCCAAACCTGAACCCACATTAATGAAGTGTTATCTTTCAACCTAAATTTTCAATCAAAACAAGGCCCAAATCCAATTTTTGGTGAGTGCAATTTTGGAGCAATCAGCCACATTTAACTGTGGGTGCCATAACTTTTTGGAAGTAATGATCTACAATGAATGTATTCAACACCTTATGAGAATTGTATGAGCTTTTAGGATGTCCCTAGTAATCCATGGCAGTATAATTATGTTTGCACATTTTACATAGCTTTCCCTAGATGTTCCAAGCTCCTTTATAAATACTCTTATCATGTATTGTAAATGGGAGAGCGTAATTTGAGTAAAATGAACCTCTTCTTAGAGGTGAACTTGCTTAAGCTCTTTTCCTTAGGGTTGTTATTTCTGTATCCCTAGAGTGTAGGGCTACGTTATCTTGTATCTTTCGGGTGTATCTGTATCCTCAAAGTAGTGAGTGTAACAATTATTTATGAGTGTGTCAAGGGTTCTTCTAATATTTTTCCCTTGATCCAGTATCATCTCTACTTTTGACTAAGAGGAGCTCCAATTCCAAAATGTGATGCATCACACTGCACAACAAATTACTTCTCAAAGTCTGATAATACAAGAAGCAATGCCTCTATCATCAAAAGCTTAATTTGTTCTCTCTCTCTCTCTCTCTCTCTCTATATATATATATATATATATATATATATATATATTGCAGAATTATTGATAGGCGCATAACAGACTGAAATTCCTTACAAACCCTAAAACACTACCTCATGGCACAAGGAAGAATACTTTTCAAGTTTATAAGGAGTTTCTATGGACAGATTCTATAACTTTCCAAAAGTGAATGAGCCTTGTTCCTTAGATTTACATCAAAATAATCATCCAACAAGTTTCAAAATAGCTTTAGTGCCTCAGTTATAACTTGCATGAATGTGCTTAAGAGATTATTGAGACCCAATAGCATCAGTAACCAATCTACCTAAATCAGCATCACTTGCTTTTGCTTTAGTTTCCATAAAAGGATATTTAAACCCATAAAGGTTTTTTTCTGTAAACTTTTTTGCTAAAAACTTAATGAAATATGTTTGTTTTAGCTGCTTAAGTGGTCAATTCTATCAGAAAGCAGAAGGGGGCACAAATTCAATGTTTCTGGCATTATTGGGATGGAGATGGGTTTCAGCTAGCAATTTGCAGATTGCTTATGACATCTTTTATCTTGTGAATGTCTTTAGGTGCCGAAGACTCTTGCAATTGATACTAGACATTAGAAGGCAAAAATTTGGATTATTTTTGCTGTGAAAAGAATTCAAGTCATATTCATGGCCTTTTTTTATTAGCTTTATTATCTTGTTAATCATACTAGATGTTTGTAGTTTAGGGGGTGGTAATACTGAAGAGAACAGTTTGTTAACTCTTAAGTATTCCAAATGCCACCCACATAATGAATGATCAGAGAATAGCTTAAAATAGATTACCAGGGAGGATGAATGAATTATTATATCTTGGGACTTTCTAACATGATGCTTCATTTCTTCCTTAAAAAATGGCTTTAAACTTAAAGAAAATACTTCTGGTTCTGTTATTTTTCACTATCTTGGAGGCAATACTTTACTCACATTAGAGTTTTCTGTTTAAGGCATCCAATCTATAACCAAACTGCAATAAGGAGAAAGGTCGAAAGGCAACAAACTTTAGATCTCAAACTGACTGATCTGGGATGCACCACCTCTTCTGCACATGTAGCTCCTGTGGACAACTAAAGCAAATAAGCACCATTTGGATTTTGCAGACAGGACAATAATCAACCAAGGCTTGGATACCATATTAAGAAATACTACCAGAGAGCCAGTTAATAATAGCTTGAGATGCACAACCAGAATATATGGCTATTATAAACCCCAAGCTTAAAGATCTGAGATATAGAACAAATTGATGATTTCATTCAAGCTGTAATTTGTTTTCAAGGGACACGTGGATCAAAGAAATGCTTTCAAGTGCTTGTACCATGAGAGCTTGTGTTTCTTTTGCATTAGTATTGAAGTAATGACTCTGCAGAAAACCTGGCCATATTTTCCACTTGCAAAAATGACTTGTTTCCTTGGAATAATAAACTGGTGTGTACATTGTGTTTCAGTTTCTACCTGTTTAAAAGTTTTGTGAAAATAAGTAATGGTTGTGCAAACACAAAGAAGGGGAGCTTTAGTTGTCTTATTGTAGGATGTTCCAAAACTGTATTTTCCCCTTCTAAAATGATACCATTATTCTTGATATGTTTAATTTTGCATCTAGAGTAAGGCATGATCTGCATTTGTTGGATTGTTCTGGAATTGTATAGTTTGCTTAATCTAATTCTTGACAATTGTACTTTCAGGAATTCAATAGATTTACATGCTTTTAGGGAAAATGCTGACCTCTCTTCTATGATGCATGATATAGATGCGGCTAATATCACAAGTGAAGAAACTCCGCAAAGGATTGAACAGAATAATGAAGGAAGTGCACTTTATAATTTTCTTTATCCCGATAAAGACCTCCTTCCAGATGATAAAGAAATGACTATATTCGATCATCTTGAAGAGCTACGCCAGAGAATATTTGTGTCAGTGTTGGCTGTTGGAGCTGCTATGTTGGGATGCTTTGCATTTTCGAAAGAATTGATAATGTTTCTTGAAGCTCCTGTTAAAGAACAGGGTGTGCGATTTCTCCAACTAGCTCCTGGCGAGTTTTTCTTCACAACTTTAAAGGTTAGATTGAATGAAATCTGTCTTCAGGATATGAATACCAGTTATTGATAGCGACACTATATCTGTTTTTATAGTAATAGACATAACATGGAATGAGTACTAACTTCTCTATCTTGCTGTATTTCATGTTTATTTATTTGTTTATCTATTAATTTATTTTTGAAACCAGCTATTACAGCACCATAGGGATGCCTTTGGAACGATGTGTTATCACTAAAAGTTTTGGATTAAATTATTTCAAGAGTAATTTTTGCTGGATATTGTTATGCCTGAAAGTATGTGATATTGCAATTAATTTTTGATTCTGTCCTCGTTGATTGAATTCAACCTGCAGCATGCACCCTATTTATAAATATTTTCAATTTTGATTAGATAAAAATCAAGCTGCTTGTGACCTTGCATCTAAACTTGCAGAAGAAATGGAAAAAAAATATATATAATAATGTTCAAAGAAACAAACAAAAAACATGAAACTATTGTTGGTAACAACTGATTTAGCTGATGGTGTTGCAGGTGTCAGGATATTGTGGCCTTCTCCTAGGAAGCCCTGTAATTCTGTATGAGATCATAGCTTTTGTTCTTCCGGGTTTAACAAGAGCAGAGAGAAGGTTTCTGGGTCCTATCGTATTGGGCTCCTCAGTTCTTTTCTATGCTGGTATTTCCTTCTCCTACTCGGTTCTGACTCCAGCAGCCTTAAATTTCTTTGTTACTTACGCTGAGGGGGCTGTGGAATCTTTGTGGTCCATTGATCAGTACTTTGAGTTTGTGCTAGTGCTCATGTTCAGCACAGGCTTGTCTTTCCAGGTATTTCCTACTTCTATTTGGAGTAACACTTGAAGATCGGTTAACCACCATATTTCTAGGTTTTGAAGTTCATCAAATCTATATGAAAATTGAAAACTAGTTTGACTATCTTCCTTTTTTTCCTTTGTAAGATTTCAACCTGATGATTCTCTTAGCAAGTAAGATAAACTCTTAAAATAAAATGTTTGGACTTCTGCAATAACTGAAACTGTCTCATGCTCGGCACAGACCTTCAACTCAAATCTTAGATGGCTCTATTTGATTTATTCTGCAGGTCCCTGTTATACAATTTCTTCTTGGACAACTCGGCCTTGTGTCGGGTGACCAAATGCTTTCCATTTGGAGATATGTTGTGGTTGGTGCAGTTATTGCAGCAGCAGTACTTACACCATCCACGGATCCTCTTACTCAAGTGCTTCTGGCAGCACCACTTTTGGGTCTTTATTTAGGTGGTGCATGGGTCGTTAAGCTTACGGGACGGTGATTCAGTGGGGATTTGTCTAGTGGCCAATGCATTTCAAGCCTACTCGTTTTGTATATTGTTAAAAGTGAGTCACAATGACAAGGGCAAAATCAGCCACTAAATAGTTTCTATTGCACTTGTATCATCATCGTTAGATTTTTTTACCGTGTATTGCAAACTTTTGATAGATAGTGCAATTGATTTATTATGCCACTAAACTGCTGATCAAGACTTCAAATATAGAATGAGAAAGGAAATATTGGTTAAAACTTTAAAGAAAGGACTTTTCAGAACAATGTTCTCTTGACAAAAATATATCTAATTGATGACAGCAGCGGTCTGCATTTTGCTTGCCAACTCTGTTGTGCTTGAACAATCGAGTTCAGATTCCATTCTTTTTAATGCAGCTCTCAATCCATTGCAAGCCTCAACAAATGGCTCAGAAGATGTTTGATAACTTTCCACGTCTTGCTGTACTTCATTAATGCTACTTGATATTTTCTCCAACGCCAACGTTATAGCAGCGATCTCTTGAGGGGGGTAAAGAGAGGCCCCAATTTCGTCAATCTGTGCTCCCATACCTTGGCATATCTTCAATATTTTCTCCAGAGATTCTACAAATTTACTGTTGTCATCTGGAGTTTCTAGCTTAAGCAAACCAGTGATCGTGCGGATAAGTTCCTTTATGGTTGCAAGTGTCTCATTCACAACCCCTTGAGCTAGTTCAGCAACTTTCATTTCTTCAGGAGACAAGTCATTGCCTAGATCATCCTCACTTATATCATCATCTTCAGGCCTGCTTTCTGCATTGGTACGATTGTCATCAGAGGCTTCATCTCTGAGATCAGAGGAAGCCGGCTTGAGCTCCTTTATCTCACGAAGAACATCCTTCACAGAAACTGCTATCTGTGTCATTGCCCGCCCAATTGCTATCACATTTGTGGCGGGGACCTTCTGAAGAGCAGAACATGCCTCCCAAACTGCTCCAACAAACTGAGGCATTGACTGTTTTTTGTCCTTATTGCAAGGTCCTGCTAGCATTGAACATAAGTATTATTGTGTGTCTTGATGGAAGAAAATCAAAATTAATTGATTGGATGGAGATATTCAATTTTTGGCCAAAAAGAAAGCTGATGCATGCAAAAAAAGGCTAGAGAATATAGAATGCACTCTAGTCAAATCTAAAATATCTGCAAGAAGGGGGCCATACCCTTATAAAAGACTACTCACTCTTAACTATTAGGGAAGATGAATCATGCCAGGACTTAATCCTAAGTGTTCTGAACCACATCTTTCAACATCCCTTTAGAAAACACTCCTAATTATCTCTACTGTTCACATCCTTCACCAAAGAGAAGAACTCAACCTCTAAAGGAAAAAAAATAATTGCCAAATTAACTGTTACATTAACTAAACTAACCCTTCATCTTTGGTGAAAAAAAAAACAGCAACCATGACTTCTTCATCCTAGATTTTAGCGCGTACATGAATAAGAATTCATTTTATGGATGCATGGGGGTGCATTAATATGTAGAGAAATAGAGAGTCCATTTACCATATAATGAGACAGATTCCTTCATTAACCTAAAACTGCAATCAACAACTTGCTTCACCGCTTCATGGATGCTTGAAGAGAGAGTTGGGCCGGCCCCAACAGTGCTTCCATGGGAGAGCAAAAGGAAGCCCTGTAGCAAATTGAAATATGATGCTATGTTCTCCTCAAGCTCTTTAGCTTGAGGTGCTTCCCCATTCCAAAGCATTCCAGCTGTTAAACAAACAGAAGAAGCAATCACTAACCCCACTCAATCCAAATGCCACACAGGAACATGGCAAATATATTAAAAGTTTGTTTGTGTGCAATTCCTTTTAATATGAAACAAAAGAAAATCTTGGAAATAAATAACAAATAGAAGGAAAAAAATGCTACTCTATCATGAAATGATGATTCTTGTTACGCTTATCATATAATATACCACTCCAAACTTTGTCTTCTTTAACTAGTAAGTTGCTAGAGCAAAAAATTCTCAACATAGGCAGTTGGAACTTAAAGCCTGATTAATAACATGTACTTCGAATACTAAATGTGTTATGCAATTTCAATGCACACGTGAATTTAAGGCCTTTGCATCCAAACAAGGAGAAAAAGAATAGAAACCATCCAAAAAGTGAAATATAAATCCAAATCTGTTCTGTGGCATAGATAATTTCCATATCTTAACTGTAAAAAAAGCCCACTACCCAGGAAAGAAAATGCAGTAATAAAACAGAAGAAGAGAAATTGAGAGTACCAATAGTAGCTTGCTTGGAAAGTTGTTCACCAATCTGGATAACCTGAGTCCAGGTCACTTTCTCCAAAGAAGAAGGGGTTTGATCTAACATCTGCTTACAATAACCCAAAAAAAATACAACATAATCAAGAAGCTCTGACATGAAGTTCATGCATGTAATAAAAGAAAAAAAAAAAGAAACCTGCAAGGTTTCATGGATAGTATTGAGGTGGCCAGCAAGTGCTCGATTCAGCTGTTCTTTCTCTGCTTTTCCCATCTCCGTCTCTGTCTCTCTCCGTTTCTGTCTCCTGTTTTTTTTTTCACTTCCCTTTTAGGTTTTTTCAATCTTGTTAATAGTCCCCGCGCCGTTGGACGTTCTCCAACTTATGAAACTTTATTTTGTTCAATATTATCATTTACTGTTATATGGTAGAGCTCTTTTAGATTAATTTTTGGATTAATATCTTTTATTTGTCGGTAAAAGTTTTTAACTCTACAAGTAAGATTAAGATAATTACACATATTTTATTTTATTTATTTACTTATTTATATGTTTAATAAATATGTGTAATCATTCTAATCTCGCTTATGAAATTAAGAATTTTACTGACTATATATAAGATAATTATCCTTTTATAAATTGATAAAAAAAATTATGATTCTAATGTGGATCATTATACAAAATTAATAATTTTTTCTATTGTAATAATTAAGTTTTAAAATCTAATTTAAAATTTCAATATGGATCGTCATGTAAATTAATAATTTAATAAAAAAAATCAAAATATATAACATAATATTCAATGATAAGAAAATCACCTCAAAATACTAATGTACAAAATATATACAATCACAGTTGAGGCTTTTTACTTTAAAACCTAAAAAAGGACAAAATATAATACATTAGGTTGTGTCCAGTGCAATGTAAAGATTCATTTTATTTATTTTAATTTTTATTCATGACTTAAATATAATTTATGTATTGCAAAATTAAATTTATGTATTGAATAATAAATCTAATAAAAAAATGTTTCATATATGTTGTATTATTTTAAATTTTATTCATAGTTTTTTTTAGTGAATTGTTTAAAAGTTTTTATTCGATAATTTTTAAAAAAATTACATTAAAAATTTAAATTTATTTAATAATGAACATTTAATTTAAATTACTGAATATATTGAAAAGCTTATTATTCAAACAGCTAGCAAAATAATTTTTTAAGCATTTTAGTGTATCATGATTTTTATAAAAATATAAAGATACATTGGATTAAAAAATAACTTAGAGGAAATTGACAAATAAAAATGATTATTTAAAATATTTATTTTCAAATATTAAATTAGTTATTAAGATACAAACATGACACATGTTATTCAAAGACCTTATTAGATTGCTTGTATAATATAATATAATATAATATAATAGAGAAGGGATCTACTTCATATCTTTTTATATAATTTGAATTTTTTTTATCCTGACAGCTAGATACTATATTTTATTTAAGTAGATTATGTGTACAACATTTCAATTTAATCGAAATTATTTTAACTATGAGTTTGATAATACTAAAATTTCAGCTGTTAATATATATTGAAAAATATGCTATTCTCAATTGAAATAGTAGAGATATCAGATCGAATAGAAATTTTTATGCACAATGAATATGAATAGGTCTCAAGTTCAAGTCTCATTAAATGTGAAATTTATTTAGTTCGTTGTTATTTACATAGTTTGTTATTGTTATTTTATTTATCAATTTACTTGTTATTGAATGTAATATTTTGATTATAATTGTAACTTTGAATGAGAATGTACCATTTCAAAAAAAAATCTAACGGTTGGTTTGTCGAAGTATTAATCTTATGTGAAGTTATAAAAATGATATAAAACAAAATTGTTTTACACCAATGTAAGTGGATCCCTTAATATAATATAATATAATATAATATAATTCTCATAAATTATATTGTCAATTTGATTCACATATATGGAATGATATTTCCTTCCATAAATTCATATTTGCATCTAGATTTATTACTATTTAGACATGTTAGATAGGCTGAATTAAATCAGAATCGGCCTAAAATCGGATGGATCAAATCTAGCCTATAATCAAAACCCTTTATCTGGATAATAAATAATATAATATATAAGTGGGTTTCGAATCCGCTCTAATCTGACCCTAGAATTGAAGTGATTTCAAATGTTTTAAACCAAAACAGGATCAAATCCAATTCGGTATAGGTCCCGGACTACACCATCCCATTCCCATTTATTTGGCTGCTGATATCAGCATGACGTCAGTAGATCGTCAGGTTTTTTAAATTTTTTTCTTTTTTTTTCTATTTCCTTTTTTTTTCCACCTATAAATACTCTCTCCAAATCGCATTTTTCTTCACACAATCTCTTAATTTCTCTTTAATTCTCTCAAATTCTCTCTACTTCCTAACAATATATGTAACAGTCCAAATGTACCATAGTTAACACATTTTTACACATAAATCTCGGTTGGACTGTTTGTGATGCTTTTAACACCATTCATCTACAATAGTAAAACGATTTAGACAACATTTTTGTAAATAATTAATATTCATAGTTGCATGAATCAGTTACATCCCCCAAAAATTAAAATTTATAACAGGTAGTACCATATAAAAATGTCTGAACATACAAATGTAAGCACGATACCTTCGGGATCCATTATGAGCTATCTCGAGCTACTTAAAGTGCAGCTAATTCACGGATTGATACTTCAGTTAACCGATACATATAATCTGTGGATGATGAAAGTAAAGGAGTGAGCAAACCACGGCTCAGTAAAAGAGTTGAATGTAAATCTTAATATTCCAAAATCTATATGCAATAAAATCCTCTATTGTTTTATCAGTATGCTAGGCACACAAAAGGAAGGATACTATAGTCGGCCAGGTAATCTAGATGGAGTATGGAAGGTATTTTGAAATACCTGTCTTGTCCTGAAAAACTAGTGCAATTATAGGGAATAAATATTGTTGTTGAGATCAATAAATTTCCATATCATTACGTATTCTTTTCAAAATAATGCTTTTATAAAATAAAACATTTAAATAAAATAAACCAATATTCATATATTCTTTAAAAAGAATGTAAAATTGAATAAACCATAATTCTCATTTAAACCCATTTCACATGTCATTGTAAAAATTATAATCAGTACGATACTCTATGTAGTACAGTAAACTGTTAGAAAATCATTTTCCTTTTCATATAAAAATATATTCATTTACTTTTTCATTTAAACACATTTTTCATATCACATATCGTTTTATATCTCATAAAAGTTGAGACTAAGGCATCACCCATAATATATCATGCTAGAGAGAAAGTATCTAGTAGGGCAATAATAGTCATGTCAGATCTATGGCCATAGTCTAGGGTAGTCCTCAATCGAACACCAATCAAGTGTCAATCAGGACTGAATACATATCACATGTCGCATATCACGTATCACATATCACATATCGTCATGATATGAGGCCTAGCAATCTCAAAATAGTGTATAAGAAATCTCATCACCTTTATGAAATTTAATAAAATAGATAATGTCATTCAGAAATCTATAAAGGTATAAATCACAGTGTCTCATACGGTGAAATAACGTTATAAAATATCTACATCGTATAAATAAAATTTCATAAATATTCCATTTCGCCGTAGGACACATAGACATGTGTTTTCATGCTTTCTTTTCAAAACTTTCAAATTCAAAATTACTGGAAATCATTTTATGATAATTTCATGCTTTATGGAAAATAGAAATATTTATTTTCCAAAATTAATAGTAATTCTACATACACATTTCTCACTATAAAACACATGTAGAAACATTTTAGTCTCAAAACAGTATTTACACAGTAATATAGCTTTTATGGAAATCATTACATGTGGTAACACTTCAGACAGTCCATAAAGGATAATTATAAGAAAATAGTGAATATTATACTGAAAATAATTGATAAAAAATTCACTATTCATTATTTCACTTCACCAATCACACATTTCACTATAAAACAATTGGGATGAATTTTCGATAGTTTGACTTCTACCGAAATCGGTAACATGAATATTTAATAAATGTTTTTCAGTAAATTCACAATTTATGAAAAATAATAAATATTTCATTCTTGAGGCTAGGAAAATATTTCACAATGCACTAAAATATTCAATGGCATTTTTATAAATATTTCTAAGAAATTCCGATAGCATAACAACTGCTAATACTTTAGCCCCCTGCAATTGCAACACAATTCAAACCAGCCAAACAACCATATTTTCACCACATTCGAGTTAATTCACTTTCAAAATAATTTCATAAAATTATTGGCATGAAAATCATGCATTCGAGATATCTCTAAAAATTACACACGCGTCCCTTACCTGTTCAGTATTAGCGACTTTCTCAATAACATCACGCGTAATCCACTTCTCCCGAGCTACAAAGCATTTTACTAACAATATTAATTCATCTTCCTAGTTTTGGCCAACTTTACCTTTTACTACCAATTTATCATCTTGTTATTTTATATTTATATTTAAACTTGTCACATGATAAGCAATTATTTTTTATCGATGATTTTTATAAAAATTTTGGCAGCATAACAACGATAATTGTCCTAACCCTCCTACACGAAAAACACAGTTTTATATTCCCACGGCAATTGGTTTTACACCATTATAGCATCCAATTCACAAATCATTCCAAAATCTTAATCAAATTAGTCCATAAATAGTTTGAAATTTATCTTTAAAAAACCTTAATTACATCAACATCATCACCTATTCTCACCCATAATCTTATTTAATCTCATCCTCAAAACCATTTCAAAATTCAATCTTTCAATCTCAATTCTATCAACTAACACTGTATGAATCTACGAATTTTCTATATAAATATCTTACTTCGCATTTACACTGGCAATTTAATTTCTCCCAAGCTCAGTAAACTTCAACCATTCTTGTATAATTTCTACAAATTCAAATGCACATTTACACTTAAAATTTTACAAAATTATTTAACAAAATAATAATAATAATAATAATAATAATAATAATAATAATAATAATAATAATAATAACAACAATAATTTTTCTTACCATTTTTTTCTGTTTCTTTTTTTTTCTTTTCTTTTTTTTTTTCTGTTGAACCTGTCTGAACAGGTTCAACCCCTGCCCATTAGATATAGGCCTCGGCGGCAGTGGCCTAAAGTAAGAAGGATGACGGTTACGCCAACGACGGTGGTGGAAGGCGGCGCCGGCGTCCCTTTCCCTCTCTCCCTTTTTCGATCTAGCCACCTGACATCACCGGTCCCTCTCCCGATCTCTCTCTCCTCTGTTCTTTTCTTCTTATTTTTATTTTTTTTATTTTTTTTACAATCGGGGTGTTGGCAGCAAGCTTCCACGAGAAGCTTGCTGCAGTTTTCTTCTTCTTGTTTATATATATATATATATATTATAAATATATATTTTCTATTAACATATATTTATAAATATATATTTACAATTTTATATGTATAAACATATCCTTGGCATATACTATGTTTATATACATATATATCATCTTTAAAACATATATTTATCATTTTATTATTCATATATATATATATATATACACACACACACTTTAACTCAAAAAAATATTTTCGTAATTATTAATTTTCCAATTTATCAATGGATCAAATATCATAATTCAAATATTTGATCTCATAACAAATTTATTTATTTATTCTTACTTTATCTATTAACCTCAGAAATTAAATTTACAAAATCCACAATTCCAAAAATGAAAGAATTCTCGGTTATCACAATATATATAATTTAATGGTATGAGAGCAGGGTTGGCCTAATGTCTGTCGATACTTTTAGAAAAAAAATGTGTCGAAAAATATTAACATCCCTTGTAGTACTATACAGTCTAAATACATAGAGAAAATAAATGATTGCAGATTGAATTAAATGTTTTAAAAGGGAGTGAGCATTATGAACTAAGGATGTCAAAGAGGGAAAACAGCTCTAGAGATTATCTAAAATGGTGATCTCATAGTCTAAAAGAAGGTCGGTTCGATAAGGAACAGGAATGGACTCAGTGAGGGCCCCACCAATACTTTTCTGTCCGGATCGAACTGAGACTTGAAAATGATGATATAAAGGAGGAGAATGAAATATCATCATTAAATAAACCTTAAGATCATCGATTGAAGGTATTTTGAAGAGAGAGAACATTTTTGGCCAAAAATGACCAAAATACCCCTACTCAAAATTACCGGGAGTCAAAATAGACCAATAGAAGTTTGAATAGATTGAGTTGACAGAGTAAATGATGGTGTAAGGTTGTATTACAAGCAAAATGATCCAATTATAGATCCTATTGGATTTCTCTATCAAAATCGAACAAGATATTAAATTGCTGATATTAGTATGAGAAAGGATACTATCAGCACATAGGTAATAAGATACTTGGTTAAATGTATACTGAGGAGAAAAAAAATAAATGTCCAAATGATGAAAACGCCCCTATATTGGGTTATGTTTTGAATAGTGATGAAACCAAGTTGATCTTTAATCCATTGATGGTAACGAAGTTATTAATGGCATAGAGGATGTGATATAAATATAGCGATCCCTATTACTGATTTCACTGACACTTGGTGTACGGACGCAAATTGTGAGTGACCTAGTGAAAGGACTGGGCATTCTCAAAGAGGACAGTACACATGTGTAAAGGCGGACAGCGAACGGGCCGGGGCCTTATATGATGCGATCCAATAAGAGTGTAGTGGAATGTTGCAAAATGATTGGCCCGATTATTGACTGTAAGGGGCTGAATTAGGAGTGTTTTAAATTGGATGTTTATTAAGGGATCGTTAGATATTATGAAAAGTGAGATGACTACAGAAAATGATTGAGAAAGTGAATAGTACAAATAATAAAGTCCACATCAGTATGGTTAATTAAAGGATTACACTTGTTACAGCATTACTAATCACTTTGAGTAATATGTAGTGAAACATGAGTAAATAATGAAAGCAAGGTGGAGAATATTTCAAAATGATTTGAATATTAACTTTCTCTGCCTTGAGGATACATAGTGGAAATGACAAGACATGAGGATGAAATGTCCAAGATGATAAGAGGTGAGTGATTAAAGAAATATCGGATGTAATGCCCGATAAATTTTTCAGAGTTGTATGGATTGGAGAAATCAAATTAACATTGATTCGATTGGTTATATGGAAACCTAATTTCAAACTTATATCGGAGAATATAGAAAGAATTCGAAAAGCTTAAGAAAATAACTTTGGAAAATGTGTGAATAATGAAATTCACGTGTAAATGTGTGATTGATGAAAGTACAGATAATGTAATTTGAGGTTAATGAAGTTATCTGTATAAGTGTAAATAAGAAAAACACAGATGATATTGAGACGTAGATGAATTAAAAGGATGTATTAAATTCCTATTATTAATAAAGCTCTTGTGAAGAACAAGTGATCATCTACATGCAAAAGGACGCTTCATTGATCTAATCAAAAATATATGAGGAGTTCATAAGACTAGTCTCGGTATAAAGCATCATTTGAGAAAAGTTGGAGAGTAAGGTCCATGAAATAATGTTTAGAACTCAATGAAATTTTACGAGTTCCTATTTAGGTTCCAAGGTTAATGAATTACCTTGTGAGGTATATAAACCTAAGGAGTGAGATATCGAAATAGTTAAGGATACAAATGGAACAGGAGCAACATTATGATATATAATCCTTTAAACTCTCAGAGACGGTGGACTTATGTTAAGATTGGCGAATAAGAGACTTGGCTAGACAGTATCTCTTTCTGGGATATATGATCTTGAGATGACAGAATGACAATGAATCTGTCTATGATAGTGAGATAATGATTGAGATACAGAATTACTGAGTCTAGCTAGATATTGTTACCAATCTATAGAAGAGTGATGGGATTAGCTGCTCTACTAATGAGACATATTAAAGTAATTAAAGTCGGTAAATGGATAAGTGGAAAGAAAAGATGGTACGTAAGATGTTAAATGATTTTAACAATAAAGTACCATATCACTTGAGAAAACCGACTGAAAGAATGAGAGTGAAAATATGAAAACGAAAATTAAATAAGAAAGTAAGTAACATGATGAGTAGGGAACCTAAAGTAGTTCCCGAAATTAAGACTAAAGGTGATTTCATTTGGTTATCACATGATTATAGTTAGATGAAAGGTCGAGCCAAACTGACAGGTGAAAATAAATGATACTCAAAGGAGTAAATACATGATTTACCATGTTACTGCCAGTTATGTAATAGAACAAAAATGATATACACATAACCACCTTGACATGATAGAAATGGTGGAACTGTTTAGATAATGTGGTGATTAAATGGATAATTGGAGGATTCAATGGTAGAATCCAAATTATGAAAAGAGATGTAATGACCATACTACATGAAGAGAAAATGATTGTCTCATGATTTATTACTATAAGAGATGATCAATAGTAAAGTCTATAATGAGATGCAGCCTTGATGGAATGGATGCGAAAATGAATATTGTGGACAATAAAGAGTCCAAAAGAGATATGATTACATGGAAGTGATTAAAGACCGATGATCTAAGTGAGATCACTTTTCCATTATCAGAATCCTAGATTCTCTAGTGCCACAGTCGGAATATGTGTATGAAACGATGAGAATGTATATGTACAGTTCCAGTGAGCATTACATGTGATGGGAGTCTCTAAGTTGCCATATGCTTAATGAGATATAGCAAAAGGCTTTGAGATCCCAAGTGTATTGATAGCACCATTCCGTATTGATGTAAATATCTTAGCGTGGTACTGAGACGCTTGAAGATATATTGAGAGAGCGTGTGCACGAGATATGAAAGCTACTAGGACAATTACATACTACTGGTTAAATGGAGTACACAACAATACCAAATTATATTGGCTTGGCACTAATGGAGGAAAATGGATGATAAAACAACATAAATAGCTGTGATATGAAAAATGGTGTAAATGGACTTTTATGTGAAAAGAGGAATGAAATGAATAACTCTCGAATTGATAAATGAACTTAGGGAGTATAAATGTATGGTGAAAAAAATGATATGTAATGGTCAAAAAAAGTGATTCTGATGTTAAGAATATGCTGGCAGTATTATGTAAAGGTTGATCTAAAGGACAAAAGTCGTAAGTATACGGAATGTACCACCTTTTGACTTAAGTTAAATTCGAAGGATCGAATTTCTTAAGGTGGGGAGAATGTGATAACCGTAAAATTTTTATTGTTTAATAGTGAAAATTAATATTAAAGAAAATAGATAAGTGGAAATAAATAAATATAATTATGAGATAGGAATATTAGTGAATATTCCGTGAATTGAGGAAGTGATAAATTGGGAAAATTCGAGTGAAGGAAAATGTAAATGGAAATAAGAATATTTGGAAATTCGGAAAATAATGAGGAAACGAAATTTAATTTGGATAAATGGAAATCCAAATTAAATAAGAAAATAAGAAATGAAAATGATATATAATTATATAATTATATATTATGTAAATGTATTTTTATACAAATACATATGTACTTAAATGATATATAGTATATATTATTATACATTGGTATATATATGAATATATACTATTTCATAAATTTAAATAGTACATATGTATATTTTATGTATATGTAAATATATACATATATGAAAAATGTAAATATTATTTTACATTAAAGGTTGTATATTTATATATTGTATTTCCTACATTTATATAAAGATATATATAAATGTTATTTAATTTAAAGTATATAAGTGTGTGCGTGTCTCTGTGTGTGTATATATATATATATATTTGATAGATATTTTGTTAATACCTAATATATATGTATATTTATATAATATATAGTACAATACTATATATAAAATAATATTATATATAATATATTGTATATATTATATGTATGATATATAATATATGGTATATAATATATTATATGTATAATTGATATAATAAATAAAATAAAACAAAAAAAGAAGAAGAAGAAGAAGAAGAAACAGAAGGAAAGAAATCGGGAAGCATCCCGATTCTGCTCTCGATGAAGCCGACCATCGTCGGTCGGCCAAGAGGAGAGGAGCGACGTCGCCGGCGAGCCGAAGGCTGGAAGAGGAGATGACCGGCGACGGAAAAGGAAAGAAATAGAATCGGAAAAGAGGCAAAATCGAGGAAAACCGAAGGGAAAAAGAAAAGAGAGAACGGAGGTGTCGGCCGATCCGGTCGCCGCCAATGCCACCGAAGCTTCACCGGAGGAAGAGGAAGAAGGAGGAGGCCATCGGCAAGGCAGAGGACGGAGGAGGAAGGAGGAACGAGGAGGAGAAGAAACCGAACCAAAACCGAGTAGATCCGCTGCCGTGCCGTCAATCTGGGCTGAACGGAGGCCAGATCCAGCTTCGCCGCCACCTCGGCCAACTGTGGAGCCGCCGAACTGCCGGAGAAAAACCGACAGTGAGGAAAGACTGACCTGTCTGAACCGGTCCGGCCAGAAAAAAGAAAAAGAAAAAAGAAAAAGAAAAAGAAAAAGAAAAGAGAAAGAAAAGAAAAAGAAAGAAAGAAAAGAGGAAAAAGAAGAAAGAGAGAGAAAAGGAATTTCGGGAATTCGAAAAATTTTTGAGAATTCAAAAATTATGGAAAATCTCGAGAAACTCGGAAACTCAGAAATTACGAATATTAGGTAAGAATTCCGGAAATTAGTTTCGAGTGATTTATTTTAATAAATTATGAAAAATTCTAAAATGTAAAATTTGAATTCTAGAAAATGTCCCTTGATGACCGAGACGATGGATCGGGAGAGGTGAACACGGGCGCGACCTTTGAGAGGCAGTCGTCGACCCGAGAAAGGTAAGGGAGACATGTGCAGCCTGTAGGGATATTCGGCACACATGTTTTAAATTATGCATTTAATTTTTATAAATGCTATTACTAATGATTGGTTGGAAAAATTGTGGTGATTTACCAGTTGAGATTTAAACTGTATTTTCTGTGCAGGAAGCTAGCCAATCGGCAACCATTATACTACCGAAAATTATTGGAAAAATTACCGAAAATCATAATAAATAATTTTTCAACACGAGAAACGATTTCCAACACGAAAATCGAGAATCGATTAGTTTTCAAAAAACATGAATATATTGATAATTAATTTTAAAATATTCATTTTTAGAATGATGAAAAAGGAAATCACCGAAATTTATCCCGATAGGTGTATTTTCACGTGAAACGAGGTGAAAAATGAAAAGGACCAAGTGAATATTTTAATAATATTTCTCCAAATATTCACTTGATTTCATAAATAACCTTTATGGTTTTAATTATGAAATTAATTATTTATAGAAATCCCATAAAGGTTAATTAAAGATAAAAAATAGTGTCTCTACACGTGTTTATAGAGAAAACATGGTGATGGGATTATTGAATTTGGAAAATAAATATTTATTTTTCCATAAATCATAAAAATAATTGATTTAAATTCTAATAACTTTGAAAACCATGTTTGAGATAGAAAGCATGAAAAGCATGCGTACATGTTTTACGTGAAAAAAAAACAGTCATGAGATTTATTTTACAGTGTGATTATTTTATAAACTGTTTTCATCGTATGGAAAATGTGATTTATACTGTTCTATAATATTCAGAACATTTTCAGGAGTAATTACCCCAGTATGAATATTTTATAAATTGTTATTCATAAGATGACAATGTCACACCCCGGAAACGTGGAAGTTTTGGGCTAATTTTTTTTTATATATACATTTAATCTTAATTTCTTACTTGGGTTGCATTCCTACCAGTATCACATCACACAGAACATCATAGTATTTTCATAAAATATTTCTTTCACATTATATGGACCTATTCCTCAGAATAACGTTTACATTCATACGATATCGACTACATCCCAAAAGTATTATTTATTTACAAAATATCTGTGCCATACAAGATGTCTGGTATCAAAATATGAGTATACCTTACGTAAGTACAAAAAGTAGCCGGGGAGAGACGTATCCCCCAGTCTACATCCTATGTGCAACAGGCAAAGAGATGATCACTGCAAATAATCTGGTAGAATAGGGGATGAGCTTTTTGGAAAGCCCCGTAAGAAATGCATTTAAAATAGTCATAGCATCTATATATGCAGAAAACAAATACCATAATAAGGTGTTTCATACTCTAAAACATTGCATGAATTCTTTAATACATATATCAAAATTTCATACTTGTTCAAACATGCATCATACTTTAGGAATTTAATATCAAAATTAATAAAACATATCATACAGTTCATGGAGACTAGGCAGAATCATATAGCCAGTATGCGGGTCATGACACCACTTCTTCCTCCGAAGAGGGAATGGAATACCTATGGCCATGGTATGGGCTGTAGACTTGATCAGAGTCGTACAGCGAACATGCACCACGAAGGACCAACATACCCACAAAGGATGAAAACATGCACAATGTGGGTGAGAACTTTGCACAACGTGGGCTAAACATATGCCACAAGGGATGAAAACATGCAAATGTGGCATGCATGACAGGCAATAACATAAACTATAGAAAGGCCTTAGTCTCATATCTTATTTTTTTTGTAACTTCTTAAATCATACCATTTATATAAAATAGTAAGGACCGGGCGTGCCAGGATCTAAGTTAGCCTGGGGTTTGCCACTCCGATACCTTTTTCGAAAAACGTATTTATTTACTGTCATACTTAAAATATTATGGAAAAATATGCATAGAAGTTATAAGGTTCATTTAACAAATTAACAAAAGATTATGAAAATTAACTTCGGAATAAATTCATGCTTCAAACATTTCTTTAAAATTTGCAATGAAAGTAAGGGATACCATCACAACTTTAAATTACATCCCTTACCTCAGTATACTGTAGAGCAATGCCTTACGTTGTATCCTTATACTTTTTATCTCTTCAAATTATAAGCTGCCAAATCAAAATTTGGTATGATTAATTTTCGGTATAAAATTCCCTCATTGTCTAATTCTTGGTTAAATTCCCTTTACTTAGAATATTAGAATTTCTTAAAATTTCTTATGCTAATAAATATTTATTCTCTTGTAAAATTTCCAGTCACTTTAGTCGACTGCTTCTCTCATTTCCTACACCACTTATCTTACTTTCCTTGTATAATTTTAATAGCCAAATATCTCCCTTAACTAACTATATATATTTGGCTTGTAATATATATTCCCTATGGTACCATATTTGTTTTATTCTTGTATAATTTCAAACCTTTAACTCAACCTCACCCATTTGTACACCATTTACGTTAGTTTCTTCATCTTTTTTTTTTTTACCATCATAACCGAATGGTTCTACATGGTTTAGGCCCTTTATTCATTAAAAATGCATAATTATAATTTACTTATACTTAACCCTTTGTTCCATCCTTTTGGTCAACTTAACATTTTCTTCCTGTCTTCTATTTTTTTCTTTCTTTCCTAACGTTACTTGTCTAACCCGACAGCTTATTTATTTTTTTTCTTTCCTGATCTACAGTTCATGTTGGCTTCCTCTTTGTCTCTATATTATGCCATACCTAGTACATCTTAGGGTGCCAAAATCTTCTACCATTCACACACAAAAGTCAGCCAATCTTTGCCATTTTCTACCAATTTCAGTTGTACCATTCAGCCATACTTTCTTTCTTTCATATACGGCTGTTCAACAGCCCATTTTTCTTCCATTAACCAACCACCTTTGTTGACTACATCTAAAACATTTCTTTTCTCCTTCATGGTTCACGTAAGTCTCACCTAATTTTCACTCAAAACCCTTCCTCAACCGATCATGCAACTCAGTTAAATTTTCATTTTTATTTATTTTTCTGTTATATGCTGTCCAACTCGACAGCACACTTCCTTTTCTGTTCTGCAGTTTTACGTTTATCATATCCATAAAACATCATTTTTCTGCTTTCCAAACCCTTACAACCGAACTAGAGTTTTCATTCCATATATATTTACTTCAAGCAAAAGTTATAACCAACATATCGTTGATCATTACATCTATAATCAAAGAACAAGAAACTTAAAAAAACTGTGTTAGACAATACCTGTACAAAGAAGGAGATTTGTCCCCTTAAGTTAGCTTCTGTTTGGAGTTTTCAGTTAACTTCTTTAATGGTTCTTTGAAGCTCATAAGGCAAGGTTTATTTTAACTCAAGAAACTTAGGTTAATTGTTGAAGAAAAAGAAGGCTCTGTTAGGGAGGGGAAGAGCTATCCGACATGCTTAAACAGAAGAGAAATCCCTTTGGTGATGATGTTGGCTAGAGATGAAGATCACGATGGAAGAATATAAAGCACAAAAAATATATTTTTGGACTTTTACTAGTTTCATTAAAAGCCCTACATTATTACCTATTTCTTTTCTTTTGTTTTATATCACTTACCTTCCATGCCGAGACTACACTTTCTGTTTCTGTTACAATTTTTCTTCATGCAGTCCACGTTTCTGACTTTCCATGCCAACGTTTTGCAGCTAATAATTTCCTATCTTTTCCTTGCTTTTATGTTTCTTGTTTTGTTATGGTTTGGTCTTCGGTGAAGCAAGGAAGTGAACCAAAGTCATTGTTATAGCTTCTACAAACCTAGGACAAAAACGTGAGGAAGACTTTCTTGTGTCTTCCTTTATTGTTTGTTTTATCCTTTCTTTTTCTCTTGTTTTCTATTAGCCATTTGATCAACCAAAGCTTCATTTCCTTTCTTCTATTCTTTCATTTCTTCATGCCGTCCCCACCTTGACTTTCCAAGTTAATGTTTTACAAGTTTATTTATCTTCTTTTTATTCCATTCCTTTTATGTAATATTTCCATACTTATATTTTTCATCAAAAATTAAAATTTTCTATGTAAGAGATACTATTCTTTTATATTTAATTCCTCAAAATATTATCAATAATTTCTTTGTTGATAATTAATTCATATAGATGTACATCTACAATGTAAAATAATGAACTCTCACAGACAATATTTCCCTTATGAATATTTATGGATTGATTGAACTTATATTCAATGAAATTGATTTCATAAATGGGGTTTATATCACGTGTTTACTGTTTTGAGACTGTTAGGCCCCATATCATGCTCACGTGTCAAGTGTCAGTGCTAATAAATACTGATCCTATTATCAGCATCTTAGTTGACACCTGATCAATGCACACTGTGGACCCCATAGACATAGATCTCATGTGTTTCCCCTATTTGGGATGATATTATAGCATGATATATTTAGGGTGTTGCCTAGTCTCCATGATACTGTACTGATGATTGTACTTTTCACTGAACTTTTGCTGGTACTAAATTATCTACAGCTACTAAGCTTTTGATATATTACGTGTTAAACTAATTATTTTACGTTGTTTTACAAGTGTGGAAATGAGTATTTGTGAAAGGAACATTAATTCCTTATTTATTTACTTAAGTGTTTTATCACGTGAATATTTAATGTTTTACTGGGATTTGAATATCAAAAGAAAACGATTACTCTCTACAGTTGCTTCTAGGTTCCGGGACAAGACAGGTATTCCAAAATACCTGCCTTACTCCATCCGGATCCCTAGCCGACTGTAGTATCCTTCCTACATGTGAGCCTAGAGCCTCTAGGAAGACTTAAAGAAAGTGAAAAATTATTTTCAGCATATAGGTAGCTGAATATCAAGTGTTGCATATAACTCTCTTACTGAGCCGTGGTTTGCTCACTCCCTAATTTTAATATTTCAGATTTCGGTGACTGTGAGATCTGACATCTGAGGATTCGAGCTGCGCATTTGGAGACATTGCGACAGGTTGATTTATAATATGAGGTATGATCATTTATTTTCTGTATTAAGACTTACTTTTAGTATTACTTTCTTAAGAATTAAGATAGGGGATGTAATTGATATTACTAATTTTATAGTTAATAGTTAAATGAATATGAAAAGTAAAGTATCACAAACAGCCCAACCGTGTAAAATGTATAGAAAAATGTGAAAAATGTGGTCACGGGATGTGACATATAATTACCTTATATATAATTACCTTTCCTAAAATTTATTTTGATACATTTATTTACTTTTAATTTTCAATTTAAAGAAAATGTCAAGTTTTTTTTTTTCGTTCAGCATTCGCCTCTCATGTTTCAGTTTCTATTCTTATATCTGAATTATGGGACGAATCTTTCAATGAATATGAGTCTAATATTCATATGGAGGAGGAGTTTCTGATTCTGTCAGCCTATAGTGGTCAAATACAACCATCCGCCACCATCACCACCACTACAGTTATGACATCTTCGAGATCGAACTACATTTTGACGAGTAATGTACGGGAACACTTTGATATTGTGCAAAAGAAAGATATGTCTGAATTTTGTATAGTTTATGAATTATGTAAAATGGTCTATAGTTGCAAAATGAGTAGAAATGGTGGGGGTGCAGGTTTGTTTAAAAAACATTTTGTTAATAAGCATAAATTTGAACTAGATGCCGTACAACCACCAACCATGGAGAGTATCCAAACTCAAATTAATCCACAAAGTGGAACTAATTGGGTTTTTAAAAATGACAAAGCTAGGCGAAGTTTAGTTATATTCGTAATTAGATGTGAAAAACCCAACACGATACGTGAAAAAGAAGGATATTTAGAATATGTTTGTCAATATTTACAATTTGCTTACTAATCTATTTCTAGACATACCTTAAGTAATAATTTCATGAATATGTATTCAAAATATAAGCAATCTTTAATTGATAAGCTTACAAATGTTTCATTTAGGATTAGTTTAACTAGCGATATTTGAACTAGTATTAATGGTTTAAGTTATCTTGTAACTACTTGCCATTTGGATTTATAAAAATTGGTGCATGTAAACATGTATTTTATTTTTAGATTTATTTGACCAATTGCATATCGCATATGCCATTGCACGATCTATTACTAATGTGTATAAAATGTATTATATTGAAAATATAATTTTTTTCGATTATTTTTAACAATGCAACAAATAATGATGTCACTATTCTAATTTTAATTAGTAAATTAAAACCAATTTTAGGTGTAATATTTTTTTTTTTGCTAGATGTCCAAGTTATATAATTAATTAGTATGTTCAAAATGGTTTAAATGTTCGTGGTATATTTGCAATTGAAAAATTTTTTTTTTATCAAAATGGATCCGTACCTCACATCACAATTCACAAACGTGAATGGAAGCAGATTTGTCAAATAAGTGGATTTAATCTTATTTTATTTCCACTTTCCGTGGAAAAGGATTGAACTCATTCCATCTTTTACTTTATTTTGTTTTGTTTTGCCTTATGAAGTTATTGTTACTTTCTTTTTATAACAATTATTTTTCTTCTCCTGCCTTCCAAATTGATGAAAGTGATTGGCTTTTTCTTAAATATTGTGTTAACTTGTTAAGTTCTTTTAACCTTGCAATCAAAATATTTTCTGATCAATATTATCCGACCACTTCCTTTTTTATTCTTTTTATTTTTTTCAATGTTTGAAAAGTTATTACAATTTAAAGAGGATGATAGTTTTAGTTCTTTAATGTATGACATGGAGGAAAATTTTAAAAAATATTGAGAAAAAATTCCTCCAATTCATTATAGTGCTTTTCTACTAGACCCTGGTCAAGGTGAAGAAAACATAAAAAATTTTTTCATTATTATACAGATTTCCTTGAGAGTGATAATATTGACGATCAAAGGTCATCAAATTATTTTCTTTTGAGAATTGTTTTCTTTTTAGCGCGGTGAGAAGGAGCAATCCAACCAACAAGAAGAATTCGATACTGAAGTTGATAGTGGATCATGAAGTCGAGGTATTTTAGAGACAATCAAGGCGGTAGTAAGGAAGAGGATTAAATTAAAGGGCAAAGGCGTCATTGGATCATCATCCTCTAATGAAGTGAAGAAGGCGGTAGCTCAAAAGAGCTAAGATTCTTCTTGAATCAAAATTTTGAATAGAGAAGAATTTTGATATACTTCAATGGTGAAAAGATAACTAAAGACAATATTCGGTCTTAGCTTCCATGACTCGAGATGCTTTCACAGTTCAAGCATAATCTATTACTTTAGAATTCGCTTTCTCAATATGTACAATAATCATTGGAGATCACTGACCAATCTTAGTGCCTCATCATTATGCATGCTTATATGTCTCAAAGATTAGTTTGAAGCTGAATCCTGCAATAAGGAACAAAGAATAGCCAACAAGTTCAATAAGCATCATTAGGAGGAAGAAAAAGAAATTTCTAAAAAAATCCTTATCAGTTTTGAACAATTGGGCATAGGCAATGGCTTTATTTATTTATTTTGTAAATTGTATGTAAATAAATTCACTCATAATATTTTTTATGGACTACAATCCCATGGTTTTTACTTTTCTAAATGTGAGACCCGGTATTTTGTATATATAGCATATCATAATTGTACACCATTGATAATTAGAATAAATTAATTTGTGGAATTAAATAAATAGTGAAGATGAGATTCCACTTCACATTTTGAAAATTTTGGAATTTAAATTTATATGGTGTATGTGAATTAGAATGAAAATTATAAGAAAAAATTTATTATTGAAATTATTGGCTTAATAGCAACCAGAGGAAATGAAAAAAGAAAGAGATGATAGAATATGTGCAAAAGAAGAACATAGAAGAGCTAAGAAAATTCAGCCATTCACGCCAACAACAAAATCTGCACCTGGTTGTATTCGGCTGGAAATAACAAGAAGGAAATAGAATTCAAGGCATGGATAAAATATATATAATAAAGTCAAATTTACATATAAAATGAAGACTAAGATCTCATTGGATAGAAGCTTTGTAAAAGAAAAGTGAAAAAAAGTCAAAAAAAGTGACTATAAATGGACCTCACGTCACTTTATTTCTTCACTTGTACCAATCGGTCATGCATGGGAGAGAAAATAAGAAGAGAGTAAAAACATGATTTTTATAATATAAAATAAACAGAAAAGGAGATGTAGACTTTAGAATATCATTGGTTAAAATAAAGCAAAGGAAGAAGAGTGGAAACAAGGCCAAACCGAATGGCAAAGAAGACTCCCACGTCCCTGGACTGCTCTCGTACCCGCTTATGTCCAGCCATAAAAGGCTGATAAAATCTGATTTTTATAGCATAAAATGGATAGGAAATAACAATTAAAGATAAAGCAAATGAAATATATATATTGGAGTTCTATTGGATGGAGAATAAGACTAAAACATTCGGTCAAGAGAAGACTACCAAAATTTTGCTGCTTAAACACGTTTCCATCTTGCCTTTTTAAAGGCTGCCGAAACCATCAATTCTTGATAAAAGAATTATAAAAAAAAAAAAAGAAACATGAAAAACAATATATTATAGTGGCTGGAAATTTCTGCTGAAGAAGAAAACAAAAACAAGAGAAAGAAAGGTGGTAAAAGACGCGTAAAAGGAAAGCTATCCCACGCTGCAGTTTTTTTTCATGCATTAAATAAAGTTTAATGCATGAAATGATGAAAAAAATAAGATAATATGCTATGTGTATTATTGGTATTAGTTGTCTTAAATAGAAAGAAAGAGTAAAGAAGTAAGAAAGTCTAAGCAGAACCTTCTTCACCACCGAAAATTTGTTATCTACGAGAGCCATCCTGTCTCATTTTTTATTCTGCTTCTTTGCTTCGGTTCAGCTAAGAGAAAATTCAGAAAATTGTTCCATTGAGATATTCAGCTTTCCTTCCTTGCTTAACCTTTATTCAATTGAAGAATCAAATAAGAATCCAAACTAGAAGGTTGACGTGAGAAGGAACAAAACAGAAAACCAATTCTGTTTTGGAAGCATAAATTGATCAAGGTAAGATTTAAAGGTTTCTTGATATGGAATGATGTAATTCTATGATTTCAAGCATTAGAAGCATGATTACAATCTTGCTTTTGATTTATTCTTGTTAGATCATGGAAATAGAATAAATTCATATATTAAAGTAGATGAAGAATAAAATGAAAGTGAGCTGAAATTATAGTTTTGATGATGTAAAATAATTAAAGGAAATTAGATAGATGGAGGAAGAAGCTTAGAAATTGAAGTATGATGAAAAGAGAAACTTGGCTAGTAAAAAGAAGCTTCGGTTGAACATAGAAATATGAAAGCATTTATGGCTTCATGCAAAATTGGCAACGTGAGATTCACGTAGAGAAGAAAGGAATGAAGTTTAGTTCTAATACCGGTATAATTTATACTAGTTGTACTCATAACATGAGGATAATGGTTGCATTTTATGAATTTTGGTGATTTAAAAATAAGAAGAAAATTATTAATAATTTTCGATAAAATTATTTTGCAGCTCGGGTAGACGGATTTCGGTTAGCATTATCGGGACGATCGTCTGCATAAGACTGGTAAGGGAGGAATATGTGAGTTGTAAGGATATAGTGAAATGCATGTTTTATTCAGCTAAATCTCATAGAATTATTTGAAGCATGAATTCGTTTAAAACATGCAAATTCTGTGTTGGAAAAGCTGGATTATAAACTGAAATTTTTATGCAGGAGGTTAGGAATCCACAGCTGTTATGCTGTCGGAAATCCTTCCTAAATATTATAAATATTTTAGGTGCATGAAATGAATTAATTGAGAAATTTTAAAGGTAATTTCCATTAATTTTCCATAATTGAAAATTTTGAGAAAGTATAAAATTAAATATTCATGCTTTATGATTTTATTTATTTGAGAAATAAATTATGTTCTACATAATGTTAAATATTCGAAATTGAATATTTATTTGTTTTCTCACCTGAGCATGAATATTTATTGATTGATTAACAGTATCTGGAAATGAGAATAAATACCTTTTTGGAATTTTTATCAATTTAAATGATTTAATTCATATGTTTATTTCCTTAAAGGTATTTTTGAGAATTATATATCGATTTTGAGACCTTAGGCCCTGAGACTCATGCTTTACTGTTATACTGTACACGTGGCTGATAGACCCGTCAAGTCATCAGCAGTCCCGGTGTCACCTGGCAAGTGTACACCGAGGGCGCCCATAGACTATGGCCATAGATCTAAACTGTTTACTGTTATCGTGTTTCTTCGAGAATGATTATAGCATGACATGATTTAGGGTGATGCCTAGTCTCAACCTAATGTTACTGAATACTGATTTCTGAAGACTGTTTACTGAATACTGTCTACTGAAATACTATTTACTGCATCTACTGATTTACTATTGTACTGACACGTGTTTTTATATTGTACTGATGTGAAAGGAAATAAAAGGTTTCTTTCATTTGTTTTTATGGAAAAATGAATATTAAATTATGCTATAAGAATAAAATTATCGTTTTATAGCATATAGATTCATTATATCGAGCAGCATACAACTCCTTTATTAAGCACGTGGTTTGCTCACCCCTTCAATTTCACTCCACAGGTTTTGATTTGGATTAAGAGACGTACCATCCGAAGTATTGGCTGCTAGTTTGGTTATTCGAGATACCAGACTATAGACATCGGAGGTATATTATTTTCTTTTATATATTCAGAAAAGTTCTACAGTACTACTTTAATTAGTAATGAAATACAGGGAATGTAACTCTGATATGAATTAATAAAATATTCATGTTTCGGGAATCATACTGTCAGTATAAGTACTATCTAGTACGAAAATTATTATTTTACTGTAAGTATCACGGACAGCCCAACCGGTAAAAGAGTATAAATTATGAGTAAATAGTGTAAAAATATATACTCAGACCGTTACACTAAATTTTGAACGAGTTTTCCACATAAAAAACATTTGGTCTCTTTTATAATTTTCATTTATTAGAATTTGTTAAATAATAAATGAATTAAAATTATAAGTTTAAAAATCTAATAAATAAAGATTTTTTTAAGCAAATGATAAGTGCCTTAATATTTCAAATATAAGATGATAAGTTTAGAAATCTAAACTAGAATTTTTTTTTAAATTATAAGTTTAATTAGATTAGAAATATAATAAATAAGTTCTTTTACTTTATCAAATTAAATTACAAATTTCAGGTAAATTAGTAAACTAATAAATAAATGGAATAAAACTTTTTTTTTGTGAATTAGATATGTAAATGTAATATTGTCATAGTGTGATCTAACTCATGAGTCGAAATGATATTATCAGTTGCTTCTCGCCATGGTATGAAGCTAGCTTGTACAAGAAAAATCAAATCAGCAAAGTAAGGTCATAATCAATTCACCAACACCTTGGTGATTATTTTACATAGCACCAGGCATAAGCTAATAGGACTGAAACTTTTGATTGATTTCAAACCATTAACTTTAGGTATCAAAGTGACCAAGGTCTCATATCTGTTGGAAATGTCCCTTTTTCAAAAACTTTCTCCATTAGACTATGAATAGAAGTCTTGACAACATTCCAAAATTTCTAGAAGAAACTTGTGTGAAAACCATCCACCCTAGGAGCCTTTCATGGCTTCATTTGAAAAAAAGCATATTTCGCATCTTCCATCGTAATATGACCATCAAGTTGATCCTTCTAAGATTGTATTGTCACGACCCGTGACCACATTTTTACCATTCTTATACACAACTTAACCGGTTGGGCTGTCTGCGATACTTCACTTGTACTGACTGTTAATAAATTTTACATAATATTGTTTATATTATACACATCCCCTATCGTAACAAATCAGATAAGTAGTACTGTTGACGTGTCTAAATACAGAGAATTAAATGATCATACCTCAAATAATCAGTCGGTCTGACACACTGTCCTTCGTGTACAGCCAGGATCCACAATCCACTGAACTCACCAGCATCAAAACCTGAGATGTTGAAAATTAAGGGGTGAGCAAAACCACGGCTCAGTAAGAGAATTATATGCCTCACTTGATACTCAGCTTCCTATATGCTGAAAATCTTTTTCATTTTTCCTATGGGCTCTAGGCTCGCATGTAGGAAAGATACTACAGTCGGCTAGGGATCCGAATGGAGTAAGGTAGGTATTTTAGAATACCATACTTGTTACGGAACCTAGAAGCAACTGTAGAGAAAAATTTTTTCTTTTTGTTTTGAATTAATAAATCCTTTTCCTTTTTAATCTTTCATAATCTTTTTCATATTCCTTTCAAAATAATGCCTCTACGAAATAAAGCCTTTAAATAGAATAATTAATATCCGTATATTCCTTGAAAAGAATATTAGTTAAATCATCATCTTATTTCTTTAAAACTTATTTCATGTTTTAATGTACTCTCTTAATTAGTTCTGTCCGTTAAAAAGCAGAATAAGCTATTAAAATCTATTTCATTCTTTGACATTTGTCGAATTCACGAATCACACTCACTTACTTATCGTCACAATATCCTACGATTTCTCATACTAACATCGGAACACGTGTAGCACTTAGTTCCCGAAGGACTCTAGAGGTGGCTCCCACTGTTCAATCATCGAGTCTCTGCTCGGTATGGCCTGTACTGAAACATCAGAACACGTGTAGCACTTAGTTCCCGAAGGACTCTAGAGGTGGCTCCCACTGTTCAATCATCGAGCCTCTGCTCGGTATGGCCTGTACTGAAATATCGGAACACGTGTAGCACTTAGTTCCCGAAGGACTCTAGAGGTGGCTCCCACGGTTCAATCATCGAGTCTCTGCTCGGTATGGCCTGTACTGAAATATCGGAACACGTGTAGCACTTAGTTCCCGAAGGACTCTAGAGGTGGCTCCCACGGTTCAATCATCGAGTCTCTGCTCGGTATGGCCTGTACTGAAATATCGGAACACGTGTAGCACTTAGTTCCCGAAGGACTCTAGAGGTGGCTCCCACTGTTCAATCATCGAGTCTCTGCTCGGTATGGCCTGTACTGAAACATCAGAACACGTGTAGCACTTAGTTCCCGAAGGACTCTAGAGGTGGCTCCCACTGTTCAATCATCGAGCCTCTGCTCGGTATGGCCTGTACTGAAATATCGGAACACGTGTAGCACTTAGTTCCCGAAGGACTCTAGAGGTGGCTCCCACGGTTCAATCATCGAGTCTCTGCTCGGTATGGCCTGTACTGAAATATCGGAACACGTGTAGCACTTAGTTCCCGAAGGACTCTAGAGGTGGCTCCCACGGTTCAATCATCGAGTCTCTGCTCGGTATGGCCTGTACTGAAATATCGGAACACGTGTAGCACTTAGTTCCCGAAGGACTCTAGAGGTGGCTCCCACGGTTCAATCATCGAGTCTCTGCTCGGTATGGCCTGTACTGAAATATCGGAACACGTGTAGCACTTAGTTCCCGAAGGACTCTAGAGGTGGCTCCCACGGTTCAATCATCGAGTCTCTGCTCGGTATGGCCTGTACTGAAATATCGGAACACGTGTAGCACTTAGTTCCCGAAGGACTCTAGAGGTGGCTCCCACGGTTCAATCATCGAGTCTCTGCTCGGTATGGCCTGTACTGAAATATCGGAACACGTGTAGCACTTAGTTCCCGAAGGACTCTAGAGGTGGCTCCCACGGTTCAATCATCGAGTCTCTGCTCGGTATGGCCTTTTCCGTTTGACATATTCCATGTCATGTAAAATATTTCCCTTTTTAACATGTCACCTATCATTTATGGATTTTAATATAGACGTTAATCTTGTCGTACTATAAACCCTGGAGGGTAAAGGACTAACCCGGTCAAATCTATGACCATAATCTATATTGTCCTCGGTGGATCACGGATCAGGTGTCGACCAGGACTAAACATGTCACATATCATGTATCAGCATGATAAGAATACCAACCAGTCTCAAAACCGTATTTTTTTCATCGGAAAATACACCTTATGGAATTTATACAATTATATAATTCCATGATTTAAAACCATAAGGGTTATAATCCTTTAGTGAATATTGATAAAAATATCCATAAAATATTTACTATATTTCACTTCATCTTTCGTCTCGTAATTCGTGTAATTTATCTATTTCGAGAATTTTCGGTGATTTCATTATCACCATTCTCGAATACATGAATATTCTAAAGTTCCATCTCATTATATTCATATTTTATGAAATTTAGAAATTTCCTCATGTCTCGTGATTTACTATCGAAATTCGGAAATAAATCATTTAATATGATTTTATAAAGTTTTTCTAAAATTTTCGGCAGCATAACGGCTGCCGATTCACTAACCTCCTGCACGGAAAATACAGTTTAAAATCTTTCAGCCAGTACTTCTTCTTCCTTTCCCGGTCAAACCAGTTCAGACCGGTTCAGCTCCTGTCTTCGCCGGTTCCTCGCCGGCGGCCGGTTCTCCGGCGGCTCGATGGCTCAGCAGCTGGCCGACGCTACGACGAGCTTGGATCTGACCTCCGTTCATCCCGAATCGACAGCACGGCGGCGGATCGAGGCGGTTTTGCCTCGGTTTCTTCTTCCTCTTCGCCGGCGTTCCTCCGCCGTCCATTGCGTCTCCGGTGGCCTCCATCAGCTTCCTCTCCCTCCGGTGAAGCTTCGGTGGCAGTGGCGGTGCCTGGATCGGCCGGCACCGCCGTCCGCCATTTTCCTTTTCCTCCGGCTATTGCTTTGTTTTCCGTCGATCCCGTTCCGTTTCTGCACGCCGGCGTTGGCGTCAGCTTCCTCTTCTCTAGCCGGTGGCGTCCCGCCTTTCTTTTCCCCTCGCCGGCGGTGGCAGCTCCGCCGCCGTCGGCCCTTGGCTGGGAGGGTCGGGGTTCCTCCCCGATTTTCTTCCTTCTCTTTTGTTTTCTGTTTCATTTCCTTTTTTGTCTTTTATTTTCTTTCTATATTTAGTATTTACTATATACTATATATTATACAATATATTTTATACATATAATATATATTATATGTTATACATACATTATTTCATACATAATATTATACAATATATATTATATACAAAATACATATTGTACATTACAAAATACATGTCTAGTATATATGTGTATATTTATATATATACTTAAAATTAAGTAACATTTATATATATAAATTATATAAATGCTATAATAAAATATTTATACATATAAACTTTAATATAAAAACATACTTACTTTTCTTCTATATGTATTTACATAATTATATATACACATAAAACATTATATTTATATACATATGTATTATTTGAATTTATGAAATAGTATATATATATTTCTATATATATAACAACGTATTTTAAAATATACTATATAATATTTTGAATACATATGTATTGGTATAAAAATACATTTATATAATAATATATAATTATATAAATATATTTCATTTATTTTCTTATTTTTCTTAATTAGATTTGGATTTTAATTTATCCAATTTAATTCTTTTCCTCTCTCTATTATTTTTATCTTCACTTCCTCATTTCTCAGGATTTTCACCAATATCCCGTTTCTCGCAAATTTATATTTATTTCGTCTTATTTAATTTCTCTAATATTTATTTTCAATATTTCTAATTTCCAATAAATGGAAAAATTTACGGTTATCACATGTATCAACAACACATTAAAAGTTCCTGCCAAAGGTCCTCGATCTTCTATTTGTAAGCTATATAAATTTCGAAAATAAGTAAATACCAATGCTTTTAACTCCTTTGGTTTTGTTATCCACTCCCTATCCTCACTCTTTAGCATCATTATTTTATTCTTTCTCCTCCTTTTCAATGTAGACATGTGAAAGAACCTTATATTTCTTTCACCCTCTATAATCCAACTTGCCTTAGACTTCTAGAACGAAAAGAGTTCTTCCTTACATAACACAAAATTACACTCCCTAATCATGCTTCTTTCCAATAATTCTAGTTGACGAGATCTTCTATTCCCAAGCGCTCTTTCTACACAAGCAATTCTAGCCCTGGCACTTTTTAATTCTAAAAATATTCCCAAATACCTAAGACATTCCATTCCTTCACGTCCTTTTCTAGCTGCTTCAGCTTGGAACATACATCACTATCATTAATAGCCCAATTTTTGTTACCATAAAATCAACCTTAGGTCTGCCAAGCTACATGCTTTGAAATTGCAAAGGCCTATCAACCCCATTTACTGTACTTACATCATCACAATGTACTAGCAAGGGGTAATGATTTGAATACGTTCTTGATAGATGCTGAACCGTGGCTTTTGGAAACAATTCCCTCCAATCTTGATTCGAAACCACCCGGTCCAATCTTTCATATATCCTTTGCGCAGCCATATCTTCTGCTTCACCAAGTATACTTTAGCCCTTTAAACCCCAGGTCTATCAATTTGCAATCATTCATCATTTTATTAAACAAAGAGAAACAAAAGCAAAGATGAGGCTCTTCCACCTAATTTCTCTTAGCTATCTCGTACCTCGTTGAAGTCCCCCAATAGTAGCCATGGTAATTGCACAAACTCAGCAAAAGTTTCAAGCTCTAACCAAAGTTTAGCTTGACTTCAAACTTTGGACTAGCGTAGATAGCCATCATCAACCAACCTTGACCACCTCTACGCCAAACAATCACATGCATCGCTGGTAGAGTAACATGCAACACATTAATATGAACATTTGATATAAAACCGACCTAACCAAATTCCCCCAACAAATCTGTTAGCTTTAAATTGCCATATGTATTTTGAAATGACAAAAACTTTAGTAAAATTTAATGTTATAATTCATATTGTAAATTTGCCTTATCACACATAATTTTCTCAATCCATTTTTAAGTGATCATATCAAACATTAAGACCATGATTTAATTACATATTCTTATTGGTCTTAATACTTCATAAAATGTTTTGAATATTTTATAAAATTACTTGATGAATTTTTGGACCATGTTTTCATTAGAGAAAGTCAAGAAAAACTCTCACAAAAATGTCAAAATGTTTTGGGTTGGATTAGGATCAAAGGCCGCATCATTTCTAACTCAAATGTGCAGAAAAATGGCTCTCTGGAAGCATGGGATCGATCCCCTAAGGGAAGGGATCAATCCCTTTATGGCAGAATGCCTCCAAGGCTCAGAATGAAGCATGGGATCGATCCCCTATGGGAAGGGTGTTGGATTATGCCCTTAGAACCATTCATTAGATGATTGACTTTGGCATTTTTTTATGTATCATGACATTTTTATTTATTATAGTTCATTATTATATTTGTCTTATAACTGCGTAATGTAATCTTATATGATAATGTCCTTAGAATAGTAATAACACACTATTCTTAAAATATCCCTAGTCAAGTATTATTGTAAACAAGGATAACAATGATACGATAAGACTAGTATGTGGTTGACTGATGACCATTGTCATGGATATAGGATATCAAGTCATCACATAGGTACATGTTAGAGAACTATGTACTGGATCGACCCTCCATGAGAACGCTACATGGATTGTTATATGAGTGTCATAAGCGATTCTCATAGTGATGATGGTGTATGTGATCCTTTGACTTGAGATCATCAAAGATCCCAACATAGAGAATTGCATACTTTAATGCTGCTAGATGTCATTCGTAACAGGATGGACTATAAAGGTAGTAATTGGGTATGCCTTGATCTATGTAGAGGGATGTTGAATGATCAAGATAGGATTTATCCCTCTTATATAACAAGAGTGATGTCTTGGGCCCTTTGATAGAGTGAGACTAAGAAATGCATGGCCGTGCTCGAATAAGTCAATATGAAATATTGATTTTATTTGTTTAATTAGTCTACTCAGGAATCAAGAAACGCTGATTAGACTATACAAGTGTGACACATTCCATGACTTGTGTCTAATCAAGACATCAAATGATAAAGGGATTAGACTACACGGTAACATCTATCACGAGTAAGGTTATGTCGAGTCATTGACATTCTCGTTACATGGGTAGCAATGATGTGTTGCTAGATACCGCTCATTGCCTGTGACAATTTTGTCATTGCCATTGTTTTGAGAACCTATTGGGTCGCATACTTAGAACGGATCAATGAGGAGCTTAATTAATCCTATTCTGAATTGGATTAAGGATATAACTAATCCTATTCTGAATTGGATTAAGGATATAACTAATCCTATTCTAAGTAGGATTAGAGTTCTGTTTGACAGTAAATTTTAGGGTAAAATTTACTGCCTATAAAAGGATGTTTTGTGTTTTCTAAAATTGAGCCGCACAATTAAACAAAAGAGAAACCTGTTCTCTGTGGTTTTAGAGCTTCTTTCAAACAAAACAAAATATTCTTTTAATCGAAGCTAGCAATTCGATTAAAATAAAAAACGGTCTTTAAGGCTTCTGATCGTGAGACGTTCAAGAGTCGTGAGATCCGTTCGTGTGGATACCATAGAGGCAGGAATGAAAAGTTGTTGCTTGTGACTCGACCAACGACAGAAAATCAGAGAAAACGTTAGGTAAAATCTCGAAACCCTAATCAAGCAACTCTCCGAATCGATCCTGGTGGAGGCCGAATGATTTAAATTCCGCTGCGTGTTTGTTTCGGTTTCCTTCAAAGGGATCGATCCCTTTTCCCGAAAATAGCCTGTAACGGCTAGTTTTTGTGAGATAACGGTCATATTCGAGTTTTGGCTCCACCCAACGGCTAGAATACATCTAAGAGACTATAAATAGAGGCTTAGAAGCTGAAGCAACTAAGAGGAACTGCTCAGAAATTCTATTCATCATCTTCTTCATTTTCCTCAAGCCTCAACAACAAATCAAGAGCTACAAAGTCTTCATCTTCCATCATTCTCATATTCTTTGTATAGAATAGCACAAATCTTGTATAGGCTTTTTCCTTGTGCTTAAACATTGTAATCATTTGCCTACTTAGAGGTCTTCTTTGATTACACATTGTAAACCAATTCAATCCTTGTAAAAAGGGGAGGTTTCTCTTAAGCCTTAGAAAAAGAGGGAGGTTTCTCTTGAGCATAGAAAAAGAGGGAGGTTTCTCTTGAGCCTAGAAAAAGAGAGAGGTTTCTCTTTAGCCTAGAAAAAGAGGGAGTGTAACAAATTCAAGGATAGTGAATTTGGGAAAATCCTTGGGAGCATCTCAAGGTAGAGGACGTAGGCAAGGTAGCCAAACCTCTATAAATCGATTGTGTAAATCTCTCTCTCCCTACTCTTTATTTACTTGCGATTATATTATGTTTATTGCATTGAACTTGGATTGCATGCTTGCCTAGCTTAGAGAACTTAGAAAATAATCAAATAGGCTAGAGAATTTAGAAGAATCGCAAAATGAGCTTAAGGGTAGTTAAAAACTTATTCACCCCCCTCTCGGTATAGCCTATAGAGCCCACAATTGGTATCAGAGCTTGGGCTGAGATTGATTTAGACTAACCTCTATCGAGCAAAACGATCATAAATGGCTCACTTGAGTGTAGGCACACCCCTAGGAGAAGAGGGACAATCATTAGTTAGACCTTCACTCTTCAATGGAGAGAATTACTCTTATTTGAAAAACTAGAATAATGTTATTTGTACAATCAAATGATTATGAAGTGTGGAGGATTATAGTGAATGGTCCTAGAATTCCCATGAAGAAAGTAGATGGAAAAGATGTCCCTAAGAGTGAGGATGAGTGGGACACAAATGACATGAGAGTGGCACAATTGAATGCCAAGGCTATGCACACTCTCTTTTATGCATTAGGTCCCAATGAATATAATAGAGTCTCCCTATGTGAGAATGCTAAGCAAATATGGGACAAATTAGCCATCACACATGAATGGACCAATCAAGTGAAAGAGACCAAAGTAGGAATGCTCACACATGATTATGAGCTATTTAGGATGAAAGAAAATGAGTTCATTAGCGAAATGTTCACTAGGTTTAATGATATAATTAATGGACTTAAGGCTCTAGGCAAGGCTTATTCCAATGTTGAAATGGTAAAGAAAATTTTGAATAGCTTGCCTAAGTCTTGGGAGGCAAAGGTAACCGCAATAGAAGAGTCTAAAGATCCAAATACCTTGTCTCTAGATGAACTTATGGGCTCCCTACTTACATATGAGATGAAATTGAAAAGAAATGAAGAGCCTTCAAAGAAAATAGGAGTAGCATTTAAGTCTTCAACTCATGAGGTCATTGAAGATGATAGTGATGATAGTGGAAATAAGGAAGAAAAGGAAATGGCAATGTTTGCCAAAAGATTCAATAGGTTCATGAGAATGAATGAGAGGGAGAAGAATAGGAGACATCATAGGAGAGAGTCAAGTAGAAGAGAAAAAGACCCCTTAGTGTGTTATGAATGTAATGAACCGGGTCACACTAAACTAGATTGCCCCTTACTTAGGAAGGAAAAGGATAGGAAACCTAAGAAGAAAGCATTTGTGGCTGCATGGAGCGATAGTGATAGCTCCGATGAGGAAAAGGTAGATGAAGAGGTAGCCTACTCATGCTTTATGGCCATTAGTGATGATGAGGCTAGTTCTAGTAAAGATAATGATTATACCTTTAGTGAACTACAAAATGCTTTTAATGATTTAGCAAATGAATTTCAATGCATGAATTCTAAATATGAGAAAATCATTGCTAAATTAAAAATAGAAAATGAAGCCTTGACAAATGCTAAGATAGAATTTGAAAGAAACTAGAAGAGGCCAACTTAGAAATAAATGAGTTAAATAAAAAGAATACAAATTTGCATAACTCATTCTCTAGGTTCTATATGGGTCAACAAAAATTAGATCACATGCTTGAGACCCAAAGAGCTTTCTTTGACAAAGATGGGTTAGGATATAATGCAATACAAAAAGAAACTCATATAAAGAATTTCCTAGTGAGCAAAAATACTATGCATGATTTATCTCTTACATGCTCATTATGCAATAGGATAGGACACTCATCACAAGCATGCACATATAGAAAAACCACATTTAGAGGAAGAGTAGTTAGAAAAATGTGGGTGCCAAAGCATGCTGTAAATAATGTTGAATTGTGCTTAAAATGGATCCCTAAATGATCAAAGATTGTTTGCACTAACTCTCATGGACCCAAGAAAATTTGGGTACCAAAGCATGTTTGAATTTGTTTGTTGTAGGAGTGTTAGAGCATGGGAATACAATGGAACAATGGAGTTTAAATGCTCAACACATCCTCATGGAGTTTGCTTGTGCCAATGAGAAAAAGGAAGAGCTTGGAAATCCATCTTTAGCAAGGTGACAACAATATCTCAAAGAATGGCTAATGGTGGATCCAACACATCATGGCAAGCACTCTCAAGCAAAGGAGTATTGTGAGCTTAAATTCTCACTCCTTAAAATTTGTGTTACATTTAAATTGTTTATGCCTTGATGATATGGTTTGTTGATGATCTTTGATGCTTTGTGAGTTGAATGATTGAACAAAAGGCATGATAAATGATTTTTGAGTGCTTAATGAATAGTTCTTGATGCATTGAATGAAAAGCATGTTTAATGATTTTGAAATGATTATTGGACTTCTGCAGTTTGAGCAAGTTTGATATGTTTAGATAATATAGTTAGTTGTTCAAAAGCTGTCAAATATGTCATATATGCAAAATGCCATGTCATGAGCAATAATGAAGAACTTGTATGTTGGAAATCATGGCATGTTGTTCACAAGATGTATGATTTGATGATATATGTGCTTAAAACATATGTGAACAAGTTTGTTTTGACATATTTGTGGTTTCCAAAGCTTTAGTTTTGTCAAAATATGCTTAACTCTCAAAATAACATCCTTTGAGGCCAAAAATGCATTTTATTGTGAAAATTCTTCCAAAATTGCAAAATCTTTTGTAAAATGGTTTTTCATTTATGTTTTTCATTCATACAAGTCCAAAATCATGTTTTACAAATGTTTAAACCTTTACTTGGACTTAAAAGACTCAAAAATGGAGTTTTGGTACCTCACAAGTTCAATTTTCTGGTAAAACATCTGCAAAATCTGCAGAAACGTATGAGGGATCGATCCCCCTTCTAAAGGGATCGATCCCCCTAAGCCAGAAAGGGCTTTCTTGCATGTTTAAACTGAAAATTGGGAGGGTCTTTTATTAGTTTCACACTATCTTTTGTATAAGCATAAAATTCATTGTTTGAACTTTTTGACGATCTTTAATATATGAAAATTCATTTTCATTAATATCATGCCTCAACTCCATCAATTTGTATCATTTCCAACAAATGGTATCACTTTCAACAATCAATATCATTTTTCTTAAGCTCACAAGTGCAAAATCATTTTCTTGTTGAAAACATTCATGAATTGCATAAATCTTGAAATAATCTTGAAATATATTTTCAATGAATGCTTAAACATAATTTTGAGATTTATTTCAATGATTTGTGGATTTATTTGAGAATTTGATGAACTTATGCATAATGAGTATTCTTCATATTTTTTGTTCATCTTAGTCAAGCATGCCTATAGGATTATGTCTCTTAGCTTAACTTATCAATTCCACATTAGGTTTCATGATAATTATATATCTAGTGGATTGATTTCAAATGTAAATTCAACAATTGGTAATGGTTATTGGCCTATAATTTGTGATGGTAAATGGATCCTAAATGTTCAAATGCATGAAACTTTATCATCCATCTACTTAAATTTTTCTTATGGCCAAATTATTAAAGAACTTGGGCTTTAATGACAACACCAACAATTGATATACATGCATTGTATCTTGATTGTTTTGATATTGAACATGCATGTTTACTTAAGTTGAATCAATAATCATGCCTATGAGATGAGAATAGCTGTTTTCATGATATTATGTGCTTAACCTCACTCATAGTTTATGGATTTTAATGATAAAATATATTTTAGCTTGATAATATTGATTCACTTAAGTGAAGCCATTTTAGTTAAAATAGCATATACCATCTAGAACGTTAAATGATGATAACAACTAGGGATATGGCTCTTAATTGATTAAAATAGTAATTTTGAATCTTTCCTTGCTCATAATTGGTTAAGGACTTGAATTGGAAAATGAGCATAGGATTTTTGTGCTTAAAAACATGGAAGAAAATGTGTTTGCTTGAATACTTTGATTTTATGAATCTTCCATATGGTATAAATTTGCGAATATGAATATGGATTAATACTTTATGATAGTATGCTTATGTTTAATTAATCCATATGCATATTTGATGATGTGTGATAGTGTTCTTGCATATTTAGAATGATTATTTTCTTGACATGAACACACTACATATTAGATTCATGCAAAATGCCTAAGTCAACCATTAGTAACAATTGGTATTTAAATTGAAATAACAATTAGTATCATTGGCAACCATATTTTCAACAATTGGTAAGCCAAAACTAAATTGCCAATTGCTATGAGCTTTAAATTGACAATTCTTCTTGTGCTCTTTAGTTTGAAATGACAAATAGAGAAGAATTTTCTTAGGATATTTTTGCATGAAACTCTTGTGTACTAGAATTTGTAGTTAATTGCTATATATCTTAATTCTAGGCACAATATTTCTTGAAAATGATTTATGAGCACATGCATATGATATGTTATATAATTTTAGCTCATAATTATGATGTATTGACATGCACCTTAGTTGGACTTTAGAGAACAATTGATACACTTAGGTGCTTAATAGGATTGAAATAAGCAAGTCATAGACCTTAGTAGATATTTATACTCAACTTGCTTCATTTCTTACCAATTATGAACTTCTTGCAAAATTATTTATATACAATTGGTATAGGATCATAAGTCATATTCTTTGCATGAATATTTTAGACTCTTTGTGGATAATGAGTCCCATGTACTATCACGTTTCTTGTTGGATGGAGCATATTTATCTCTTCTCACATAACCATGATTTTAAGGGGAGCATATTTTTTATTTTTCCTTCTTTTTGCTATAACAAAAAGGGGGAGAGATAGATATTAAAAGGGAGAGATATTAAGGGGGAGAGATAATGGGGGAGATAATGGGGGAGAAATAGTTTGAAAATTCAATTTCAAAACCCATGCTTATATTAAGAGGGAACTTTATAAAAACCTGCTTTATTTGAGGGGGAGTATTTTATCAAAGAATTTTCAAAGCAAATTTACATTAAGTTTTGTCATATCAAAAAGAGAGAGATTGTTAGTTTTAAATTGCCATATGTATTTTGAAATGACAAAAACTTAAGTAAGATTTAATGTTATAATTCATATTGTAAATTTGTCTTATCACACATAATTTTCTCAATCCATTTTTAAGTGATCATATCAAACATTAAGACCATGATTTAATTACATATTCTTATTGGTCTTAACACTTCATAAAATGTTTTGAATATTTTAGAAAATTACTTGATGAATTTTTTGACCATGTTTTCATTAGAGAAAGTCAAGAAAAACTCTCACAAAAATGTCAAAATGTTTTGGGTTGGATTAGGATCAAAGGCCACATCATTTCTAACTCAAATGTGCAGGAAAATGGCTCTCTGGAAGCATGGGATCGATCCTCTAAGGGAAGGGATCAATCCCTTTATGGCAGAATGCCTCCAAGGCTCAGAATGAAGCATGGGATCGATCCTTTTTCCCGAAAATAGCCTGTAACGGCTAGTTTTTGTGAGATAACGGTCATATTCGAGTTTTGGCTCCACCCAACGGCTAGAATACATCCAAGGGACTATAAATAGAGGGTTAGAAGCTGAAGCAACTAAGAGGAACTGCTCAGAAATTCTATTCATGATCTTTTTCATTTTCCTCAAGCCTCAACAACAAATCAAAAGCTACAAAGTCTTCATCTTCCATCATTCTCATATTCTTTGTATAGAATAGCACAAATCTTGTATAGGCTTTTTCCTTGTGCTTAAACATTGTAATCATTTGCCTACTTAGAGGTCTTCTTTGATTACACATTGTAAACCAATTCAATCCTTGTAAAAAGGGGAGGTTTCTCTTAAGCCTTAGAAAAAGAGGGAGGTTTCTCTTGAGCATAGAAAAAGAGGGAGGTTTCTCTTGAGCATAGAAAAAGAGGGAGGTTTCTCTTTAGCCTAGAAAAAGAGGGAGTGTAACAAATTCAAGGATAGTGAATTTGGGAAAATCCTTGGGAGCGTCTCAAGGTAGAGGACGTAGGCAAGGTAGCCAAACCTCTATAAATCGATTGTGTAAATCTCTCTCCCTACTCTTTATTTACTTGCGATTATATTATGTTTATTGCATTGAACTTGGATTGCATGCTTGCCTAGCTTAGAGAACTTAGAAAATAATCAAATAGGCTAGAGAATTTAGAAGAATCGCAAAACGAGCTTAAGGGTAGTTAAAAACCGATTCACCCCCCCTCTCGGTATAGCCTATAGAGCCAACAAAATCTATTTGGATCATAAATAACAAATTTATCAAACTTCATCTTCCTCATCACATCTCTGGCTTGATCTCCTAAAACATACAGCTCAACAGTCACTACTATCTTTGGTTTCGTATAACTCATAAGTCCCTTCATATTCCTTAAGAACTTCTTATTTACTCCATCTCTAATGTTCTATACTAAAATGTTCATCATCATGAGAAACAAGTAAATTAGTAGGATTATCCATGCACACCATATGTGGCAGACTATGTTGGGAACTATTACTATCCTCAGCTATTTGTGTTTTCAGGACAAGACTCGATAAGTCAGGAGGCTCATGGTTCCTCAGCTTTGCACCCAGTGATTTAGTCATTTCAACACCCCTTTACATTTCGAAGAATAATTCCCTGATCAGAGTTTACCATTAGTTCCAAACTCTATCCCTCTAGTAGTGGATTATTCCTTTGTTCCCACTGATTTTGATTTCTTCCTATATGAACTAGCCTCATTTGTTTAGACACTAGGCTGGATTTTTTGCATGTCTCACTAGAGGAACTTGGGCCCTCAATTCTATTCTTAAAACTCCTATTCTCCCTTGACAGCCCGTTCTCTCCATTAGCGTTATTATTTTGCATGTGTCTTGCAGACATGTTAGTATGATTGGTGGTTGAAACCATCTTTTTATCAACCCCTTCACATTGCACACTTCTCCTTGATGCATTGGCTTTGCCAGCCTCTGTTTTCTTTAAATTCTCAACCATGTTCTCTTCCATTAATATTTCAAGCCGTTATCCCGTAACTTGTCTAGCTCCGAAAACTTTGAAAGTCGATTTTAATCGAGGCTTATGATTACATGCAATCATCCAAGGGCCAAAATCCTGCACATGAACCCCTATCAAGTCCTTGTGCACCCTTTGGTCATCATCATCACGTGTGTGAATTTTAGCTTCCCTACATCAACCCTAGTTCCTATAATCTTCTGCTATAGATTCTCATTATCCTGAAATGGACAAACATATTTATGTGAGAACCACACATTTTAATACTATAGCACATATAAGATTTCTCATCACTGTTCAATTCCTGTGTATTTCGCAGGTATAAGAAGTAACAACATGATGGGCCCTACGAACCTTCTAGTGTTCGGATGAAGGTGAAACTTGGTAGACTCACTATTCGAAACCAAATAAAATAATGGTAAGAAATTTCAATCCAAACTCATTTATTTAGGTTATTTTTGAAACATGCAAAACAAATTTAAAAATGACAATTAGGGACAGGTCGGTAAAATTTTCATGAATAACAGTCAAATGAAATTGACTTCTAATAAAATATCAAATGTCAAATAATCCTCTTGTGAGAAAGTCCCATGCCATGTCAATAGGTAGACTGAATCACCTGAAGAGACAGAAAATTACACTATTTACAGTTAAAGGTATTTTCGTAATTTCACGCAAATAACCAGTCAAACTTTAACGAAAGCTTCTTCGACCATAAGAACATGTTAAATAGATGTAATTGGTGATTAAAAGAAATATTTTGGAGATTAGACTGATAGTTCTCAACAAAGTCAAATCGTAAGGGCAAAATAGTCCAAAATTTTCATAATTAAGGGCAAAATGGTAATTTTCCATTAACTTCAGAATTTCTCCTAATTTTTCTGCCTTCTTCTTCCCATTTTCAACCAGCCCTCCTTCTATCCTAAACAGCCACCATTTTTGTACCTTGAAGAGAGAGAAAACTAAGGAAACTATATCGAAAACTCAACGAAATCGAAATTTTCCTTCACCAAAGTTGCTCTCCTCAACTTCCTCTATCTTCCTATATCAAAATCATCATTTAAATCAGCCAAAATAAGGGTGTGGGTTCCCTTGAAGAATTTGGCCAAGTGAAGAAAGGTAAGGAAGGTTGGAATTTTCATGGTTTTTATGATATAATTAGTGTTTAGCATGTCTAGATGTATATTTAAGCTTAAATCATGTTGAAATCATGAAATTGGGCAAGTGAGGGTTTTGGCCAACATTATGGGTGCATGGATATGGTATTATTTGATGAGAATTTGATGTAGGAAATGTAGTAGGAATCATGAGAAGCTTTGAATTAAGCTTAGTTTAAGCTAAATGGAAGAAAATCTATGTGTGGGGATGGAAGGTAAGGTTCGGCCGTGGGAGGAAGGACTAAAATTTTGGGTCATTTAATGTATTATAATTGATGTGGAAGTAGTGTAGGAAATTGATATAATGAATTTAGAATTAAAAAGAAAGCTTAAAGGAAAGAAATCACTAGTGGGAGAGAGAGGAAGCATTCAAACATGGTAAAGGGGAAGAGGAATTTGTGGCCATTTTAATGTAATTTAGGTCTTACAATAATGTACAGAATTTTTTGGGAGCATAGGCGTGATTGGAATCGAAAACGGACTTATGTAGAGAAAGTTGTAATTTTTGTATTGGTAGAAATTAGACTGAAAATAAGGCTGTAGTATGCAATGTATTATATTTTAAGGTATTAAATATTTTTATAATTAAAATGTAGAGAATTGACAATATTGGTATAATAATTTGCAGTTAAGAAACCTGAGGAGAACACTAGTGCTATTTCGCAACACAGTGAGAAATTATCAGGTAAGAGATATATATGATGAACATAAGGGGTACTATGACGCATATTTTATTGTGAAAATGATCCTTTGAAATTGTTTTGGAATGAACTGAATTGACATTGTGGACTGCTATTGTGGAATTTCTACTGTGTTTTATGTAAGAGGGTTAGGACATACCTAGCCGTTATGTTGCCAAAATTCTAATAATTTTATGAATTAATCTTTTACTATCCTTAAGTGCTAGAAGTGCAAGACTTATTAAGTAATTTCATCTCTTTTATAGAAATTTCATATTTCAATATTACACCGAAAAACAATATTTAAAAATTCATGTTATCAAATTTTACATATGTAAAGGTACTGGTATGTTTTTATAACTTATTTACAGATAAATATAATATTTTTAAAACTAAATATTGAATTGTAAATATTTTATGAATTTTTTTTTGAACTACTTATACTTTCCAATTATGCTTTTATGGACTGATTTAAGATTTAGCTTTCCGAAATTATCTCCATAAACAACTATAAAATGTTTTATAGTTTTTAGAGACTGTTGGCCCCATAGCTGACTGTAGGCACATGCTACTATGAGTATATGATAGTATGACTGACTAGTGGGCTGACTGACCTTGATCTCGTCATCAACGTCCCAAATGGTACTTGATCAGTAGAGGTGCTTCTTGGGCCGGGTTGGACCGACCCGGTTCGCAACCGGATCGAGTCAATTCTGCCCAATATCCGAACCGGTACAGTACCGGTTCAGAACCGGGCCCATTAACGGGCCCGGCTCATAACCGGACAGGTTTGAACCGGTCCGATTAAAAAAAATAAAAAAATAAAAGAAATTTATTTTGACTGCAATCTGCAGCAGAGGCAAGTCACAGACTTGCCTCTGCGTTTTGATGGGCAACGACCAAATCAATTCTTTTTTTTAATTTTTTTATTTTTTAATTCTAATTAAATTAAAAAAAAAAATTTGGCTTGGCTGCCACTGCGCAGTAGCCTTGTAGTTGCACTGTAGTGCAACTGCAGTATGCAGAGGCAAGTCACAGACTTGCCTTTGCAAATGGTCGTTGTCCATCAATCCTTTTTTTTTAAATTTTTTTTATTTTTTTATTCTAATTTTTTTTCCTATAAATACCTCTATTCTATCTTCTATTTTCATTTACATTTCTTCTATATTTTCTCTCAAATCTACTATCTATATTCATCTACTCTTATTCTCTTCACTCGGATACTCTCTCAATATTCACTCAAACTCTCTCAAATTCACTTAAATTCCCTTATTACAAATTTATAATATCATCATTTCCTTTCTAAATTTCATTTTCGTTTTATTTTATAATTTTACAAATTTTACTTTTAATTTTCAAATTCTAATATATTATATATATTCCTTATTCCAAATTTATAATATCATCATTTTCTTTATAAATTTTATTTTTCTTTTTATTTTATAATTTTAATGCGGAATCGCACAATGTCGAACTTGGAATGGCCAATGAATTTGCCGATAATAATTCAGAAGAGGAGGAAGAAATTTTCAAGGTAATCCGTATAAATTATGAAGAGTAGAGAATAATCTTTTTTTTTGTAAATTGTATGTAAAATTGTAAATAATTTAGTCATAGTGAATATTTTTATGGACTACGGTCCCGTGGTTTTTACCCTTCTAACTTTTGAAGGGGTTTTCCACGTAAAAAATCTTTGGTCTCCTACTCTCTCCTTTTTCTCCTTTATTGTTGTTGTTGTTGTTGTTGTTATTATTATTATTATTATTATTATTATTATTATTATTATTATTATTATTATTATTATTATTATTACATGCCAAAATAATTAATGTTATACTTATCTATGTTTAAAATAAATAAATATTTAAAATACAAAATGAATTAATATTTTAAAAACATATTAAATAAATGAATAAATAAATAAATGAATGAATATTAAGTAAATGATATTTCAAATATAATAAATTATTTTAAATGCAAAATGAATATAATAAATGAATATAAATAAAGATATGCAAAATGAATATAATAATAATATTCATAATATCATTATTTGTATTTTGAATCAAAAATCATTTTATCATAATATTATATTCATAATATAACTTTAATTTATTATAACAATAATTTTATTACAATAACTTTAATTTATTTTTATATTATTGTTACATTAATTAAATAAATTATAATATAACTTTATAATAAATTATTATTAAATTAAACTATTAACATTATTTATTATAAAAATAAATTTATTAGATTAAATTATTAAAATATATTAAAATAAATTAATATAAATTTTTAAAAATAAAAATTTTAAAAAGCAAAAAAAAAAATGGACCGAACCGGTTTAAACCGGTTCGGTCCGGTTTTGAGGCGAACTGGTCCAACGAACCGGGCCGGTTCGCCTCTTATAACAGATAGAACCAGTCCGAACCGGACCGGTTCTCTTTTGGTTAAGGCCGGAACCGGTGAAAACCGGCCCGGTCCGGCCCGTAACCAGCTTGATTGATCAGTACCACAAAGGACTTTATTCTGACTATGGTCATATGTCCCATTGCATGAGTTTATTGGGTGATGCCTTGTCTCTACAAATTAATTTTAATGATATTTGTGATTTTAAATTGTGGCTTGACATGAATTTTGTGAAATGGAATTTTTGTATGGTTGCAAAGCATTTTGGAATTGAATTATTGAGTTTAAAATTATGAATTTTATATAGGAATTATTTGCTAAATACCTACTAAATTGTAAGATTGATTTAATTTTTTTTCGAACTCCTTATAGTCGAATTTAGGGGCCAAGACACGACAGGTACTTCAAAGTACCTCCTATACTCTATCTGGTTACCTAGCCAACAATGGTATCCTTCCTGTGAATTCATGCCAAAAATATTTTATATTCATTATTTATAAATTTTAAGTGCATGTTTTCAAATACTTGCATATAGTATGCATAATATCAATTTTGTTATATATATATATATATATATATATATATATATTTCTTACTGGGCATTAGCTCATCCTATTTTTCCCCCTCCATCCAGATTATTTTCAGTAGACTCTTGCTTCTGCTCAGGAGGATTTTATTTCGGGTATCCCTCAGGTGGACATGATTTGCCGTTAAGGTATACATATTTTTTTTATGTATTCAGACTTTTATTGTACGGTATTAATATATGTAAATACATATCTGGGATGTAAATTAAGAATAATTTCATAATGCAATAAATAAATTTGCCTTATATATATATTTTATATGAGTGAAATAAAGATACTGCAGACAGCCCAACCCTAAACGTGTGAAATTAGTGGAATTAGTATAGTATAAATATAAATTCGGTATGTGACACTTTATGTCCAATCGTACCACATGACAAATAGATTAAATTCAGTTCTTCATATTCGCCAGGGTGCTAGTACCCATCCAATTGAATTTTCGGAACTAGAGGCTTGTTAAGATCAACCTCCATGTATACTCAAGCAAACTTGCCTCTAGCAACAAACTTTGTGCTTTGATCAACCTTAAGAGCTTTCTCGATAGTACTCCCAAAGTAAGCAATATATAGTCATCATAATATTTTATGGGTAGCCCTGAAAAGCATACCCATACAGCTATTGAATCAATGGATGCACTCCCTAGTCTAAACTATAGTTTCCAATGCTTCACTATTAGATAGTGCCAAAAAAATTATCCATAGCACTTCATCCATAGCAAAATGCAAATCCAAAAAAATAGGAGAACTTCACAAAGAAATATCCCTCTCCTAAATCTATCAAGTCAAAATCGCCCTTTGGATTCCATAGCATTTTAATCCTTTATTTTAAACTCTTATAGCCAATTGATCGACCCAAAAGTTTCACAATAAAATAATCCCTCCAATTGCATTTGGATATACTCTCTGGATTCTCCAGAAACTGAAATACTTGACCAAAAATCCACTTGATAGATAATGAGTGCACTTTCATCATTAGCCAATCCTTCCATTAATTCCCTTCCCTGAGACTTCATAATCCTCTTGTGTCCCAATACCGTCTCTTTAAAAGAGAGTATTGCATTCTCCATACCGCCTCTCAAAACTTCACCAATGGCCTCTTCATCCCCCTGATCCGTTGCCTGTTACTTTTTCTTTGTTTGAAGAAAGATATCTTCCTCCTTAGTCATGTGTCGTTGCTTGCTATTTTCCTCAACTTCCATAGAGCAATTTTCAATTTTCAATTCCTTGAGAAAAAGTTATGTTTAATTGCTCCTATTTGTTATGTGCAGCATTTGGTAACTTCACGGTTAGGCACTTCTATGAAATTTGAAAAAAAAAAAAGAAAATAAAGAAAAGAAAAATGAATTAGGAAAGGTAAGAAGGTCGAAGGGCTTTCAGACTTCTAATCAATTAATCAAATTAACAAATGAAGGCAATTCTGCAAGAAGTTTATTTTAGATTATAATCATAATCTGAAATAAAAGAATTGCAAAACTAGCCTTTATTTATTTGAATTTATTGTTGCACAAAACAACAATAAAGGTGTGCTGACGTCGATATTGTCTTCTTTCTCCACGTGTCTCCAAAAAGCTTATGTAAAACAAGAAAAGTCAGAGAGATGCAGGGGTGGTTCCTTGCGTAAACACTCCGATGCTTAAGTCAGCAAAAGGCTCTTTAGTATTGGGAAGCGTAAAAGCCAGTAGTCAAAAATTAGCCATAAAATTGTACCTGGAGGCCTATTTATAGGCCAGCATTCTAGGTTAGTTGCTTAAGGATAATGACATTATCTTGCTAAGAGTTTGTGTCCTAATATAACACAAGTTCCTTGAAAATCGGGAGCTTCCGGAGCCTGTCGCTGGCGAGAGACTCATACCACATGACACGTTGTGGCGTTAGGGGTCTGTCGCTAGCGGGAGCCGAAACCGTGCTCCACGTGTCGCCATATGACTGTAGGCGACGGACTGGGAATCTGTCGCCCGGCGGTAGGTATATGCGTGCCATGTGTCGCATTATAATTGCAGGCGATAGACTCTGAGTCTGTCGCCAGCCGATAGGTATGATCACGCACTTTTACCTCTGTCGCCCATGGTCTCGTGGAACAGTGACTCTGTCGCCCAGCGACAGATGTGATGCATTAAGCATTTATCGCTGAAGGCCACGTGGACCAGTGAGTCCTTGCCACGTGGTAATTTCTGACGCCATTGGGCCTGGCCTAACATGGGTAGACTTTGTCATATCAATTGCTCCCCACTCTCTTGTTGGATTTCTCCAACCAAGAGAGTATAAATGTGTTATTGGGCCTTAAACCACTGTGAATAGTCCTCTTTGTTTTTTTTGTGTATTTTTTGCAGGTGAAAAAAGGTTTATTTTGTGAGAGACGTGATCAGGCGCGACGTTTGGCATTCCCTGTCACGGCTATATAAACCGCTGGGACCCGACGAGAGACCCCACGAAAACCTCTGAGCAGCCATCTGTCGCAAACTTTCAACTCTCTCGCCAAAAGAGTTTGTCGCCAAAAGAGCCCTGTCACTCTCCCACCAGAAGTCTCTCGCTTACCTTAGTAAGTATACATCTATCGCCTGTTTATTGCTTTTCACAACTAGATTTAGGTCTCCCGCAGGTGTTGTAGTCTTCCGCTTACAGTTTTAGGTCTTCCGCGTACAGTTTTAGGTCTTCCGCAAGTGTTTTGCTCAGTAGGTCTGTCGCCCAGAAGGTCTTTCGCTAAAAGGTCTGTCGCCCAGAAGGTCTGTCGCCCTAATATGCCTGTCGCCTTATTGGGTCTATCGTCTGTAGAGTCTGTCGCCGGGTAGTTTTTTGCTTTTTTCTTTTCTGCCATGTCTTTGCTACGCCCGGGTAAAACACTTAAAACAGGTGGTCTCGTGTGTTCTTTGACAAATGCCGACTTAGAAGATATTAGGACTCGTTTCCCTCTTCCTTCGGGTTATGGCTATAGACTTCCGGTGCAAGGAGAGGTCACACCTGACTTGGTTAGGAATGGTGTAGCCGTCCATAAGGCTTCTTTGTCTTTCGGTTTTCGCTTCCCTCTTCCGGAGTTTGGTGAAGCATTTCTTAGATATAAGGATATCGTCCCGTGTCAACTCTACCCCCATGTGTGGGCTCAGCTGGTAGCATTTTCCATAGTGTGTCATAACCTAGGTATTGTTCCAACGGTTCCCCTTTTAAACGCCTTTTTTAGAGTTCGCAGGCTGAAAGGGTTAATAACGTTCTCCCTTCAACGGTTAACGGTTGACGAGTTTCCCAATAATAAAATTTTCTCGGATCTCCCCAATAAACTGCGCAGCTTTGAGAGCGAGTGGGTCGTTGTCGAGATTCCAAGTAACCTGCGGATTCGCTCTAGATGGAATCGTGATACCTCTGACCACTCGCAGCGCTCGGAGAGGTTCAGAACAGAAATTTTGAGGGACCAATTTGGCGAGCCTATTCGGCGAATCTGCTCCACTGGGGAGCGTAATTTATTTTCTCTTCTCACCTCGGAGAACATTGCTGCTGCCGGCTGGGGGTGAGCAGGACCGTTCTTGAAGCTTCTGCTGCCCCATCTAACCTGCCTACAACTCCTCGTCTATCTGATGTTGGTCCTAGTCAGCCATCCCCGGTATTAGTAGCCGAAGCATCCACCCCTGTAGGCCGTCTTGTAAATGAGTCCTCTTCAGATTCGAAGGACGAGACCCCTGAGGCTACGGGTACTAGTGATCCTTCAGAGGAGAATCCTGAGTGGGCTCAGGCTGATGCCTTTGGGAGTCCTTTCGTCGATTTTCCTTTGGATTCGAACTTGGATAGTCTAGAGGATTTTGGTGGTTTTCTAGGTTTCCACTCCTTTTTTACTTCTCGTATGCATATGCATGGCGTTTTACTTGGTTAGCTAATCCTTTCTTTTTATATTGTGCAGGCATGAGTTTTCAGGATTTGCTCCGTAGAAGGGATGCCAGTGCTGCTGCTACTCGAGCCGTTCCTCCTCCTCAGTTGCAAGTTAGAGCCCCATCTGGACCAGCTCGTGCTCCTACTCCTCTTCCACCTTCTCCTAGCGAATCAGTCGTCCTATACAAGAGGCCGGGAGAAATAAACGGAAGCGGCCTCTTGTCCATGATCGAGGTTCGGGTGATCGCGAGAGCTCTGAATCTCAAAGGAGTGAGTCAGCCCTTCAAGAAGGTGGCTCTCGTGCTGCTGAGGGTAGGTCAACTCCTCGCCAGCCTAGGCGCAAATACAGAAAGAGTCTGATCATTGAAGCCTCAATGCCCACAAGACCAGTCTTACCCAAGGTGGTCGGCCCTACTTTAAGGCGCTATACGGTTGATAGCGGGGTCGTCGTCGGTGGGGAGGATCTCCAGACCTATCCCGGAGTGAACGACAACGACAGTATCGAGGATGCCGGGATAGCATCTTGTTTGGCCTGGAGCACCATTCTTCCTTGCGACGAGGCGGGGCTTTTCACAAACATCCCTGAAGCGGAGGATAATTCTGATTATCTTGCTATGAAGGTAAGAGTTCTTGTGCTCGTTTGGTGATGATTAATTCCCTGTTTTTAACTTTTTCCGTCATGTTTTTTTTGAGCTACTTCTGTTTTTCGTCTTATCAGTCGACTCAACAAATTGCAGCTGTCAATGCCCGACACCGGGCTCTCAAAGAGCAAGCTGACAAAGATATTCGCGAGCTTCGTGAGCAGAGAATGGAGCTTGCCAACGAGGTTAGCCAACTTCGTCCTTACGTCCAGAGGATGGAGGAAATGAATAAAAAATATGCTGATCTCGAGCAGAGGTTCCGGGAAGAGCAGGCGAAGGTTGTTTCCCTTCAAAGGTACCAAGAAGCCTACAATAAGGTCGTCGATGATCGGGGAGCTATGGAGAGGCAGCGAGATGAGGCTATTGAGGAGCTGCACAACGTACTGGATCGTCAAAGGGAAGCTCGGATCGAGGCCGTTCACGAATATCGCTTGTCCCAGCATTGCTTTGACAAAAAGACAGAGTTCGCAACGGGATTTATTAAGTACGGTTTCTATTTGGCTCGTTCTTGGCTGGAGAAGCATCGACCTAGTGAGGCTTTTCCCGAATTGCTCTTTACTGAGGACGCCAAGTACTATGACGCCCCTTCTTGGACCAAATATGAGCCCGACTCACAAGGTCCAAAGGCCTACTTAGCGGAGGGAGCTGTAGATAAGCTGGACAATCTTGAAGGTCTATGGCCTCCTCGACAGCCACAGCATCAACCTGAGTCTTCCGAGGCACTTGATCGATCTGAGCCTCCAGCAGTGCGTGATGTTTCTGAGCCTATCGAGGCGGGCGATCAGCCTGAGTCTATTGAAGCACTGCTGGGGTTGGATAGCGATGAATTTCAGATTTCGGATTCTGCAACCATTGATCCTGTGCCAGACTCTGCCGCTGTGGTAGGGCCATTAGGTGATGTTCCTTCTCCTGGGATGGCTTCTTCGACTCCCCATGATCCTGATGCTTCGAATCCTCCAGTTTCTGAGCCTCCGGCTTCTCAAGATGCTAGTGCCGATGTGGCGCCTTCTCAGCCGGCTGACTCGGTCATTGCCGTGGATTAGAGTTTTGTATTTTTTGTTTTGTTTGTTAACTCCTATGTACAAATTAATTTTGAATGAAAAGTATTGTTTCTTTCTGTAGCTCTTTCAGCACTTGTACAAATTTTTGAGTGAAAAGTACCGTTTGTAGCTCTTTCTTTCTGTTTATGTGAATACTTTGTATACTTTTATACCATGTTGCTCCCCAAGTTCTACTTTGACACAGCATTTTTATTCTTGTGCAAAGATGAACTTTTCTCGAGCATTGTGCCTATCTTGTGCTTTTTTCGCTTAAGGACTTTATTGAATAACGACTGAAATGTCATAATTTGTTGAAAATTTCAACGTACCTCGTAATACCTGGATATTGCGTTTATTTGTTGCTGGAGGGTTTCTAGGTTTGCTTTTATCACGGATTTTTTGTGTTTAAGAACTGGTCTTTACCCATCTCGTACTTTTCCGTGCTTAAGGACTTTGTGTTTGCCCGTCTCGCGCATTTTTCGCTTAGGGGCTTTGTGTTTGCCCATCTCGAGCATTTTTCGCTTAGGGACTTTGTGTTTGCCCGTCTCTCGCATTTTTCGCTTAGGGACTTTGTTTTTGCCCGTCTCGCGCACTTTTCGCTTAGGGACTTTGTTTTTGCCCGTCTCGCGCACTTTTCGCTTAGGGACTTTGTTTCTGCCCGTCTCGCGCACTTTTCGCTTAGGGACTTTGTTTCTGCCCGTCTCGCGCACTTTTCGCTTAGGGACTTCGTTTTTGCCCGTCTCGCGCATTTTTCGCTTAGGGACTTTAGTTTGCCAACTGTTGCCTCATTTTAATTCCCGTAACACATAATCTGTCTCACATATTGCGTTAGAGAATATAAGGAATGATTGGCTGGCCTTTATTCATGAATCAGAAAAATAATAACATCTGTAAAGTAATGCAGCAATAGATGGGAAAGTAAAGACAAGAATAATAACAATCAGAAAGCAAAAATTACAATGTTTACTGCCAATATAGCTTAAGATGGTTGGCATTCCAAGTTTTGAGATCTTCTTTCCTTGCAAGGTTTCCAAGGTACATGTGCTAGGTCGACCATCTTTCTGATTCTGTATGGTCCTTCCCAATTAGCCCGGAGCTTTCCATCCTCCTTATGGGCGTTTGTGATTGCCGACTTTCTCAACACCAGGTCTCCTTCTTGCATTTCTCTGTTCTTCACCCGTGCATTGTAATAAGTAGCTACCTTCTGTTGGTAAGCAGCCAGCCTCATTTTTGCTTTTTCTCTCAGCTCGTCTAGCAGGTCTAGATTCTCCCTTAGTCCTTGAGAATTAAGTTCCTCGATGTAGGGGACCAACCGGGGTGACTCAGCTCCAACTTCTACTGGGATGAGGGCTTCAGTGCCATATACCAAATTGAACGGTGTTTCACCTGTTGACACTTTGCTTGTCATTCTGTAAGCCCATAGGACACTTGGGAGCTCATCTACCCATGCTCCCTTTGCCTTGTCCAGCCTAGTCTTCAACCCATGCAGTATAGTTCGATTGCTCACCTCTGCCTGCCCATTGGCCTGTGGGTAAGACACAGAAGATATTCTTAGGAGAATCTCAGGCCACTAAAAAATTTCGAAAGCGTCACAGTCGAACTGCTTCCCATGATCTGCATTTATCATGCGGGGGATCCCAAATCGGCAAATTATGTCTTTCCACACCATTGCTTCCACTTTCTTCTCAGAAATTGAAGACAAAGGCTCCGCCTCTATCCATTTTGTGAAGTAGTCTGTGGCCACAAGCAAATACTTCCTTTGTCCTGAGCCTAGGGGGAAAGGCCCCAGGATATCTAGTCCCCATTGTGCAAATGGAGTTGGTTGGAGTGTGTTCTGAAGAGTCGAAACAGGCGCGGTGGTTATAGGAGCGAATTTCTGACATTTTTCACATCTTCTTACTTTGTCTGTGGCATCCTTCCTCAGAGTAGGCCAATAAAACCCCGTGTGCAATATTTTCGAGACCAAGGCTCGAGCCCCCAAATGTTCACCGCATATTCCCTCATGAACTTCAGCTAAGGTGTACTCAGCCTGTTGGGGCCCTAGACACTTCAACAGGGGCATTGTGAATCCCCGTTTATAGAGTTCCCCATTCACCACAGTAAACCTGGCACTTTTTAACTTCAGCCTTCGAGCTTCGTCTCTGTTAGTGGGAGTGTGCCCCCCAGTATGTAATCTTTGATTGGGCTTCTCCAATCGCCTCCGATTTCGACATCACAGACATCTTCTTCTTCAATGCTTGGTCTAGCGAGGGATTCTACTTTGACCATACCCCTTTTGACCCCTCTGGAAGAAGCCAATTTTGAAAGAGCGTCTGCATGGTTGTTCTCTGTTCGATTTATCTGAGTCAGCTGGAAGTGCTTGAACGACTGTGCCAACAATTGTACTTTCTGCAGGTAAGGGACTAAGGCGGGTTCTCGTGCTTCATACTCACCTGAGAACTGTTTACCACCAATTGTGAATCGCTATGTGCCATTAAGTTGCTGACTCCTAGTTTCTCAGCAAGTCTCATCCCAGCTATCAAGGCTTCGTACTCGGCTGTATTGTTTGAACTTGGGAAATCGAAACGTAGGGAATACTCATAGGTTTCCCCTTCAGGCGATATTAGCACAATTCCAGCTCCACTGCCGTCCATGTTACGAGCTCCATCAACAAATAATTTCCACCAGACTAACTCTGTTTCCTCTTGGACCTCTCGGCCAGTGCATTCTACAATGAAATCTGTCAATGCTTGTCCTTTTATTGCTTGGCGAGGCTGGAAGTGAATGTCATATTCACTCAATTCGATAGCCCTTAATCAACGCCCGGAGTGTTTGGTTTCTGTAGTATTTGCCTGAGGGGCTGATCTGTTAAGATAGTCACCGAGTGAGCTTGGAAGTACGGCCATAACTTCCGAGTTGCTATCACCAGGGAAAAAGCTATTCTTTCAACTAAGGGGTATCTTGCCTCGGCATCTAGCAGGACTTTGCTTACATAATAAATCGGGCAATCTCTATCCCCTTCTTTCCTTAGTAGGACTGCACTTACAGCTTTCTCTCCTACACCGAGGTACATAAGGAGGTGGTCTCCGGGACGTGGCCGAGATAACAGAGCAACTCTTTCAGGTAGTCTTTCAACCTTTCAAAGGCGTCGTTGCACTCTTCCGTCCACTTGAAGTTCTTTCCTGCCTTTATCGCCTTGAAAAATGGTAGACTTCTTTCAGCTGACTTGGACAAGAAACGACTCAAGGCTGCTATTCTTCCTGTTAGCCTTTGGACTTCTCTTACTGTATTAGGCGGCCTCATGTCCAAAATAGCTTGAACCTTCTCGGGATTAGCCTCTATCCCTCGGTTAGTAATCATGAATCCCAGAAACTTTCCAGATCTCACCCCGAATGAGCATTTGTTGGGATTCAACTTCATCTTGTATTGTCGCAGCACATTGAATACCTTAGTCATTTTCTCGGCATGTGATTCTCCCCGTCGGCTTTTAATGATCATATCATCAACATAAGCTTCCATGGTGTTGCCCAACAAGTCTTGGAACACCTTATTTACCATGCGTTGGTAGGTTGCACCCGCGTTTTTCAAACCGAACGGCATCACTCGATAGCAATATATCCCACCATCGGTAATGAACGAGGTTTTCTCCTCATCATCTGGATGCATCACGATTTGGTGGTACCCTGAAAAGGCATCCAAGAAGCTAAGTAATTCATAACCACAAGTTTCGTCTACCAACTTGTCAATTCGAGGTAGTGGATACGAATCCTTGAGACAAGCTTTATTCAGATCTGTGAAGTCCACACACATTCTCCATTTCCCGTTGGTTTTCTTCACCATCACAACATTAGCCAACCACTCCGGATAATTAACTTCCCTGATGAATCCTACTTGCAACAACTTCGATATTTCTTTGTTTATTGCCTGTTGTCTGTCTGGAGCAAAATTCCTCTTCTTCTGTTTTATCGGCTTTGCCCCTAAGATTACGTTCAACCGATGGCAAATAACTTCAGGGTCTATTCCAGGCATATCGGCTGGAGTCCATGCAAACACATCACAATTCTCTCTTAAGCATCGGACTATCTCCCTTTTTACTTCTTCAGGCAACTGGCTTCCTACATACACTATTCTTTCTTCATCTTTCTCATCCAACCGGATTGCTTCCATCTCCTCATCAGGTTTTGGCTTAGGCTTTTCTTCGATCGTAAGGGTTTCCTTCCTCTGAATCCCTTTACATGCGGTGGATGCGATATTACATGTCCTGGCTTTCCTTTGATCTCCCCTCACTTGTCCAACACGCGGGGAGTCGGAAACTTCATTAACAAATAGCAGGATGCACCACCGCTCTCATGTCATTTAATAATGGCCGCCCGAGGATCATATTGTACGCCACAGAAGTTGATCTCACCACCATAAACAACGCTTGTCGAGTGACACACTTCGGGCTTTCCCCTAATGTCACAGGTAGCTGAACTGCCCTCCACCTTCACTTTTTCTCTGAGAAGCCATACAGTGGTGTGGTTACTGGCTTCAGTTTATCATTGGAGATGTTCATTTTCTCAAAGCAACTCCAATAAATCAAATTTACCGAACTCCCATTATCAACTAGGATGCGACTCACTGGGTGTTTTGCTATTACTGCCGAAATCACCATTGGGTCATCATGAGGGATCATTACATCACTCTGTCAGCTGGCGTGAAAGTGATGGGCTCTTCATCATGCTTTTCCTCCATTACCGAATTAATTTGATAAGCCTGTCGGGCGTAGGTCTTTCGAGATGAGGAAGAAGTGCCAGCTAACGACTCACCCCCTGATATCACGTTAATAGCTGGCCCTGTGGGTTCATTGTCTTCCTCTCGATTCCTTCTTTCTACCCTTCTGTCATTATCTCTTCTTTCACCTTCATTTCGTCTAACAGTTCCTCTGTTTTCACCTCTTCTATCTCTGAAATTATTTCCTCTATTCTGTGCAGGATAGTTAGTTCTATCACTCTCCATATGAAACGGTTTATTTTTCCCTCTCGTGCTAGCTTTTCTAGCTGATTCATCAACTCCCTACACTTCTCAGTTGTGTGCCCATGTGCTGAGTGGTAATCGCAGTATGACCTTAAATCACGGCCCAAATTCCCTGACGTCTTCTTTGGAGTCTGTATGAACCTGATCCTTCAATGGCTGCCAACACTGAAGCTCGAGATTCGGTGAGTGGGGTATAGGAATTGTATTTCAGTGCGGGAGCTTTCTCAAACTTTCTCGGTTGGCTAGAAGATGCTTCAGTGACCTCTCTTCCTCGTTTCCTTCCACTTTGGATTCTCCTATCGCTACCATTTTCATTACTTCCTCCTGGGTTACATACTTATGTGCGTGGGAAAGCAGGTCTGAGATGGTTGTTGGCTGATCTAGCGACAAGGATTCTTGCAATTTCTCAGACCTTGTCCCCTGTAACATGGCTGCCACGGCTATACCGACTTGCAGATCTCGCACCTCCAAAGTAGCATCTCTGAACCGATCTACATAACTCTTCAATGACTCCTTAGCTCCTTGCTTAATAGTGAGCAAATAGGTCGGTTCCTTCCTTCTCTGACTATTTACCGCAAACGCCTTGAGAAACTCACTTCGCAGTTGGTCGAAAGAGATAATGGACCCTTCAGGCAGGTTATTAAACCATTTCATCGCATGTCCGGACAGAGTTAAGGAAAAGGCCCTACACATTATCTCGTCTTCCCATCCATGTAACAACATTAGTGCCTCATAGTTTTGCATATGATCGTAGGGGTCCATCTTTCCGGTGTAGGCGGTCATCTGCGGCATTTTGAACTTTGGGGGCAGAGGTTTTCGCATGATGGTCGTGCAGAATGGTACTCTCCTCCTCTGGCTCTCTTCTGCAGACACTAAGTTTTTCTCTTCCAGTACCTGTTCTATCATCTTCTTCATGTCCACAGGGGGAGTGAGCTGATTTCGGGCTTGAGACAAATCAGGTAGGTCTCCGACTACTTCCTTACCCTTAGCTTGAGGTGCGTTTGCTCGTACCATTTGCGTGCACCAAATGGGGTCAAACTCCGACCCGGTTCTCCAAGTGCTTTGATCTTCGACCCCGTTCTTTCCAGCACCTCCAATACCATGGTCTAAGTTAGCACCATCAAAATTTGACAAGTCATGGTGGTGGGCGGTAGACCCTGTCTCCCGATCATCGTCTTGTCACCCAGCCATCTGCCGCCCTACATGTGGGACCTGTCGCCTGACCCCTGTCGCAGGTTCTAACTCTACTGCTTCTTCATTCTCTTGCTGGGTTCCTGCGACAGGCCTCCCATTGCCCTGTCGCCTGACCCCTATCACAGGTTCTAGGCCAAATGCTTCCTCAGTCTCTCGCTGGGTGCCTGCGACAGGCCTCCCGCTCCCTTGTCCTGCCTCACCCTGATGAATGTCGTGCTCTTACACAGGGGAAACCTCTCGTCGACGAGAGGGGTCCGCCGCTGTCCTGTCCTCTTGTCACCCAAACATCTGTGGCAGGACACCTCTATTTGTTCCTCCTACCAAGTTCTGCACGGCAGGCGGTAGATCCAATGTCGGGAGAACTCCTTGGAACAGATCCACCATGGCTCGCAGCGCCTGGGTAGTTTCTTCGCTCTGTAGCCTTAGAGCTTCGAATTCTGCCGCCGACACAGTAATTCTTTCTTCCTCCCTGTTCACCTGGTTTGTCTGGCGAATCTGTTGTTAAGTGGAGCTCACAGAGTTTTCCTCACTTCCGGTCCTTACGTTTGTAGATCTTGTTCTCACCATCTTAGAAAATCTTGGCTTTTTATACGTTTCCCACAATCGGCGCCAATTGTTGTTGCACAAAACAACAATAAAGGTGTGCTGACGTCGATATTGTCTTCTTTCTCCACGTGTCTCCAAGAAGCTTCTGTAAAACAAGAAAAGTCAGAGAGACGCAAGGGTGGTTCCCTGCGTAAACACTCCGATGCTTAAGTCAGCAAAATGTTCTTCAGTATTGGGAAGCGTAAAAGCCAATAGTCAAAAATTAGCCATAAAATTGTACCTGGGGGCCTATTTATAGGCCAGCATTCTAGGTTAGTTGCTTAAGGATAATGACATTATCTTGCTAAGAGTTTGTGTCCCAATATAACACAAGTTCCTTGAAAATCGGGAGCTTCCGAAGCCTGTCGCCGGCGAGAGACTCATACCACATGGCACGTTGTGGCGTTAGGGATCTGTCGCTAGCGGGAGCCGAAACCGTGCGCCACGTGTCGCCATATGACTGTAGGCGACGGACTGGGAATCTGTCGCCCGGCGGTAGGTATATGCGTGCCATGTGTCGCGTTTAATTGCAGGCGACAGACTCTGAGTCTGTCGCCAGCCGACAGGTATGATCACACACTTCTACCTCTGTCGCCGATGGTCTCGTGGAACAGTGACTCTGTCGCCCAGCGACAGATGTGATGCATTAAGCATTTATCGCTGAAGGCCACGTGGACCAGTGAGTCCTTGCCACGTGGTAATTTCTGACGCCATTGGGCCTGGCCCAACATGGGTAGACTTTGTCATATCAAAATTAAAACAATTGATTTGATTAGAAGTCTATAGCCTATTCTTGCATTTCCTAATACTTTCCTTTCTCCTTTTATTATTTTCTTCCTTTCCTTCAAACTTCATAAAGAGGCCCAATTGTGAAGCTGTCAGGTATTGCAATAGCAAATAAGAGTAACTAAACATAACTTTTAGTCTTAATGTATCTAAAGATATGAATGTTTGATTTGTTAATATACACTTGTCAATTGTCATTACATCTATTCATTTAAAGCAAATATGTACTAATTTGGCATTACATTTGCATATCTAATCAACAAAAAAGTTTTTATTTCATTTATTTATTAATTTATTAATTTACTTTAAAATTTATAATTTAATTTGGTAAATGAAAAGATTCATCGATTAGATTTCTAATGCAAACTTATCATTTTAAAAAAGATTCTAATTTAAATTTCTAAACTTATTATCTTGCATTTGAAATATTGAAGCATTTATCATTTACTTTTAAAAAGGACATTTATTTATTAGATTTCTAAACTTATCATTTTAATTCATTTATTATTTAACAAATTCTAACAAATAAAAATAATAAAAGATACAAAAGAATTTTTTACATGTAATATTAAAACACTTATTTGAAACTAAATAAATAAATTAGTTAAAATAATAAATAAAAAAGAATTGGAACTGAATCGGTTCAAAACGGAACCTGTGTTTCAATTCCACAATCGGGTTAGTTTTATCGTTTGGCTAAGGGACCGAAATCGGTCTAATAGGTAACTGGATTAATCTAGTTACATTAGATATTAGGTTAGAATTGGTAGAATCTGATCCGGAATCGATCTAGTCAAGCCCATTAGCATGTGTATTTAAGTACTAAAGTGATAAAAATTGTATAGTTTAAGGGTCAAATATGTATTGGACCCTTTAATATAAGTTAAGATAGAATTCTATTCCTAATAATATTATATATTTGCTATTTGAAGTCCATTACTAATAGGATCTAAGATGGTGGTTTATAAATAAACACATATAATGTAGAAATTAAAAAGAAATATCTTAGCCAATAAGAAAAGTTCTCTCAAACTTTTTCTTGGCTAATTCATCCATGCCAAGCAAGAACACTAGGATTTAGAGTATATAAATATATGAACAAGTCTAAAGCTGCTCTATAGATAAGAAGGATCAAGTGGTAACAACTCTAAAGCTGCTCCATAGATAAGAAGGATCAAGTAGTTGTTTAAGAGTAAATCAAGAATTAAGTAAATGAGGTTAAATTTATTATTTTGCCTTCACTGTTACCAAATGGTTAGATTTAAAACTAAAAGTTGAGCTCTTTTCTTAAATATTTTAGATAATCGATAGCACAAATTAATTTCACATAACATTTCTCAAGTTGGAATTCTGAAAATTGTATCCATTGTCTTTAAAAACCATGCATACTCTCTTTTAGACATGGTAATTCGTGTTTCTAATTTGTTTTTGTGTCATGTAAAATCATATTCGTGTCGTGTAAAACACGAAAATTTCGAGTCAAAATTCATGTTGACACGAAAAACGTAAAAAAAATTTTAGCTCATTTTTAGATATACAATTTTTTTTTAATTTTAGACAGTGTCATTTTTTTGTCTTATATTCAAATCGTTTTCGTGTCATATCTAGAAGTGCCAAGTCTACTTTCCTTTTACATTTTCATTCACATCCAGCTGATCATTAAATCTTTAATTAAACTTGCACAATGGACATTTTCTTTTCAGCTTCACCTTTTCAGATAATTGGTATCCCAACTTTTATATATATATATATATACACACACTATTATTGGGAACCTCAATTCTGTAAAGGGTTCTTTTTATAAGAGTCACACTGCACTAATGGCGTAGGTATTTGTCTTAAGCATAGCTTTAAACTTGAAGTGTTCTCATAACATTCTCTTGTCATGGCTAAGGAATTGCATTCTTTCATGCACTTCCTTAGAGCATGAGGATGATAAGAAGCCGGATTTATCCAATCAACATTTTCCATCACAGCAGTAGTTATGTAGTAATAAGTATCCCTTTTACATGGTTCAATAGTGCAGTTTCGCTGTTTACAAAACTATGACAGCTCTTAACAGTATTTTTATAAAAGCTCAACTCAAATAACGCTTTTTATGACAGCTCCAACTGGGTCAAAATAGACCCTATATCTCATTAGCTCAGCATTTGATTATGCTTTCTCACATGGTTCCATTCTCTATTGAAGAACTTCCTTGGAATAGTCTTTCCCTTGCTTTACTTGCCTGCAGTTTGACACAATCCGGAAAATAAAATGTAAGAGGAAACTGAGTGGGCAAAATTTGAGAATAATTCAAGCGTCTCAGAGTTCGCAGTATATTAAAACGAGCAATTAACTAAAAGCTAAACTAAGGTAAGATGAGAATGATTTTTTATCTGTCAAAATGGTCCATTTCTTGTCTTTGGCTTCAAATCAACCAGGCTAAGCTACATTACTCTTGGAGCAGAATAAAAAGGATTGACAATGGATCACAAACCTGTTTTTCCCAATTAATGCAACTTGTTACAATTGCAAGCAAAACTGTCTGAGTAAAAGCACCGGATTGTATACCAATCCACAGGCCTATCCCTCTCAATTGTATCCAGAAGCCAAGGATGGCAGCTACAGGAATTCCACAGAGATAAAATGCTCCTAGGTTGACATAAGCTCCTATATGCTGCCATCCACATCCCCTTGCAATACCTGATAGAATTATACAAGTACTTGTAAGACTACTATGATAACATTCAGTTGTTGAAAAGAAGTTAAGATAACGAGTTTAAACCTGAAAGAACCCCCTGCAAGCTGTCAAGAATAACAGAAACACAAACCAAAGGAGCCATGGTTGTGACATAATCCACCACTTCCATCTCGTTGCTAAAAACATAACCAAAAACATGTCGGCTAGCAAACAGGGTTCCACTTACTACAAGGGACTCTAAAACTGCAAGAACCATCACAGTATACACAGCTACACGTGCAGCTTGGTTTCCCTGCCCCTAGTACATTCGAAAACTCTAGTACTATATATAAAAATCGAAAACAAATCTTAGTTAAATTAATCAGTAAGGAAATCATATTCTATAAATATTACAAAGTGCATATATGTGCATGTATGTCAGGGCAAACCTTGCTGCAGCACCGAGTCCATATGGTATGGCATAAAGTGTTGCAATGGTGTTGAGACTGCTTGGAAGAAGATGAATAAAATATTAGTAGAATAGCCGCATTATGCACCAAGGATAGCTATTTATTTGAATCTTATAATGGAATTGAAGATCCCAATATCCAATTAATCCTGGGAGGGTACAAAATTTTTGGTTCTAAAACAAATAGTAAAGAACATACCACACAGCCAGGACTGATGTTTCCAGTTCTGGATTTGGTAAAAGCCCTGAAAGCAAGATCAGTAGCTCAAATGACCACCATTCAAGGCTGTAATTGTTTGAATAAAGAAGACATTAGAGATCTTCAATAGCTCAAGCGTACATGAAGGTAAGGAAAAGGGATATCAGATTTACCAAACCATAACAGCAGAAGGGATAGCAAAGCGAAAAAACTCTCTAATTCCTTGGAATAGTTCCATTGTGATTGGGACACGAGTTTTTGCGCAGTTGGGAGAGAACCACATGTATAGTGCAAGGAAAATCACATTTAACCAGTTTGAGATACTAATTGCTAATGCTCCTCCTATATTTTTTAATCCAGACTTGAATACCAAAGCCCAACATAGAGGTATATGAAGTAAAAGACTGGCAGAAGAGCATATGAGCATGGGAGTGATCAAGCTTTGTGTTTGAAAGTATCGAACAAGTGGTTGAAAAGTAGCATAGGCAAATAGTGCTGGGATAAGCCAAACAATGAATTTACCGGCTTCATGTGAAATTAAAGGATCTTGACCAATGAAAACAAGTAGCCTTCCTATGTAAATCCATAGGAGCGACAGAGGGAGGCATACTAAGATTAAACAAAAGATAGCAGTGTAGGTATGGATTCCCACTTTTCGGTATTGTTGAGCTCCATAAGCTTGTCCACACAGCGTTTCCAGTGCACAAGCCATTCCTAGCTGTTCACATACAAGTTACAACAGTAAGGCAGTTGAAAATGGAAATATACGAGTTCAGATTGAAGTAACTCCATTCCCAAACCCAATTCATCAGCTCAGGAGTAAGCAAACCAATCCATTTAATTTATTGAACTTCATTATTTATTTAACTAATAGTGATTGAATAACTTTTATTGAACTGTAAGTAGACCTGGTAATCTTAGACCGACACGAAAACTATACGAATATAAGACACGAGGTAACACAAATTAAAATTAAGTAAAAATTGTATATCAATATTGTTAAGGTTAAAAATAAGCTAAAAATAAGATTTTATATTTTCCATGTCAACACGAATTTTAACACGAAATTTTCGTGTTTTATATAACACAAACACGATTTTACATGACACGAAAATGAATTAAAAACACAAATTACCAGGTCTAACTGCAAGAGTCAACTAACCATTTTCATCAACATGTAGCTTAACCTGCTTGTTCTCCAAATATATAAACAATTCTTGTGAAATAAACCAGAAACTCGTTTGTTTGTGCACGTCCTGGCATTGCAGATTCAGTAGACTAAACATGTTGCACAACAATTATAATTACTTTTAGTATGAGGTAAAAGAAAAAAGAATTCTTTCTGGCTACAAAGCTCCAGTATCTTTAGTTTAGCTGCTGATTGCCCTTTGTCACTTGGACAGATTTCATTCATTGACATGTTCATGCATGTATAGGCCTAGTAAGTTAACCGGGCATTTGATTTTTTTAGTCAAAATTAATTGTTTAATGTTTTCCCTCCTTAACAGTAAGCAAAACAGCAAAGCAAGTTGAGACAAACATTGTGGAATGTGGACCATCTAATACTCCAAATTTGATTGTCAACACATCTGCTTGCTCCCCAAGAGATTAAATGAACAATATAAAGTATTCTCAACATAAGCAATTAATATAATAATGAACATTTTATCAAGAAACAAATAATTAATATAGGAACTTGCTCCCCAAGATGTTGAACACTAAAAGACGAGCATGTGACTATTTTCTTAAACACGATTTGATTTTCAATTACTTACAATCCGCTAGTTTTTAAATCTATTCCAGTAAGGTCCAAAACAATGAAAGAAATATACATGATAAGATGGCATGAATAAGGAAAGCCAGCCAGTTAGGAGTCACAGAATTTAATGTTAATTGGTATGACATTTCCAAGGAACGAACCTGTATTCTATATATATATATATAAATTGCTTCCTGATATTCATTGATTCATATTTGTAGATATAGTCCAACCGAAAACAAAAATAGAAAAAGCCATTTCTTAATATTTTATCTAGATAATTATCTAACACACTATCAGTAGAGTTTTTTTTACTCTATAAATACAGTTAAGATGATGACACATATCTTTTAAAAATATTAAAAAATAAAAAAAATATGTATCATCATCTTAACCTTACTTATAGAGTAAAAAGAATTTTACTGATGGTATATTGAATAATTATTCTATTCTAAAAGAGAATCAATTTCCCGGGAAACTTTTGATTTTCTAGGAGATACAATATTCCGAAAATTTATTTATTTATTTTGGTGATGAGACTTCCTACACCAATATGCCAAAATAACATAATTAATTTTATTTAAGCCTTCACGAATTATTAGTAAAAGATGTACTCTTTTTAATCTCATTATATTTGCCTGTTGTTGATTTTTTTTTTTATAGAAACAACCCAGTTTCTTTTTAGATCATAACTTTATAAAAAAGTTCAAAATTAAAACTAAGTTTGCAAAAATTTGAATTAAGAATATAATATTTAAATTAATGATCAAAGTTGAGTGCTTTTGAGAAAAGAAAATGAGATAGGGATAACTCTAAACATGGTTAGAGTTGTGTCAGAATGCTACTTCTAATGGTACTGTAACACGTGCTATCTAAATGAGAACTGTGAGGAAAAGTGTTGAGAAGAATATGAATATCATTAAAAGGAAAAACCATACAAACAAAGAGACAAAAAATTGAAGAAAATAATTGTCAGATTTCACCCATCACTGTCATACTGACAAAGACAAGTGCATGTGAATAACAAAAGGAAAATAATATAGAAATAGAATAAAAGCAAAATGCAAATTGACTTACGAGGAGACTGAAGCCGGTGACCCCCGACAGAGATATGGCAATGGAAGTGCTGGAGAGAGCAAGCTCACCCAGATGACCCACCATCATCGTTGATATAACTTGCAAGAGGTACTGTGATAAGGTTACAGCCACCATAGGCCCTGCAAGGTAACCCAGCTTTTTCATTTCTTCCATGAAAACAACCCATCTTAACCACCAGTTACTTTCTGCTTTCTCTTCTGATTTCTCCTTTGGTTTTGGTATCAAACTCTCTTCCATGCTGTTCTTCTCTGCGTCTACCATGCTGCCTCCTCTCCCACTTGCTCTTTATATTAGAAAATCAGAGAAAGTGAGAAAGAAAAGAGAAGGAGAGTTTGGCGTTTGTATGGATTTGTATATGAGAACAAAGATTGGTTTGGGTATACATTTACAGGAAACAAGAGATAAAAAAAAGATAGATATATGGACCCACACGAGGACATTAATACATAAATGCATAAACAAAATGCCAAAAAAAAAAAGTTCTGACTGGAAACTCCTGCTTGACTTTTGCACCGATATTTTTTTTTCTTTTTAATTTTTTTCTGAGTTGTAAAGGAAAAAAAACTCATAAAAGAGGTGGTTACCCTTGGTTAGAAGTTATAAGGATAATTATTTTGTACATCATAAATGAAATTTTTTTTATTTCATGAGCAAAATTATTTAATAATAAATATATTAAAAAAACCCTCATAAAAGAGGCGATTAACTTTGGTTAGAAGTTATAAGAATAATTAATCTTATGTAATTAAATGGATCAGCTCGTTTAGTTTTTTAATATATTTTAATTTATAATTATATTTAAAATTTATTTATATTTTTATTTATTTACATATAATTAATTTCATGTAATTAAATAAATTTTAAAAATAAAATTAAAAAACAAGGCAAGCCAATTAAACAATTAATCAAACCAAGGCATAAGCATAAAATTATTAATATGGCATATAATATATAGAGTATTGTTAATTTGTTATATAACTTATATTGATTAATTAGATGTAATTAATTATATAATTATATGTTATATAGCATATTAGGCTACACTACGAACTTTGAAGCAATTACACCATATTAAGGTATTATTTATTTTGTTGTTACAACTTGCAACGTCATTATGTAGGAAAATAAATACAGATAAATACACTCAGGATTTCATGTTCAATCATCAAGAAAAGATTAATACGGAAGCGTACCCAAATCCATTGGAATTGATATCTTGAGATTAGAGTCTTCCACGTCTAAACCTTTTGAGAGAATCTGTATCTCACTCAACGATGAGATTTGTTGTGAGAATTATGTTATGTTTAGATTGGGGACCATAACCTATTTATACTTGAAGTATATTTTATTTTATTTTTGGCCCATCATGAAAATAAAATAAAATATTGGGTCTCTACATATTGCAAAGCCCATACTAATTGAGATGTCCTAAAGTCCAATAACTTAAACTTTATTTAATCACTATTAAGTGGACTAAATAGATAGCTTGTAATGTACAATTAATTGATATATGTAGGCCCATTAAATAATTTCCCAACAATCTCCCACTTGGGCCACATATGTCACCTGATAATTGTACATTTTAAATAACTTTAAGAGCTCTAAACTTGCTATCATGACAAGGCAACATCTCTAAACAATCTGGTCCATCAATTATACTAACATAGGATCAAAGCGATCTTCGTTACATATATTTCGTAACTAGACCCATCAATGGTCACATATATTAATACAATCAATGACATAGATCAAGTATGAATGTGTAGCATGGAAATTACATGCAACGTGATCCCTTAAACATGTCTATTTCCAACTGGTCCTACTTTCAAAACTTTATGCTCAACTGCAATTTGAAAGAATAATACTTTATTTCAGAGTTTTAGTAATAACAACAATACTTTATTCTGATCAGAAAAATGTCTCAATAACAAATGAATATAAATGAAACGAACTCCCACTATACAAACATATCATCAAAGTGTACCACACCCATACGAGCTACATGCTCATGAAACACCTTAGGTGGTACACCCTTAGTAAGCGGATCCGCAATCATGGAGTTCGTATTGATATATTCAATGGATATCTGAAGACTCTGAACTCTCTCCTTAACAACAAGAAACTTGATGTCAATATGCTTTGACTTTGACGAGCTTCTGTTGTTCTTAGAGTATAATTCTGCGGTTTTATTATCACAATAAATCTTCAATGGCCTCTTAATACTATCGACAATGCATAGCCCAGTGATAAAATTCCGCAACCATATTGCCTGGTTCGATGCCTCATAGCAAGCTATAAACTCTGCTTCCATGGTGGAAGAAGCTATGAGTGACTGCTTTACACTCTTCCAAGACACAGCTCCTCCAGCTAACATGAAAACATAACTAGAAGTGGATCTTCTGCTATCAAGGCAACCAGCAAAATCGGAGTCTGAATACCCAACGATCTCTAAATGGTCTGACCTCCGATATGTGAGCATGTAATCTTTAGTTTTCTGCAAATACCTCATAACCCTCTTTACTACTTTCCAATGATCCATTCCAAGGTTACTTAAATATCTGCCAAACATACCAACTATGTACGCAATATCCGGACGCGTACAAACTTGAGCATACATAAGACTTCCTACTGCTGAAGCATAAAGAATCTTCTGCATGTCTTCCTTTTCAACATTATTTCTTGGGCATTGAAGCAAACTAAATTTATCTCCCTTAGCAATGGGTGTGTCTCCTGATGCACAATTTTTTATGTCAAATCTGCTAAGTACCTTATCGATATAAGCCTTTTGTGATAAACCAAGTATTCCTCGAGAACGATCTCGATGGATCTGTATGCCAAACACAAAAGATGCATTCCCAAGATCTTTCATCTCAAATTTATTTGAAAGAAATCTCTTGGTTTCATGCAATAAACCTTTATCACTACTTACTAGCAGAATATCATCGACATATAACACCAGAATAATAAACTTGCTCTCACTGATCTTGTGATAAATACATTGATCAACAGTGTTTTCCTTAAAACCAAAAGAGGTGATCACTTGATCAAATTTTCGATACCATTGACGGGATGCTTGTTTTAAACCATAGATGGATTTTTTTAATTTGCACACCAAATGTTTTTATTCATCCGACACAAAATTTTCTGATTGCTCCATATAAATTGTTTCTTCAATGTTACCATTGAGAAACGTTGTCTTTACATCCATCTGATGTAGCTCCAAATCATAATGAGCTACAAGTGCCATAATGATTCTAAAAGAGTCTTTCGATGAAACCGGAGAGAAAGTCTCTTTATAATCAATGCCTTACTTTTGAGTGAAACCTTTGGCAACTAGATGTGCTTTATATCTTTCGATATTGCCTTTCGAATCCCTCTTGGTTTTGAAAATCCATTTACAACCAATCGGTTTCGCTCCTTTAGGCAATTCGACAAGATCCCAAACGTCATTATCCTCCATTGATTTCATCTCATCTTTCATGGCCTTAATCCATTTATGAGAGTGAACACTTTGTTTGGCTTTACTAAAAGATTTTGGATCATCTTCTAGTCCTATATCAAACACATGTTCTTGGAGATAAACAATATAATGATCTGGAATCACCGATCTCCTTTCTCTTGAGGATCTCCTTAATGGCACTTCCAATTGAGGTTGTTGTTGCTCTTCAATATGATTAGGTGGTAATCCAGGAGTGTCTTGATAGTCCGAATTTGCATCTTGAATAATGTCAGACATAACTGTCTGATCATTCTCAATTGCAACTGTAGGAACTGTAACATGTTCTTCCTCAAAGACAAAATTCCTGAGTTTGGCACCCCCATCATATTCAACATCCTCAATAAACTTAGCATTCCCTATTTCGAAAAAGGATCTATTTTGAGGGATCATAAAACTTGAAACCCCTCGATCTTTCTGAGTATCCAACAAAGTAGCAGCTTATTGTTCTTGAGTCCAATTTCCTTTCGTTAGGCTTGTATGGCCTAGCCTCAGTTGGACAACCCCAAATATGTAAATGCCTAATACTAGGCTTCTTTCCTGTCCATAATTCATATGGGGTTTTAGCTACTGCTTTGCTTGGAACTCGATTAAGAATATACACTGCAGTCTTTAAGGCTTCTCCCCAAAGTGAGTCTGGCAAAGAAGAATGTCTGGCAAAGAAGAATGACTAATCATACTTCTAACCATGTCCTTTAGGGTCCGATTTCGTCTCTCAGCTACACCATTTTGACTTGGAGTCCTTGGCATGGTGTATTGAGGAACGATGCCATATTCTGCTAAATACTTTGCAAAAGGGCTTGGACGTTGTTCACCTGATCCGTCGTATCTACCGTAATATTCACCGCCATGGTCAGATTTAACGGCTTTAATTTTTCTACCAAGTTGATTTTCAACTTCAGCTTCAACTTCAGCTTTATAGGTTTTGAAAACATCCAATGCTTGAGATTTCTCATGAATCAAGTATAGGTACCCATAACGAGAATAATCGTCTATGAAAGTAATAAAATACTGTTAACCATTCCAAGAAGCTGTAGGGAATGGACCACAAATATCAGTATGAATTAAATCCAAGATGTTTAAACTCCTGTTAGCACCAATTTTCTTGATATTTGTTTGTTTTCCCTTAATACACTCAACACAGATTTTGAAATCTGAAAAATCAAGTGAATCGAGAATTCCTTCTGACATAAGCCTTTTTATTCTTTGTTCAGAAATATATGCTAAACGCCTGTGCCATAACATAGAAGAATTCTCATTAATTAATTTGCACTTTGTACCACAATTATTTATATGCAAGGATTCATTAATGTGTGAGGCATGAAGATCTAATTTATATAGATTATCAACTAAAGAACCTGTGCCAATAAGATTTGAATATTGAAAAAGACTAAATTTTTCATTTCCAAATGAACAAGAATATCCTGATTTGTCCAAATAAGAAATAGAAATCAAATTCTGTCTAAATGACGGTACATAAAAAGTCTTTTGCAAATCTAAATAGCAACCAGATTCTAACTTTAATCTAAATAAACAAACAGCCTCAACAGAAGCTCTTTCGCCATTTCCTACATAGATGAATCTTTCAGCATCAATTGGCTTTCTGCTCCGTAGACAACCCTGCATAGTCACACTTATGTGAGTAGTTGCACCTGTATCTATCCACCAAGTGTGATTGGGTACTAAAGCCAAACTAACTTCAGAACAAACAAAGTTAAGAAGTTTACCCTTTTTGGCAAGCCATTTAGCATACTTGGAACAATCCTTCTTCACATGACCACCTTTACGGCAAAAGAAACAAGTGATCACCTTATCTTGTTTCTGTTGCCCCTTAGGCTGTGAAGTTCCAGTATTTGCAGTGCCTTTTCCTATGTTCCTTTTTCTCTTTTTGTTGGCAGCAATGTCATTGGAAGAAGATGCTAAGTGAGCACTTTCTATCTTCTCTTGTTTCAACCTCTCTTCGTCTTGCACACACTGAGCAATGAGCCCATTAAGAGTCCATTTCTCCTTTTGAGTGTTATAACTTAGTTTAAAAGGACTAAATTGTGCAGGAAGAGATATTAAGACCAAGTGCACGAGAATGTCCTCAGACAACTCTAACTTTAGTGCCTTTAGTCTTGTAACAAGATTAGACATTTCCATAATATATTCCCTTATGTTTCCTTTACCGCTATACTGCATTGAAACAAGCTTAGATAGGATGGTTCTTGTCTCGACTTTTTCATTTGCAGTGAATCTATCTGCAATTCGTTGTAGGAAACTCTTAACATTTTCTTCCTCAGGCATTGCGCCTCTGATGGTATCCGAAATTGAGTGCTTCATGATCATCAGACTCATGCGGTTTGAACACTCCCATTTTTCATAAAGTGCCCTTTCCGTAGCTGTACTATTATCAGCAGGGGCGGGAGGTTTGTCAGACCTGATCGCATAGTCTAAATCTATACACCCAAGCACAATAGTAACATGCTCCTTCCATCTCTTAAAGTTAGTGCCGTTAAGCACCGGGATATTATTTAGATTGGTAGATATAGAAGAAACATTTACTGTAAACAGAAAAACAACAATAATAAGCTCACAATTAATAAATAATAATTTTGGGCCATATAAGATACCAAACACAACATTAAAATTTAGTATTTAGACAGAAATTTTAATTTGTAAGCGATACTCTCAAACTTTATTAGTAAATATTGATAATCAAATCCTTGCCAACAACATACCTTCCTTTGGGCCGACATATTGCATGCATGGTAAAAAATAATTTTATCACATATTTACTACCTTATTGTGTTTGTAATCCGGCCAAAAAAATAACCTTCCTTTGAGCCGATTATTTTCCGCAGGGATTAAAAACACAGTCATTTAAATTCTTAAATGACAACCTTGATTTTCAAAATAAATAAATTAACATAAAAGAGGTCACTTTGGTGGCATTTTATATCAATTTAATTTATTTTGAACTTTATTCATTTTTAACATATTATGCACAAATACAAAATATTGAGAGTACACAAATTAATTCACATCAATAGGGAGAGTGAGTACTATCAATCAACTCAAAATATCATGAAATATTTTATCATGAAATAAAATTTCAGAAACTACATGCATAATATATCAAAACATCGAAATTACAATGAATATTAAATAATAAATATTTAAAAAATTTCAAAAAATTCCAAAAAAATCACTGAAAATTATGAAATTAAATTTCATGCCGGATTGGAAAATACAGTAGCCATTCGGCCACTGGAGCATGGCGCGTGTACCCCACGCGCCACTACCGCGCGTGGAGAACAGTCCACACGGGACTGCTTGTTCTTCTTCTCCAGCCAGCCGAGTCAACCTGACCCAGCCGGCTGCAAAACAAACCCGAACGGGTCTGTTTTTGGTTTTTCCCGATTTTTCAACCTCTTTTTGATTGATTTTGTTGAAATTAAACTTGAAATCATGAAATTAAGTCCTTTTTCTACAAAGCCCAGGTCAAGAAACATATCAAAACAACAAAATTTATGATGAATTTGATCAAGAAAGATGCAAGAAAATATCCATGAAAGACCTTTACCCCTTTTCTTGATTTCTTTCAACCAAAACAAAAAATATACCAAAATTGTGACTTTGATTCAACCATATAAGTCACAAGAAACAATTATCATCAATCAATTTGAATTAAAACACATAAAATATTATTGTTTTCGTTAAATTTTAATTTCGGGATTTAAAGAATTTTAAAAATAAAATTCATTAAACATGAGACAAAATTCCAGAACTTGTTCACATGATTTTAATCCTTATTCCATAAGGAATAAAAGCTCTAAGGTTTTACACAATAATTTTTAATTCTCAATGATCAAACATGATAGGCTCTAAGGCCACTTGTAGGAAAATTAATATAGATAAATACACTCAGGATTTCATGTTCAATCATCAAGAAAAGATTAATACGGAAGCGTACCTGAATCCATTGGAATTGATATCTTGAGGTTAGAGTCTTCCACGTCTAAACCTTTTGAGAGAATCTGTTTCTCACTCAACGATGGGATTTGTTGTGAAAATTATGTTATGTTTAGACTGGGGACCATAACCTATTTATACTTAAAGTATATTTTATTTTATTTTGGCCCATCATGAAAATAAAATAAAATATTTGGTCTCTACACATTGCAAAGCCCATACTAATTGAGATGTCTGAAAGTCCAATAACTTAAACTTCATTTGATCACTATTAAGTGGACTAAATAGATAGCTTGTAATGTACAATTAATTGATATATGTAGGCCCACTAAATAATTTCCCAACAAATTACACCAACAATTTGGCAACATGCACAAGAAATGAGTTGGAAATGAGTTGAATGTCATTGACATTTGATGAAATTGAGGAACATGGTATATGTATTTTTTTTTTGTTTTCTAATGTTGTTGAGACTTGTTATGTTTTTTAGTCTTTAAATTTATTAAAACAATTTATATTATCATTGTTAGACAATTAATATTTTGAAATGATGTTGAAGACTTAATATTATGAATTTGGTGAATTTATTTGATTTTTTAATATTTATTTCAAAATTTTATTTTGTTTATTGACTAAAAAATGAGTTAATATGATATTTTATTTTTTTTAAAATATGAGCCAGCCTATTTAGGCTTGTTATCCTCGAGGGTGGGATATGATCTTACGTTTTCAAGCTAATTTTAAGAAAATAACTTTTTGACCTGCTTTATATTTGACTTAATCCGTTAAAGCCAGTCCGAGCCAGCCCATATTGACAATGCTACCTCATGGTCATGTCTCCCTATTGCTTTTTGTAACAAAAGAAAAAAAAAAATTCAACCAATTACAAAATATCACTTGTGCTTTAACTTTTATTTTTAATTTTATTTAGCAATGATTAATTAAATTTATTTTTTTAATAGTATATTATTATTCAAAGTTATAATCATAATCAACATATATTCATTTTATGAACTAGTAACCTGATAAACTGATAAATATAAATAACAATAACAAACTAAATGAATAATATTAATCAATTAAACTCAATTTCACACTTGTAAGACTTGAACTTGAAACTTTGAATTACTTATTGAATCAATTGATAAATCAAAATTAAAACACATGATTTGTTCAATTGACATGAAAATACGAAGAAGTATGTCTCTAAAGTTTTAACAAACAAATCCAAAAAGAAAATTTTGAATGGTTAAGCTTCAAGAGTTTCAACAAATCTAAGAAGGAATATGAACAGAATCAGGATGTAGATTTAAGAAATTCTTCTTCAATTTTGAGATCAAATTTCAATAATCCATAAATTTGAGACCAAATTCAAAGATTTCAAAAAAATTTCCTTAAGTTTTGAAATAAAATATATTCAATTAAAGAAAAAGTCATCAAAATCTTTCAAGCGAATTTCTACATAGAGAAAAATTATTGTGTAATAACTACAATTTATACAAATTAAATAATGGTAATTGACCCTTTGGAGGGTATTTGTAAGCCAAATTTGTGACTTTTTGGGTTTTAGTGTAAGAATACAGGTTTCCGTACAAACAAGCCAGTGAGCCCCACAGGAGTGTTCACCCACGCAAAAGCTATGTAAGTACCTTAACTTTATTATAAATGGTTTCGAGTAAGACAATCTAGTTCCCGTAGTTACAATTTTGGCTTATCCCGAAAATTAGGCAATAAATCGAAGTTTTCAAATTTTGCTTATGACCAATCAACTTTGTTTTGATCATACTCTGTCAACAGACACGATTGCAAAGAGTTAAGCATATCTCTTAGTAAGAAAACTTTGTTTAAGGCAATTCAAATTTTGCTAAAAAGCTAACTGGAAAAGATTTTTGACCGTAAAAGGCTCATTTTCTAATTCTATATGGATCAACAAAAATAAATTCTTAAAATCACATCATGTGCAGAAATTTCAGACAATGAGCAATCGAAGAAGAAACGGGCATAACTTTTGATAGGAAATTCTGATTTTGGTGATTTAAATTGCATTGAAAAGCAAATTTAGAGACCTTTCCAATCGTGTATGGCATGTCATTATAACCCTTGTAGATCAATACAGTAAAATTGTTGAAAATTCAACTTGAATAAAGTAATTAAAGGAAATTGGCTAAATCAAAGATGTTTAATGGGGGATTGAGGCTTAGTTCGATTTAAGAGAATTTGAAAGGACCTAATTAGAATGGGAGTAATGTCTTATGGGAGTAATGTCTTAAGGGGTCACTACAAAAAAACTTATTTTTATCGGCACTACCAACGAACTGTCGATAAAAATCTTACCGGCGGTTCGTTGACCGGCGGTCAGGTGAATGCCGGTGAAGGTCTGCTAGCGGCGATGAACTCCAATGCCGATAAAAGTTTGACAAATTATGGCATGACTTTTCCCTATGCTTTTAAATGCCTTTAAAAATAAAAGGCTTTTACCAACACTTTAAAGTGTCGGTAAAAATCCTATTTGAAATTTGAAAATTTTATATTTATTAAGATTTATTTTAAATTTAAAAGCTTTTTACTGGCAGTTTTAAGTGCCGGTAAAAATCCTATTTGAAATTTTTATATTTATTAAATTTTATTTTAAATTTAAAATTTTTAGTAGTATAACTAAATTATTAAATTAATTAAATTTTTTTATCCTAACTTTTTTTTAAATCAAAAAAGTCTCAAAATTACTTTAAATTTTGAAAATAAGATGCATGGTGATGTTTGCTTTTGGCTGCGTAAAAACAATATACTACAATTTACCAAAATATTAAAATTGTTATGAAATTATAGAAAGAACAAAAGGAGAGAGAGCAAGAAGAGAGATTTTCTCTTATTCTTCAACTATGTTCTTCAACTATATTCAATACAAGGATGGTGAGCCTCTATTTATAGGCTTCACAAATACATCCGTTACTATTGCATTCAATATCGTAACGGCTATCTGTTACCATAATAATGGGGAAATTATAATCTTAATAAAGAGGAAGTTACAAACTTAATGAAGGGGTAGTTACAAACTTAATTAAGGGGTAGATGAATAGTTTCTTATTCATGTATCAATATGAAGAGTATGAGAGATGAATAGACTCATTCATGTATCAATATGAAGAGTCATGGGAGATAAATGGACATCTATATTTATAATTATTCATAACACTCCCCCTTGGATGTCCATTACTGAAGAATATGCCTCATTAAAACTTTTTTCACGATATTCTACTGTAGGAGCATATTAGATGCATGAAAGGTAGAGAATGTTTTTTTTTTCTAACATATCCTCATCAGTGATCTTTTCTCTACATAACTTTAATTGAGAACTGATTCTAAACATAGCTGAGTTATATTCACTTACAGATTTAAAATCTTGTAATCTCATATTTGAGTAAACAAAGAAAATGTGCACAAGCATAGATAATTACGGAGGAGCTAGATAAAAATAGTTTCATTACCGTGAAAAAAAAAGATAGATAATTGTGGTTGATTAACGACCTTACTTGAACAGGATCTGTTCTATAGGCTCATACCTCTGTGTCCTTTAGCACAAAGGAGACAGGATCTCAAGTCTGATTGATGAAGATTCTCGATTGAGGCCTATTCTCCAAATCTCTCACGGGTTTTTAGAGTCTTGTGCTGATAACGTGTTATGAAATTATAGAAAGAACACAAGAAGAGAGAGCAAGAAGAGAGATTTTCTCTTATTCTTCAACTATGTTCTTCAACTATATTCAATACAAGGATGGTGAGCCTTTATTTATAGGCTTCACAAATACATCCGTTACTATTGCATTTAATATCATAACAGCTATATGTTACCATAAAAATGGGGAAATTATAATCTTAATAAAGAGGAAGTTACAAACTTAATGAAGGGGTAGTTACAAACTTAATTAAGGGGTAGATGAATAGTTTCTTATTCATGTACCAATATGAAGAGTATGGGAGATGAATGGACTCAATCATGTATCAATATGAAAAGTCATGGGAGATGAATGGACATCCATATTTATAATTATTAATAACAAAAATTTGATTGTTGAAGCACCAAATTGAACAAAATTTATTTTCTATAAGATAAAAGTAGATAATGTTACAAAATTTATTATAACAATCTACAGAAAATGCAAAAAAAGGAAGGAATCAATGAATTTTTGCCGGATAGTCCAATGAAAAATAAGTTAAAAAACTTGCATGCTTGAGAAACACTTGGATCCACAATAGGCATTGCATCAACTTCTGGCTCCTCAAAACCTTTTCTGGCTATCGAAAAGTATAAGTAACCAGCAGGGCTAGTTTTGTAATGAACAGAAACCCAGATTTATTTCATATCAAAAGTCAGTTCTAAAATGTAAACTTTACAATGAATTGTTATTTGTCATAAAGCATGTTTAGAATATTCATGGTAAAGTTCTACAATACTTAGGTAAGCAGTCACTGATACTTGGTTCAAAACTTTTAACATATTTCAAAAGAATGAAATATTACTAGGATTGTGAGCCAGTTTATTCTGTTTGAAGCCTTCGCCTTCCTGTTGCAATTTTCCCCTGCTGGTTCACTACAAAAACATAAATGTAATAAACTTAAAGCTTAATAAGCCTAAAGTATACCAAAGTAAAGATCTATTTAGAAAAATAACTTACAAATCTCTCAAACTTAGAGATTTAAAAACTTACGTATCCAACCACTAAAACCAGTGTTCAATCACCTCAATCCTATTGTTTCTTGATTTGTGATTGAGCATTGGTTTTAGTGGTCGCAGTTGATAACAATAAAATATTAATAAATGCACTCTAAAAACTCTAAAACTGATAAAGTATTATCCCAAATGCTTCAAATCATGCATTCGAATGGCACACCAACAGATGAATACCACATAAAGCCCCATGAGCCCTGGAGTCAAGAAGCCAGCATTCACCTGTTTCAGAAGGAAATCATGCATTTGATAACAAATCATGCTATAGCATTTAAGAAGTGAAAGGCAAGGGCTGATTGGAACATACTCTAGGGTGGAAGGAAACACTGGTCATCAGCTGGACGAGTACCAGCATCCATGTGATGAAGAAAATGTTAGGGAGACAGGACGGTTCTGGTGCGTACCAAATTTACATCATGATGATCCCCACTATGCATATAACATATGCAGCAGTTGCAAGTAACATCACATGGATGTGGCTGCAGAAACCCAAAATACATACCAAAAATGTATATCACTAAATCTCTTTGAACGCCGCAGAAAATTGGTTTCCATTGCTAAATGTGTGCTAGCCATACTTGAAACAATTGTGGGAAATATCATGTATTTAAGAGAAGCCACAAAGAACATGAAAAACAATGTTTTTTACTTGGGAAATTATCTAATAAAGCAAAATTAATGCTCATTATCTCAGGTTCAGAATCAGTTCTACCGAGAGATGAGCCTTACCATCTTTCTGCATTTTTATCTGATTGACAACAATCATTCAACCATGTAATGAAACTGATTACGCTTACTAGTTGAACTAGGAGAAAGACCCTAAAAAGGATAAGCATAAAGTCATTTAAAAATAAGATTGACTGAAGTGTAACTTAGGAAGCATCATTAATTTCCCGAACACACTATCCAATAAGATTGTACATGTTTATACAGAGGAATTTATAACAGGAATTTGTGATGTACCCAGCACCAAAATGTGCAATCTCCCCTGCCAAAAAGAACAACAGAAGGAAAAAGGAGGAAAAGAAAACAACATATCAGAGATTTGATTCCAATTAGAGCAAAATAAAAACTAGTGCTAAACTCCTAGGATTAATCTATATGATGATACCTATGAAAATTAAGACCAAATAGCATGAGAAGCAAAAGCAGAGAACTTTAAAAGGTTATGTACAGAGTCAGATTTTCAACAAAAAAGACAAAAAGGAAACTAAGATAGAACTCCTCAATGCAATTTAATTTCACTTACCTGCGATATTGCAGCAGCAACAAAGTCATCTACTCTGTCTTAACATTGTAATCAAAAAATCGATATTATCCTACATAAAAGGGAACCAAATTTACACTAGTAACAATTACATATTCAAGAGACTGCATAAACTATCATTACCACTAGGATGGTCTTCCAAGAATTTGGTCACATTGTATACCTGTTCGAATATAAGATAAGGAATTTAAGGAGACCGAAATGCTCTCTTCTCTCAGTCTTCTTTGTCTACATCCACATGCAATTATAGAGTGTCACGACCCGTGACCACATTTCTCACCTTATTGTACACAACTTAACCGGTTGGGGTGTCTGTGATACTTCACTTGTACTGACTGTTAAACAATTTTACATAACATTGTTTATATTATACACATCCCTCATCGTAATTAATCAGATAAGTAGTACTGTTGACATGTCTAAATACAGAAAATAAATGTTCATACCTCAAATAACTCAGTCAGTCTGTCACATTTTCCTTCGTGTACAGCTAGGATCCACAATCCACTGAACTCACAATCATCAAAACCTGAAATGTTTAAAATTAAGGGGTGAGCAAAACCACGGCTCAGTAGGGGAATTATATGCCTCACTTGATACTCAGCTTCCTATATGCTGAAAATCTTTTTTCGTTTTTCCTATGGGCTCTAGGCTCGCATGTAGGAAGGATACTACAGTCGGCTAAGGATCCGGATGGAGTAAGGTAGGTATTTTAGAATACCATACTTGTTCCAGAACCTAGAAGCAACTGTAGAGAGAAATTTTCATTTCGTTTTGAATTAATAAATCCTTTTTTTTAATTCCATAACCTTTTCATATTCTTTTCAAAATAATGTTTTTATGAAATAAAGCATTTAAATAAAATAATTAATATTCGTATATTCCTTGAAAAGAATATTAGTTAAATCATCATCTTATTTCTTTAAAACTCATTTTACGTTTTACTGTACTCTCTTAATTAGTACAGTACTTTAAATAGCAAAATAAGCTATTAAAATCTATTCCATTTATCAAATTAGCAAAACAGTAAGCACTTCGATAGATTGGTCACTATACACGTTAATAAAACGGTTACTATGTAAGTTAATAAATCAATCCATTCACAAAACGAAAATCCATAAACTTTAAGCGTATAGCTTAACTCATTGAAAACAGTTCCAATATAACCGAATTACTTAATCACTTTAGGCGTAAGCCCCAATTCACTGATTCAGTTATAACATCCATTCTAACTAGCAATGGAGTTAAGTGTCATATCGAGGAACTCGTGTAGCACGTAGGTCCTTCGGGATTCTAGAGGTGGCTCCCACAGTCCAACTGGTATCCATGTAGCACGTAGGTCCCTTGGGATTCTAGAGGTGGCTCCCAAGGTATAGAAATCGAGTCTTCACTCGGTTTGGCCTTTAGGACACAGACTTCTTACTAACACATCGGAACTCGTGTAGCACTTAGTGCTCAAAGGATTCTAGAGGTGGCTCCCCATAGTTCACTAAGAATCTATGTAGCACTTAGGTCCCTTGAGTCTTCTAGAGGTGGCTCACACGGTGCAGAAACTTCTTACTAACACATCGGAACTCGTGTAGGACTTAGTGCTCAAAGGATTCTAGAGGTGGCTTCCCATAGTTCACTAAGAATCTATGTAGCACTTAGGTCCCTTGAGTCTTCTAGAGGTGGCTCACACGGTGCAAAGATTGAGTCTGTACTCGGGTTGGCCTTTATGCCATATATACCTTCCACTATCTTATTAGAACTCATGTAGTACTTATAATCTAATATTTCATTTAAGACCATAATAAGAATATTAGATTTATCATTTCTTCCTTTTTGAAAACATATTACATGTTCGTATCACATGTCTTATGAAAATCATCTCACAGTACTATAATCAGTACCGAAATGAGCATTTTGTAAAAATGCTATAAATCAATTGATTTTCTTCTCATATCATATAAAACATGTTCTTTTCACATGTCACGCAATCATATATCACATTTTCCGTTTGACATATTCCATATCATGTAAAACACTTTCCTTTTTAACATATCACCCATCATTTATGGAGTCTAAGATAGACATCAATCTTATCATACTATAAACCCCGGAGGGTAAAGAAATAAACCGGTCAAATCTATGACCATAATCTATATTGTCCTCGGTGGATCACGGATCAGGTGTCGACCAGGACTAAACATATCACATATCATGCATCAGCATGATAGGAATGCCAACCAATCTCAAAACCGTAGTTTTCATCATAAAATAAACCTTTATGGAATTTATATAAATATATAATTCCATAATTTAAAACCATAAGGGTTAAAATCCTTTAGTGAATATTTATAAAAATATTCATAAAAATATTCACTGTATTTCACTTCATCTTTCACCTTGTATTACGTGTAATTTATCTATTTCAAGAATTTTCGGTGGTTTCATTATCACCATTCTCGAATACATGAATATTTTAAAATTCCATCTCATTATATTCATGTTTTATGAAATTTAGTAATTTCCTCATGTTTCGTGATTTAATATCGATTTTCGGAAATAAAATCATTTAATATGATTTTATAAAGTTTTTCTAAAATTTTCGGCAGCATAACGGCTGCCGATTTACTAACCTCCTGCACAGAAAATACAGTTTTAAATTTCCAGCCAGTACTTCAACCCAAAATTTTCAGCCAATCATGCATCATAATAATTTTCATAAAATATTTGCATAAAATATTTCAAATTAAAATATGCAGACTGAATATCCTTACAGTGCTGCACATGCATCTCTTACCTTTTTCCGGGTCGGCGACTTCCTCTTATCGATCGTGCCCGCACTCCATCTCTCTTGATTCCTTATCCCGATCGCTGAAAATAATTTCTGGAAATAAAAATTCTAAATTTTAGAATTTTTCCATAATTTATTACATTTTTCTGAAATTTAATTTCCGGGAATTTCTTACCGAACTTCCGTAATTTTCGGGTTGTCGAATTTCCAGGAATCTTCGAATTCCCAAAATTCTCCTTTTTCCTCTTTTCTTTTTCTTCCTTTTTCCTCTTTTCTTTTTCTTTTTTTTCTTTCTTTTCTTTTTCTTTTTCTTTTTCCCATTTCTAGCCGGACCGGTTTAGTGCCTCCTCCGGCCGGTTCGACCTGTTCGACTGTCGGCGATCCTCCTTTCCGCCGGTTCGCCTCCCACAGCTTGCCGGAGTTGCGGAGACACCAGATCTGGTCTCCGTTTCTCCCCATCACCGGCGACGGAGCCGGATCTGGGTCCGTAGGTTTCGGTCCCTTTCCTTCCTCTCTTCTCCTTCCTCCGCCGGATTCTCCTTCGCCGGTGGCTCCTCTCACCTTCGTCGAGCTTCGCCGGTGTCGAGAGTGGTGGTGGCGGTGCCCGAATCGGCCAGCATCGCCGTATCTCCTCTTCTCTTTTCTTCCCGACTCTTTCGGTTTTCGCCCTCTGTTTCGATTTCATTCTTTCTCTCTCCGCCTCGAGGCACCGTCCTTCGCTTCCCTTCTCACAGGTGACGCCGCGGTCTCCTCCTTTCTCCCTCGGTCGGCCGGCATCGAGGTCGGCTCCCCTTCTTCGTTTGTTTCAACAGAAACAGGATCCCAATTTCCCGTTTCTGTTTTCTTTTCTTTTCTTTTTTTTTATTCTATTTCCATCTTTAGTATATACTATACTACATACTATATACTCTACAATATTTTTTTTTATATACATATAATATATACTATATATTATACATATATTATTTCATATATAATGTAATACAATATATATTATATATAAATTATATATATTGTATATTACAAAACATATATATAGTATATATATATTTATATACTTTAAAATAAATAACATTTACATATACAAATTATATAAATGTTATAATACATTTTATATACATATAACTTTAATATAAAATCACATTTATCTTTCTTCTATAGGTATTTACATAATTATATATACACATAAAACATTATGTTTATATACATATGTATTATTTGAATTTATGAAACAGTATATATTTCTATATATATATCAACGTATATTAAAATATACTATATAGTATTTTAAATACATACGCATTTGTATAAAATACATTTGTAAAATTTGTAATTATATAAACATACTTTATTTTCATTTCTCATTTTCCTTATTTAATTTGGATTTTAATTTATCCCAATTAATTTTTCCTCTGATTTATTTTCTCCAATATTTATTTTCAATATTTATAATTTTCAATAAATGAAAAATTTACGGTTATCACATAGAGCTAGAAAGAAAAATCAGCCAGAGACGGAAACATGTAAGATGAAGCAGTGTGATAATTACCAATGAGTAAGTCTGAAAGTTCTTCCAAAATAGGACTGCTGCTAGTGCTGCAAGATTAAAACAGATGTTCAATCTATTTGAGAATCAATGTTCAAAAAACACATGTTCAATCTATTTCACATAGATTGAATCCTCTAAAGAATATGGCACCTTAAATCACATACTGGTCAATATATCATTCAAGTAGGAGAAAATAGCGAAATTCAAAATGCACTTTCAATAGCAGCAAAGATACGTAAACTAATTGAGCATTTTAAAAGTGAGTTGATTCAATCTCTTCTCTCAAATTTTGCATAAATATCAAGTTTTGCATATAATGAGACATTAAGGATTAACAACACAAGTTTTGCATCATGCTTCTTTATTTCTTTCTCCCAACAATCAGAGCTCCATTCATTAACCCCTTTGGCTCCATAATACTGTTCAGCTTCCAAACTTGTATGAATCTTTATATATTCAAATTGCTGAAAAAAAAAAAAGAAAACAATTTCAACTCTGTATTGGCTTAAAGAAAAAGGAGAACGCGATTGCAGACTGAAGCTTGGGGGCTCATTTTTCTAACCCCACTTCACCTCATTGTAAAGCTTATATCATGCAGAGGTCATGAAACTGCTTCTTTCTATTTCAACATTTCATGACTCTTGACTTTTATCTTTTGGTTATTCAGAAAGGCTAGCTGTCAGTTCTTCCAATCCCCACCATCTCACTTCTGCAGATGATGAATGCACAACAGCCAAGACTCAACATGCCCAGCATTAACGTTATCAATCAACAATTGCTATTATAGAGCTTAACTCATCAGTGAAGTAAATAAGCTTTCCACTACTAGAGGACAGACCTGGTTATGATCAATTAAAGAAAATGATTAATTATTAAAAAAAAAGCAACCGAATATGATTTCTTTTACATACAGCATCATTATTGGGTGCTAAATCAATGGCTCTGACCTGATAGTGCTTTGTTTTGGAAGAAATCACAAAGTTCCTCTACAAAACCATGAGAGAGGGTTATAGTGTACATTCAATATTACAAGCTTATAATGTAAATATCTAGAGAATGTCCAAAATGTCTTAAATGTAAACATGAAAAGCAATGGTGTCACTCATTAAAGAGACTACATAGAACAGATTTCTTGAATCATTTGTAAGTAAATTCTACCTTTTAAATGTCTTAAACAGTTGATTTTCAGGTGAATTTACACATGTAACAAGGGAACAATTCTGTAAGTCCAGGAGCAACAAGAAAAGATTCATTGCATCAAAAGAAAAAAAAGGTTAAAGCAAAAGAACAATACCATTATTTGGATTCTCTGGCTCTTCTTCACTAAGAACTTATCTGGTAGTTCTCTTACCATTTTCTCTAATTAATTAGCCAATAAATATTTGCTATATATAAACTTATAATTTAAACAACAAAACAGCTAACCTTAAACTCAAGAGATGGTTGTTCCAGCTTTTCAAGTTTCTTTGAGAGCAAATTTCTGTTGTTCTGATATCTCCTTCATTCTTCAAGCTAAAGAAAAAACTATACCAAAATTTACCATAATCAAGTAATTAAAATCAAATAAAGAACCTATGAACATTTTAGCAAAACTAGAGAAATCAAATAAAGCTGTCAAACTTTACCAAAATTTATTATAATCGGGTAATTAAAATCATTAAAAGAAAGAATTAAAGAAAATCCCAAGAACCCAAAACATTGAGAATCAAAGAATCAAAAACAAAAACAATATACATATTCGAGAATCAAAGAATCAAGCAGTTACAATGGACAATGTAATTATTTCATCATTCTAGAAGAATTCCTTCTACAGGCAAAGTCTAATTGCATTAAACCCATATATTGACAGTGAAAAAAGCATAAATGTACATTAAGTTGTAATGAAATTGAAGATTTAGGTCTGAACAAAAACTACGATATCCACTGCTTCAAAATATCAAAAACCTAATCTTCAATAAATTACCTCGCTAATGAAATGCTGGTGACTATGACAAGAGTCGTCGACGGTGGCGAAGATGACGATGACGATAAGGATGACGCTGGTGAGAGTCGACATTCGAAAGCTAGGGTATGCTTTTCAAATATAGGAGAAAAAGTAATTTAGGAGAGATTAACTTGAAATCTTATAGGAGAAAGAGTAATTTGGGAGAGATTTCGACTTGATTTAAAAAGTTAGAGGACTTGATTTTCTAGTTTCAGATAAAAAGAATGAGCAATGAGACAATGAAGGTTAAGGCTACATTCTGCAAACCAAGAGAGAATGAAAGTAGAAGAAAGAAGAGATTTAATTTTTTATTGATGCTAAAATGCCTTTAAAATAGTAGTTATTACCGGCGGGTGTATTTGTGTCGATGAACACTGTGTAGTATCGGCGATTTAAATTCATGCCATTAAAACCACGTATTTTTTGTAATAGGTCCAAATACAATAAAATCATAACACCTAGTAGGAATTTAAGAAAACTACATAAAAGAAAGGTTAAAACCTAAAAATCCTATTTTTACAAGCCTCTAACCTGTTACCCTTTACCCTATGTGATGTTAAACCAATTTTTTTAGACTCTTTCTTCCCGTTTCAGGCCTATCGGTCTGTGTAATTTCTCTTATGAAATAATCTCAAAGATCATTGTTAACATATTGAAACCTTTGTTATCTTCTATTGTCTCTCCTTTTCAAGTAGCCTTCATTCCTGGAAGACGAATCCGGGACAACATTTTGGTGGCGCATGAGGCCTTTCACGCTTTGTAAAGGAAAAGGAATGGGAATAGCAAATTCATGGCCACAAAGTAAGGCTTATGATAGAGTCGAATGGCCATTCCTCGAGAGATTACTTCTGAAAATGAGGTTTGCTCATCACTGGGTTAAATTGATGATGAAGTGTTTTTCTTCACCTCAGTTTTCTTCGATTATCAATGGTGAAAGAACTGAAGCATTTCTTCCTACAAGGGAATTGAGGCAAGGGGATCCATTGTCCCCTTATTTGTTTATTTTGGTGGTTAATGTTTTGTCTTGTTTATTGCAATAAAACATGCTTCAAGGTAGAATTCAGGGATTCAAAATTAACAGAAGATGTCCTCTATTGAGTTAGGCTGCTAGAATATTTCAACAATGCCACAGGTCAGAAAGTCAACATCGAAAAGTCCTCCATTTGCTTTTCTCCTAATACAAGCTCGCAGACCAGCTTTTTGATCAGAGACAAGTTAGGAGTTCAAGTCTTACAAGCCAACAGTAGGTACTTGGGGCTACTGCTTATTTGGGGTAGAGGTAAGAAGGAAGTTATTAGCTTCATTCAGGATAAGATTCGGAAAAAAAAAAAAAACTAACACCTGGAGGGGTCAACTTTTGTCCCAAGAAGGCAGGGAAATCTTGATTAAAGCGGTGGTTTCTGCCATCCCTGTTTATTGTATGCAATGCATTAAATTACCTATCACTTTTTGCAAAGACCTCAACAATATCCTCAACAAGTTTTGGTGGATAGGCTCGGATTGCAATGATAGGAGGACTCATTAGATGTGTTGGGATAAGTTGGCTCGACATAAGCTTTTGGGAGGATTTGTTTTTAGGGATTTCACAGTGTTCAACGCTGCTCTCCTCGCTAAACAGGTATGGCTAATGTTATCTAACCTTAATTCTTTTCGAGTTAAAATCATGAAAAGGATTTACTTTCCTTTCACTTCTTTACTGGAAGCTTCTAAATGAAATTACCCATTGTGGGCATGGAAAAATTTGTTGGTGGGTATTGAAAATATCAAAAAAGGTCTTCGTTGGAATGTGGGAAATGGTAGGAATATTCTGATTTGGCAAGACAAGTGGTTCCCTTGATAATCTTGCAAAACGCAATAGAGACTTTTGCCCCAATTACGGTAGATGTGACCAAGAGGTTGAGACTCTGGAGCATGTTTTATTTTTTTTTCCTTTTGCTGAAGCAGTTCGGCGAGCGTCGGGGTTTAGTTTTTTTTTGGTTACAACGTCGGGGTTTAGTTACTGCCTAAGAAAAGAAGGCTTTGTCGGGTTTAGTAGCTGGTGGTTTGAGGTGATCAATAATCTACCTTGTTTTGGTACCTTTAGATGTTGTGATATTATTGCTTATCTGTGTTTTCATCCATGGAAAGCCCGTAATGCTCTCCTCTTTGATGGTGATGAGGGTGATCCTGTTAAAGTGTGGCTCAAGGCTTCCCATGATTTTCTGAGAATGAGGCGATTTTGCAAAGTGTTTCGGGTGATGCCTTAGAGACTAATTAGCGACGTCCCTAGTGGCAGAATTCTTCTAAGTTATTCTTGAAGATCAATTGCGATGCCTCATTCCACTCTTCGACTGGCATAGCTAGTATTGCTATTGTGTGCCGTGACCATCATGGGAAGCTTGTTGATGGGATCCATGCTAGAATGAGAGCAAGAAGTGCAAGTGGTTGGGGCTTTGGCTTTGTGTGAAGCTTGTTTTTTTTTTTATTCAATGCAAAAGACGGTACAAGGTTTGGGTGGAGTCTGATAACTTGAACCTGGTGAACTAATTGAAGGATCCAGTAGCACTAAGGTGGTGGGAGACGAGCGGTTAAAGAGGATATTCTTAATCTTGTCAAAGATTGAAATGAAGTCTTTTTTCATTTGTTCCTCGTAAGGCTAGTAAGGCTGCAAATTGGGTGGCGAAACAAGCATATAACGGTTGTTGCCCTGATAATTGGATGATTGATCCACCCATTTGTCTTTCTAACCTTTTGTAATTGCTCTCTGGCTTCGGCCGTTTAGTAATAACAAAAAAAAGGTCACGATCACATGCAATATTATATTATCTATTCAATCATAATGTCTTCAAGAGCTTTTTAAATTGCAATTGTATGGTAAATACATATATTATTTTAGTAGACTTTTGCAAAATACTTTCCAATTATAAGCATCTAAAATTTTATTAAAACTCCAAAAAGAAAACCATTTTTTTCTCATTTAATTCAAACTTCAAAAAAATTTGAATGTATCTCTTTAGAATATATTTGTGATATGCTTGCTTGAATCACGGCACCATCATTTATCTGGACTCTATGACAAGGGATGTTGATCGCTTGAAAACATACTCAAAAGACTCAATTTGGTAAGCATTTCTTCAAGTTTGGCCTTTTCATCCATAATTCCTTCTACTATACAAAGATCATCTAGACATGTAAAATATCAGTACTAGACCTTGCAAATCTAAATATGACACAAATATGATACGAAAAAATTGTGTACGTGTCTGAAAAATTCGTGTTTCGTGTTTGTTTATGTCGACATGAATTCAAAGACGATATTTTTCATGTTTAGCTGTATTTGACATGGTTAAACACATGTAAGACACGAAACACATTTAAGAAAATCATGTTACATAAATACACGATTAATACGTACACGACACGAGGAACACGTTTAAAGAAAATCGCGTTACACAGATACACATGTAAGACACAATAACCATGTTGCTTTTAGTGAGAATTGAACCTTGGCCAAAGGCAAAAATATTTAAGTGTTTTACCAAATGAACAATTATAATGTATTGATATAATATGTTATGAAAATTAATTTATTAAAACAAACTAATGCTTTAATAAATATTGCAATAAAATAAATTAATAAATTTAATTATGAAATAAAATTAGTTAATTATGGTTAAGATAATAAAATTTTAAAATTTTGAAAATAAAGTATTGTAAACTTAAGTTAAGAACTTAAGATACAATTACCAATTCTTTACATATATGATACAATAATGTAGAAATATATATGATATTTTTTTATTATAATGTATAAAATATAAATATTGTATTATACTAATAAGAAATTGTATAAGTAATAAATTATTTTATATCGCAGATACTGTATCACATGATATTAATAAGAGATTAAGAGTTTACACTTTACATAATTACATTATTTAGTATACTATGAGATTTTATATTTTATTGATTTATTCTATATCAATTATCTCATTATAGAAAATTAAAATAACATAATACTAACATACAAATTCTTATAATAAGAATAAGATATTAATATACTCATTAATAATTTATTGATTTATTTTATATACTTAATCTTAAATCATAGTCATATAATGACATGTGATGACAATGAATTGATGATATTATATATAATATAAATAGTAGAATTGGTGATATTATTCTTTATCAATTATCATATTATAAGAAATTAAAATAACATATTACTAACATACAAATTATTATAATAAGAATAAGATATTAATATACTTATTAATGATTTATTGACTTATTTTATATATTTTTTTTAGTAGTACATTCTCATTTAAAGTTACAATCATAATTAACATATTAAATTTCATGAACTGATAATTTGAGAAATTGGTAAATACAAATAATAATAACAAAATAAAACAAATAACAAATAAACTAACTTGAACTCACACTTGATGAGACCTCAAAGTTCCAAAGCCTCCTCCTTGCCACTAAGCCAAGGCCTCATTGGCTACTTATTTTATATATTTGATCTTAGATCATAGTCATATGATGACAATGAATCAATGATATTATATATAATAAGATTAGGAGACTTGGACATGCATTGTTAATGATTTAATGTTTGAATGTTTTGTTAAATTATTTATGTTTATTGACTTAATGTTAACTATTTATGTTTTGTTTGTATCTTTTTGCAATTTTCATTATATATTATGGATTGTATGGATTGAAGATATTATTATTTTGTTATATTTATTACTTATATTTGAATGTTAATTAATATAGATGTAAATAAATGTAAATATAATTTTTTTGTTTTTTAATTATGTTTTATTTTTAATCGTGTTATCCACATTGTGTTTATTCGTATCGTGTCAATTTCGTATTATTTTATCTAAATCATGTTATGTCGTGTCAATTTCATGTTTACCGTATCGTGTGACACGGATAATTATAACGTGTTAATCGTGTCGTGTTACGTGTTACACGTAAAAATGTATCGTGTTCATGTTTACGATTCAAACACATTTTATAATTAGAATGAATCATATTCATGTTTCGATAATTCGTGTTATGTCATGATTTGTGTTGTGTTATGTCATGATTCGTGTCGTGTCATATCATGATAGAAACACGAATTGCCAAGTCTAATCAGCACTAACAAAATAAATTTTGTTTTATTTATTTCTTTGGTGCAAATGTTGCATAATACTAATATAAAGAAATAAAAAGAGGAAATAAAAAAACTTTCGACAGAAGGGATATAGCCTATTGATTAATAATAAAAAAATAATAACCCTTTAATTTTATTATTACTTTTTTTTTGTTACAGAATATTATTGCCTTTCCCTCAAAAAGTTTTTGAAATGCCTATTATTCCCTTCGACGACAGGCATAGGCCCGGCATGCGCTCACGGCTGACTTTCTGTTATAGTTAGATCATGTCTCGATTCCCTTGAAAATTTATAGTAAAAGGGAAGTGATGGTGTAAAAGGTGGAAACGAGATTGTGATATTCTTTGCATTGCTTCACTGCTATGTTACAAGATTGTGATGCATATTTGATGATATTTGTCTATTACTTTTCCCACTAGTCAGAAATTTTGAAACAAAAGAAAAAAAAATGAAAATAACATTACGGTTAAAATTAATCAATAATGGCTTGTGGAAATAACGTTACAAACTAAACGAATTCCCAAAATTGACTTTTTTACCAGCATGCTTCATTCTTAGCAGTGGTGAGAAAGAATAATTACCAGTTGTTTCACAACGATGATACAACAATATCAGTTCCGTTTAAATTCTATCAGAAGTTCCTTAGAATCTTCCCACTCGAAATTCCATCTGCTACAAGTATTGAAGTAACTTCCTGCAAAAACAACAGAGCAACAAATGTTACTCATGCCCAAAGTCAAACTCCTGCACACAGTAAACTGCAAATTACCACCTAAGCAGAAAATAACAGTTTGCATACTCAAGTATAAAATGTCGCTTCTCTCCATTTCTATATTCAATATGGAATTGGACTGTTGTATCTCCAAGGATATGCCAAGCTCAAGCTATAACAATTATGCCTTCTAAGATAGGCTGATAATGTCAACCAATATCGAAAATCTAAGAATTAAACGTAACCTAGTCTGAGTCCATGAAAATCAACAGACATTTATCATTCTGAGCCATGCATTTGTCTAGCAGTTAAGATTTCATATCAATCAGAGGCTAAGCTCGCAAAACTCAGGCACAATGTTCCCAAAATAGAACTATATCCATGAAAGCCATTGCTTTAGCTGTAAGCCCCCACCCTGCCTTAGTATTATTATTATTAGGGCCGTATAATTAAAAGGAGGAGCTTGTTATCATCTATACGCACAAATTTTATCACTTAATGGTACATAAGCCGTTTTATCCTAATAAAGTCATGGCCAGACAATTACAAATTTGAATCAAGAAAGAATAAACTAGCAGCAGGGCATTTGGCTTAGTGGTAAGTGCATATATCCTCCAACTCAAAGGGTTAAGCTCAAATTCCTCTTTCCCAAAATTTAAAATATATATATTTCTATTAGTAGTTCAAGAAACTCATACTCCGTTTTTATTGATGAAGCTGTCTCAAATATGCCAAAAGCCATAGACCATTTTTTAATACTATAAATACTACTTATTTGGATTGTTAAAATTAATAAAGAAAAGGAAAGTAAAAAAATGCTAGTAACCATTTGTTTGGTTAAAAAGTGAAAAGAAAATGATTCATTATAATTTTTTTCGAATATAGCTTTCTTTTTATAAGATAAAATATAATAATTTATATTAGTTATTAATATGATTAAAAATAAAATTTTGATATATTATTAAGGTAATTTATTTTTTGTTTTCAACTTGGTCCAAATGATAATTGTTACATTAGTCAATATACTTACAAAGCATTTAAGCAACAATGCTCAAAAATAATAAAATAAAACAAAAAAATTAAAATTTTGAAATAATAATTAAATTATAAAACCATATTTGTGATCCAAGTTGAAATTAAAACAAAAAAAAATCGATAAATAAGTTATAAGATACAAATAATTATAATGGTTATTTAAAAATTAAAAATACACTAAGGGTATAAAAGTTATTTTACAATTAAAATTTTTTACTCATTTCCTTTCCCTAACATTTTCCTCAAATTGGAGTAAATGAAAAATGACGCACTTGAGGGAAAGGGAAAAATTCTCAACCTCCTCCCTTTATTATTTTTTAAATCCTACCCAAACAAGAGAAAGTAAAGAAAAGGTTTTATTGTTTCCCCTTACCCCCAATCCAATCATAGGGCAAAACTAATAGTAAGTCTCAACTAAAAGAGCCACTGCTTTGTTACAGATCAGTTAGAATGGGTCAACACTTAGACAAACATGGCTTCAGCCCTTATTACTTCATAATTCATCAAAGAAGGAAACATATTACATTTATTCTCAACTAAAAATGTCACTTTTTTGTTACAGAATCATTTAGAATGCGGGCAATGATCATCAAATAGATTTGAGCACTCTTTTACCCCCATGCATCTATTCCTTCTTATTTCTTAATCCGTCAGAACAATTTTATTTCGGTAAAACTTTGTTAGATGTAAGATATATACAATTTGCATCCTATACTAGACAAAGCCCATCAGTTCAAATTCAATCATGGCATCATAGGCACACACTTGAGAAATGGTACGCCACTAATTTGGAAAATGCTGATATAAACACAGTAAAAAAAATTAAAGTTTAATAAATATTCCATACCATAAAAAGATTTTAGCATAAAAAAGTATTCGATCTTTTCACTCTAACATTTCTTATGTTTTCAGCAAAAATCAATTTTTAAAACTCAATACAATTAATTATGCTTCATGCAAAATACGCTGTTTTCTTTTTTCCTTTTTTGTTAACAACAATCCCCGAGCATCTTCCTTTATGAAGCACAGCAACCTTTTCCACAGATGCAGGAGGCCAATGTAACTTAAGCATATGTCTATTATAGAAAAAATCCAACTAGGTCGAGCTTCAACTAAGTCAAAAAGGGTCAAGTATCAAAGCTCAAATATCAAAATGGCAATGTCAATCCAAAGCAAAATGAAGAAATCAAACTCCTTCCTACTTCCTCTTCCCAATTCCCTCTGCATTCAATTTCCCTCCCCACCATCTTGAATAATTAAATCATCTTTCGTTCATTGCTTGGAATCTCTCCTTTCTCTTTCTCATTTCTTCTCTCTTTCTCCTTTTTTTCTTTTCATGTTTTTCTGCTCTCTCTTCTTATTTCTATATATTTGTATGAAGGGCAGACGAATGGTAGTGGGCAGCTTTGAGGATGTTCATGAAACCTCCAAGGTGGGTGCATCTATATTGTTGAATGTCATCACCATCTCATATTTATTTATTATTTATTTTGACGTGTTTCAGTATGTTTGAAATCTATTTGACCATGTCTATGACATCAGTCATAGAGGGTTATGCCGTGTCTATGTGTCCATGATGGAGAATTGTTTAGGCTTTTTAATTTATCAGGGTTACTTTTAAATGGAATTATCTAGGACAATATCTCAGTACCTCTCGAAGATCTGAATTGGTGCTTTATGCATAGAATCAGAGATATAGAGGTAAGAGGCAATAAAGAGGATGAAGACAAGGAAAACTATTGGGCTTAGCGATATTCCCATTAAAAGTTTGGTAATACCTTGAGAGGTAACAGTTAGGTGGCTGACAAATGTTTTAACAAAATTTGGCACGCTCACAATTTCTTGGGGCATAAAATGAGTGAAATATTCAGAGTTGCTACAACTACTAAAGCATAAAACTGATGAGTCAAACGATAAAATTATGAGAGTGATAGAACGAAGATTAAAGAAAACTGTAGAGATATTAGAGAATCATTTTGGTTTTATGATTAGACGAGCAACTGTTGGAGGCAATACACCAATTTAGACAACTTATGAAGCATTCTCAAGTACAAGGTAAAAATCTTTTCATTTGATCTTTATAGACCTGGAGAATGCAAATGGTAAAGCGCCTAGGGAAGTGCTATGATGGTCCTTAATGAAGCAAAAAATCCAATGAAATATATTGAACTAATTAAGAACATGCATGAAAATGCAAAAACACATGTAAAGACATGTAAAGAGAAACAAGCAAATTTCTATCATAGTGAGACTACATTAAGAGTCGACATTAAGTCCAGTTTTATTTGCTATATAAATGAACAAACTGACAAAATTCATCCAAGATAAGATACTTTGGTGTATGTTGTTTGCAGAGGTTATTGTCATGAGTGCCGAGACTAGAGTGGAGGTCAACACAAAGTTGGAATTATAGAAACAAACCCTAGATTCAAGAGGGTTCAAACTACACAGAGTGGAAACTAAACACGTGGTATGTAAATTCAATTCAAACAAATACGAAGATCAAAGCATAGTGATAGTAAATGAGGAAGAGATCCCTAGGCAGGATCATTTTCAATATTTGGAGTAGATCGTACAAATAGATGAAGAGATTGCTGGTTATGTGACTCATAGTATCTAGACTAATTGGAGCAAGTGAAAAAGAGTTACAAGTGTGTTGTACGATAAAAAAATTCTTATATGGCTAAAAGGGAAGTTCTACAAGACAGTTGTTAGACCAACATTGTTCTATGAAAGTAAATGTTGGGCAACTACGAGACTACATACACAGAAGATGAGTATAGCAAAAATGCGAATATTGTAATGAATGTGTGAATATACAAGAATTGATAGAATGAGAATGAATACCTTCGCAAGAAGTTTAGAGTGGCACCTATCAAGGACAAAATGATTGAAAGCTGTTTACATTAGTTTGGACACATACGACGTTGATCTACGGACACCCCATTAGGAAAGTAAAGACTATGAATGATGAAAAAAGAGTCAAGGCTAGGAGGAAACCGACAAAGACTTAGAAGGAAGTCATTCTGAAAAATATGATGGTACGAGAATTCAAGTAACATATAGCCTTGGATAAGAATGAGAGGAAGAGAATTCATGTGGATAAGTTAGTGCTGGGTCCATATATTAGTTCATATAGCCTACCCAATATTGGGATAAAGGCTTTGGATATGATGATGATGATTTTTAAATTGGGTTATTATTGGTATTTTGCATTTTATTAGGATCTTGAGTTTAGTTATATCTATGTTTGAGTATTGAGATTTTCATCCTATTGATGTTGTTTGGTTTTCTCCCTTAGTTCTTCTATTTCTCCCTCGATTTCCTCTACTCCTCCCAAATTTGTTATTGTCTACTTCTAAATTTCCTTCCAGATTTAAATATTCTATCTCTTCTTCCTATTTGTCCTAACATCACATATCATGTGGCATTTGATTATAGAAAAACAAGTTTCAACATGCTCACGTTACAGCAGTTCAGATTTCCGGTATTATTTGACCAAATGTCAGTTTTCATACTTGCTCAATTCCGGTGTCAAGTTTCTCTGCAATCCAAATTGTTAACAACACTCTGTTCTTGTTTGCCTTCTAAGGCTCACATCAACTACTTGGGCCACTTTGGATTTCAGAATCATACATATTAAGTTCTGCACCATACACTTTTTATCTTTGAACCTCAAACCATGTTTGGTAAGAGTAAAAAAGGAAAAAGGAAAAAGAAAAGGAGTGAAAGGAAAGTGGTATTTTGGTCCTTCCATCTTTTGCTTTGTTTGTAAGAAGGAAATAGGAAGATGGAAGGAAAATGGGTGAGATTGCCCTTATATATTCAACTGCGGACATCTCATTATTCAACGTATAGGATCAAATAACTTCCATTTAAATTTCATATTCTATATTAAATTCAAAAATGGAAGAACTGAGTGGTTATGGAGAGTGCGATATCATTTGAAGTACAAATTAAAGTTCATTAACATGCAAATGTTTTTCTATTGTGCAATATAATTTGAAGTAAACATTAAAAAAGTTCAATAACATGCAAATGTTTTTCTATTGTGCAATATAATTTGAAGTAAACATTAAAAAGTTCAATAACATGCAAATGTTTTTCTATTATTAAATAACAGAGAAAGCATGTACCACTTGTTAATGATTGAAATCATCAAAAACATTGCCCTCAAGGAAAGATAACAACAGAAAAGAACCAAGTGGTAGAAATCCACATAAAATTCTAGCGATAATCAGAAAGACAAACAAAGAAATCAGTGATAAATGGTTGTAGAAAGAATAGGTGACAAACCTCAGTCATTTGTTTTTGTCCACAAAGCACTGCACCAGTGCCCTTAGGGCTAGAAATTTGCTTGGCTCTAGTAAAGGCAGCCTGCAAAAGTCAGTGCAAGTTGTAATAATTTGATTATCACAGGGTCAAACAATCTTAGAACATGCATGTGAATGAAGCACTCTACCTGTACATAGCCACTTTCACCAGTCCAACTATCATCTGGCTGTGATAGTACTGGCACAACCTTAACACCAGAAGATTCCCACTCTTTAAACCTATCCTATAATAGGAACAAACAAAAGATTTAAAATCAAGCATACGATTTGCTTATTCTAGAAATTAGAAGTCTAACAAATTGGACAAGCAAGCACCAGACCTGATAAGCCATTCTCCTAAGGTTTCTAGCCCCATAATAAAGCCTCACATCAGATCTCTTATCAGCACCAAATCCTGACTCAATGAGAGATCGAATTGGACTGGAAACGAGAAAGCAAAGAGAACAAGTAAGCTACAAATCTGCATGAAACATATGATGATAGGCTTTTAAACAGTATGCAATATCACATTGCATTCCCATTTGGAGATATCTTTACAAACAATAATATCACTTTACTGAAAAAAAAAGAACAAATAGAAGCAATAAAAATGAGAATACTACTCTGTTTCCTTTTAAATGCCAATCAATGGCTACTAATAGAATTTTTCCTGATGCTAAAAAAACTGAAATGGAAAAAATATGGTGGAACTAATCTTCTTCCAAAGTAGCAAACACAATAAAAAATGATCATGTTTCTGCATCATGGGAGCCAATAATAAAACAATAAAAAAATTATTGCATTTTCTTATCCAGTTCTCAAGTTGTATGATTTAATTGATCTGAAAATGATTGTTCTGCATTTAAGATGATAAAAAGTTTCTTAGATAAAAATATTATAATATACACAAAACGTATCCAAACAATATAATAAAAATACAAAATAAACATAAATATTATTACATTACTTATTGGTAGTACTGTTTTCATTTTGGATTGATTTAAAAATTTTATGAAACCAAAATATTAATTCAGTTTGTTTTTGAAATCAAATCAAATCAATCCAATCCAAGCCAAATCAGTCAGTTCGGTTTTCGTTTTTCGGTTTACACGAAATAATGCACGGCCCTAATAAAAATTGTAAGAGTGAGGAGGTGCATTAGATACATTGAAAGGGAAAGGTATTACTGCAAAAAAGAAAAACATAAGTATAAAACAAATCCCATGAGCATGCAAATGTGGAAGTAAGAGGCAATCACTAAATCCATCTCTAAATATTAAATATTAAATGCTTTAAAACACACATGAAGTTAACAAATTAAAGAATCACGCTGTTATTACATAAAAACTTCCGATGGGATCATCAGCGTGGTGTTCATGCTGTTGAACTGAATGATTATGAAGATTCAATGAGCTGGTTGTACAATAAAATATAAAATCAAAAGAATAAATGATATTGAAGATGAAAAGGACAGAAAATAGGCAAGGTAGTTTGTAAATGATGTAAAATAGGTGTATTAGAAAATATTAGCCCATAAACATAGTTACTAGCTTTGTAACAGACACTGATTATCTATCCTTGAAGAATAAAAAGAACATTATCAGCAGGTTTTGCTCAAATTAATGTATGAATAATAATGATAATAATAATAACAAAAATAACTGGACTGCACCACACATTTTCACAAAATTTAGCAGCTCCAATGTGAATATATTCAAATTTTATAATAAACAAAGCATGATAGAAGAACAAAGCTTCAACTTTAAATTTAATTAATCCAAACGCGGCATAAATCTTGCTTTTGCCCAAGGGAAAAAAAAAACAAACAAACCAACCTGATTCCTGACCCAGTAGCGAAAATCAAAACCGTCGGATAATCCTCAGGCGGATCGATCTTATCAATATTGAAGCCGTTTCCCATCACTTGACTAAGCTCCACCATATCCCCCTTCTTCAACCCGCACAAAAGCTCCGCCGTCGACCCCGCCACGCTCTTCACCAAAAACTCAAATGCTCCACTAGCGGCCGCCAGCGACGGTGGAGACGCTATGGCCAGGAACGTCGGTTTCTCTACGTCAGGGAGCCGCAGCTGGAGGTACTGTCCCGGTAAGGTATGTGAGGCCGCCAGGTCCGGAGAGTCCGACACGTCGATGCTAACGTGGAAGAGGGACTCGGAGGCAGTCTCGATTGATGAGATTGGAGTTGGGGTCCAGACGTTGGTGTCTTGCCGAACAGCGGCGAGAGTGGCGAATCGACGGCCAGAGAGGTGATGGCGGAGGGTTAACGGGCGGAAGGGAAGGCGGCGCAGGATAGACATGGGAAGGGCGGGAGGGCCAACGCGCGCATGGGGTATAGAGGGTACAATGACGGTCATGGTTTAGGTTGGTGAGTTGTAAAGTATAAAGGAAAGTTACGGTGGCGGAGACGAGAGAGCCGGCGCTAAAGGTGAGCTGAACTGATGAGGTGGCGTTTGATAAAATGTGCGATGAGCAATTTTAGGAGGCTCCACGTGGCATTTTTTTGGCTGTGATCATGTTATTCTTTTTTTTTTTTTTTTGTTAAGTGCTGATGTAATTCTGGAGATAAGCAATAGGTACAATTTGGGTTGCTGCATTTTTTATGACTTCTCGAGAGCAGTCTTGGTACCCTCCACTAGTACCCTATCAATCAAGATTTTTAGTGGTTATTATTTTTCTTAGAATGAATTAGCCTAAGATTGGAATTTTATCTTTTTCTTTTTAGCTCCCTGTAAATAAAAAAAAAGAAACAGTTATCCAGTATTATCCCATTTAATTAAGTAAAATAAGTGTATTATGTAATCAAGATAGGATTCGAGTAATAAAATAACTTATTCATCAAAGATTCGAGTACAGTTCAAAAAATGATTTTAGGATATCTATTATCTAAATAAAATTATAAAAAATATTTCTTAATATGATATTTATATTTTTATTTATAAATTATTTATTATTAATGTAATATTTAATTATATTAATTCATTAAATATTATAAATATGATTTTTAAATTAATTTATTTTATGAGTTAAATTTAATTTATTAATTTGTTTTAAAATTTATTTTAAATTTAAATTTGAAATTCAAACTTTGACTTAATAAACGGATATTTAGTGAGATTAGATTAGGTAGTTAACAGGTATTTTTTGTATTATATGGATAGAGTTTAAATAATACAAATTAAAATAATCGAGTAGTTAATCAGATTTAAGTTTTATGAAAAATAATCAGATTTGAGTACCAATATTTCAAAAATTAGCATGTACCCTACTCGTTTACATCCTTAAGAGGGATTATGGTGGGAAATTATAATTTTTACCAAAAGGTTAAATAAAAATGTAAATAAAATAATGTAAATAAAACAAGGTAAGCTGCACATACGACTCTTGTTTTATGTGTGTTTCTTACAATGATCCCTTGAACTTTTTTCTCATTCATAGTCTTGTAGTTCTATTCTGTTACAAAAAAAAAAAAAGTATAACAACATTAAAAGTGGTTAAAAACACCCTCCAGCTATAGTTATCAAATGTTGTTTGAGTTGAAATTAAAAATATAAATAAAAAAGAAAAAAAATGAAGAAGATAGCAATGTGATGGTTTCATCTTCGGCCTTGTTGGATATTTTGATATTTTTAAAAAGAACTTTATCATATTTATTTTTTATTTAACTATTTTTCCTTATTTAATTTTATTTGAAAAACTAGTGTTTTAATTTTTCTAAAACTTTGATAAGATTTGTTTCAGATTTAATTAAATATTATCTTAGATTTAATCAAAATCCTGTCTTGATTTTCTCCAGATTATGTACTAATTTTATTACGATTTCATACAGATTTTCTACACCCATTTTTTACTATAAATAAAGGGTTACAGAATACAACTTCTTCACTCCTAGCAACTTTCTCTCATTCTTCAGTCGAAGCACTCTCTACTTCTCTACTTCTTCTTCTTCTTTTGCTAGGTTCAAAAATTAATCTTCCTTCTTTGTCGTTCCTATTACCTAGGCAATCTTAGAAGAGCCTGTTGAATCCTAGGGGATTACACCTGTTGGTGAAATAATCTTTAAGGACAGTGCAATTGCAACATGCCTCAGGTTGTTTTATTGCTATTTGTTCCTTCTAACTACAACAATCTCAAGGATTATTTTCCCAAAAATATTGGAAAAATCCCAAATTTGAAACACCTCAATTTTCAAAGTTGCTCGCTTATTTTGGAATCTTTTCTGAAAGATGAATTTCACTAGAAGCCGGAGCCTAACACGTTGCAGGAGAGTTTGAAGCATGGAACGTGTTCCTTATCATAATGGATTGTACTCTAAGAATTGTTGCAATCATCGTGGTAAAAAGTATAAGTTAGCATTTATATACAAATTGATGCTATGTTTATATTGTGTAATTCATAGTGTAGAAATTATATACAAAGAATGTGTTAATATCATGTTTTTAGTATAGATTTATTAGAATAATAAATTATGCAATATGATAGCTTTTGAGATGATTTTGGATTAGTATGGAAATGTGAATTGATGTTTAGTGTTTGAGATAAGAATTGTCATGAAAAAGTATCTAACCATGATGATAAATTTGTTGTTTCGGGTATTTGTTTGAAGTGTGATATTTAATTGTCTATTTTGGAGTGCTATGAACATGTTAATGGTTAATATGATTAATTAGTGACTATAATTTTTTGTTGAGGTATAATGTTTTGTTTGAATAATGTTTAATAGAGAATTTCACTTCAAGCAAATGTTTTCCATGACTATAAATAGTTGACATGGATTGGAAGTTCTTTCCAAAGGGGTTTTATGGACGTGTGACTATTTAATGTAAGACATTTTTGAAATTAAATTTTTGTTATTTTTTGGTGTTGAATGGAATATCAAAGTATATAGTAGAAGCATTGATTTTGGTTTAGTTCGGTATATATATATATATATACACACACACACACATACATACATACAATGATTGATTTATGGTTTGTGAATAATTAAATGAAGAAAATAAAATAAAATAGGGTAAGACGAATATGATTATATTTTGTGAAAATTTCGATATAATTCCATGGTGTGATAATACTTAGTACGTAATAATTTGCATAGATTTGAAATGCTGAGAATTGATTACGAAATAATGGAATTTAATAAATAATGATGGTATTGTGATAAATTGAATATGGATAAATCCATAGATTAAATAATTTAATAATCGCTTGATGTTTTGAACATTGAGGATTTACTGTGAATATTTAGTAATTTTTAAATGTTCATTAGATACTAAAAGGACCATAGTAATGGTGGGGGTCTTCGTATTGGCACTTAAATATAAATGTGATTGAAATGATATTAAAATCTTGTGGAACAATTGTATACAGCTAGAATTGAATGATGGTGCAAGTTAAAAGGTCACGTGATTGTGGTACTGTGGTATGCCTATGTGGCATTATAATGTGCCTGTATGGCACAGTGATCTGCCTGTGTGGCACTATGTTATGCCTGTGGCATTTAGGCGCCTGTATATGTATATAAGTCATGAAGTTCGCCTGTGTGACAATGGATCCTGATGTATACATATATAGGTCTATGAGTTGTCCGATGACTAGTCAAGACACGTACCTCAGCTACTAGATGATCACTGGTGCTGGGATGATTAATGAGCATGAGATATTTGAGAAGTACCATGAATTATGGTATTTTATAGTGGATTTCTTATTGTATTGGAAAGATACAATGATGCTAACTGGATTTCAGATTCAGATGAGACAAAATTCACTAATGGTTATGATTTTACCCTCAGAGGGGGTGTTGTTGCATGGAAATCAGCCAAACGGACGATTATAGCTAAATCTACCATGGAATTAGAATTTGTAGCTCTGGAATTGGCTAGTAATGAGGTTGAGGGGTTGAGAAACCTCTTAGCTAACATTTCGTTGGATTTAAAACCAAATCTTTTGTATCTATGTATTGTGATTGCCATGTGACAATAGCCGTTGTAAAGAACAAAAAATTCAATGGTAAAAATATACACATTTATTTGAGACATGATGTGATTAAGCAGCTGCTAAATGATGGAATTATATCAGTCGATTATGTGAAGTTAGAAGTGAAATTGGCCAATCCTCTGACTAAACCTTTGGGAAGAAAGTTCTGAAACATAAAGGGAAATGAGACTTAAGCCAATTTGAGAATAATGGTGATGGTGACCCAACTTTTGTGATTGGAGATCCCATGAATAAGGTTTAATCGGTAATAACAAGTCACTGTTATTCCTGCTAGCACTAATAAATTTGTCCATTCCTATGATGTGTGTAAGTGCTAGATTACATGAATTTGTGCGGATGAGCTAAAGCTCTAAATGTTTTTCATATCCCTTATGGGTGGTGTATATCATTGCAATATACACTTGATGAAAACACCTATGTGAGTGTGGAGTGGGGCCGCTTCTATGAAATTGTGGCATAATTTCTAAAGCACTCATGAAATAACCAGGCATGTGCATGGCCTATTAGCGCAAAACGGCATTGGACAGTAAAGAATTGTGAAAGTATAGTGTGATTAATAAGACCTCTATTTTAAATAATGAGTTATTGGTTCAAGAAGCTAAAACCTTTACCAATTACTTAGTAAAAAAAGTTTATTATTCTAAGTCTGGTTCAAGTCCAAAAGACATCAGATACAAAAGCATTATACTTATAATTAACCTAGTAAAATATTTTTTCTTTCAAAAGTCTTTTTGAAATAGGTGAGGGATTGTTTGGTATTTTGATAATTCTAAAAAGATTTTTACCATATTTATTTTTTATTTAATTATTTTTCAGTATATAATCTTATTTGAAAACTAGTGTTTTGGTTTTTCTAAAACTTTGACAAGATTTGTTTCAAATTTAATTAAATATTCTCTCAGATTTAGTTAAAATCTTATCTTGATTTTCTCCAGATTATGTGCTGATTTTATTACGATTTCCTACAAATTTTCTACACCCATTTTTTACTATAAATAGAGGGCTACAAAATACAGCTTCTTCACTCCTAGCAACTTTCTCTTATTCTTCAATTAAAGCACTCTCTTCTTTTTTGCTTCTTCTTCTTCTTTTGCTGGGTTCAAAAATTAATCTTTCTTCTTTGTTGTTCTTGTTCCCTAGGCAATCCCTGAAAAGCCTATTGAATCCTAGGGGATTACACTTGTTGGTGAAATAATCCTTAAGGACAGTGCAATTGCAGCACACCTCAGGTTGTTTTATTGCTGTTTGTTCCTTCTAACTACAACAGGCCTCACCAACTCAATCATTTGGGATTTTAAAAAATCTCATGGAAGGTCAACAATTTCAAGGATTTGCAACTGTGGGGCGCATTCTCCTATTTGAATAGCTTGGATTGTTGATAATGCTAGTAAAAGATTCTTAGGTGTGCTCATTTTGCTGTGCAATAAATCTAGGTTAAATTTTGAAATTTTGAGTTTCCTCTTCGTCATCACTAATCTAGATTTCTTTAATTTGTTATTTCTTTTGTTTTAATCTTGAAATTTGTTTTTGTCCTAAAGCAAAGAAAATTGTAGATTTCCGGAGTGGTATGATCCATCAACTTGCAGAAGGAAAAAAAAAGTTATCAAGCAACAGATGAAGGGAATATGAAAAATGGAAGATGAAATAATTGAAAAAAGCAAATCAGGGTAGAGCTAAGCCAAAAACTCATAAATATAATTTGAAGAATAAAGAATTGAAAAATGGGCTGTACTGATCAAGGATTTCAAAAAAGCAACTAAAGGTTGAAATCATTACGTTATGTTGTAGAAAAAAAATTTACAAGTTTGTTGCATTATGCTTGGGTTTATTGTTTTCGGGGTTTACATAAAGTTGTTGATTTTTCCTTATCACCAAAAGTGAAAGGATCATCCCAAATGTTTATGTTAAATTGAAGATAAGTTTGTAATATGTTGGTTATTAAAGTTGCATTTTGGTGGTTTGATTTATAAATTCGAACAATGCATGTAATGTTTTTTGTTGTATAGGAAAGGGCTGTATGTGAAAACATCGAAAAGCACAAGAGGCTTATGTAGGGAAGTTGATTAGCATAAGGGGAGTATTTGTGTTTAACTATTTCCAATATAATGAGAATTTTTTTCCTATTTTATATACTTTCTTTAATCACATACCAAAATAAACTCATAATCAACTTGATTAACAGCTTCATTAATAAACAAAAAAAAAATTAATAACAACTTAATTGAAGAACATTTTCATTAAAGAACATTCAAAATTCAATAACTTCAATCAATAAGATTTCTATGTACTGTTTATAGAAAATATTGCCATACTTGACATATTGTAAGAACCCCAAATTTTCTTATATTTGATATAAACTACAAAGTGTAAGAATTTAAAAGAGAAAATTAATTGTTAAAATATTTAATAAATGGTCCATTCGACAAGGTTCAGAGAGGTACTCGATGAGGGCTCCACCAGGACTCTCTCTGTCCAAATCGAAGTGAGACCCTAGAATGAGGATGTTTGAAGTGAAATATGAATATAACAAGAATCTGTATCTTAAAATTACCTCGTTTGAGTGTATTTTAAAATGCGAGAAACAAATTTGAAAATGACGATCGTGTCCATACCCCGGAAGAATTTTCATGAATAACGGTCAAACCAAATTGACTTCGAACCCACAGACTGCAATAGGTTAATCCTCGCGTAAATAAGTTTCATGTAATAACCGTGAATTTTCTCATTTTGGATTAAGGTTTTGTAAATTGAACTTCCAATGTTAATAGATAAAATAATAATAAACAAACAAATTTATTGTGACATTGGAAGATTTTGGAGTATGGTATTTGATTTATTGATGAACTGTAGATTTAATATGTAGAAATTTAATTTGCGTATTAAGAAATTTAAAAAATTTTTAAAAAAAAATAAAATGTGTATATATATTATAATATATTTATTATATATTTATGTATGTACAAATATATATATACACATATATGAGCAATAAATATTAATTATTATCTTGAGCAATAGATATATATATAATAAATAATAAAATAGATAAGTATATGTTTTAAAGATTATATATATAATAATATATAAATTATATATAAATATGTTTTACTATAAAATAATTATATTGTAAAATATAAATTTTAAATATATAAAAAATATATATAAATAGTATATGTTAAGGAATATATTTATATATAAAAAAATGTTAATATAAATGTATATATATAGTGTTAATAAAAAATATATTCATGATATATTGATATTATACATAAATCAATAAATAAATAAAAAAAATAAAAAAATAAAAAAAAAGGAGGAAAATCGCAGCAAGCTTCCCGTGGAAGCTTGCTGCACAATTGAAGAAATTTGCGGTTGAAAGAAACAGAAAAGAAAAAGGAGAGAAAAGAGGGGGAATTGGGTTAGTGGACCATATGGTCAATTTTTATCGGAGGGAACAATAATAAAATAAGTTAAATGAGACCCAAATTCAGCAAAAATTTCATCTCATCGCCGACCTTCTTCATCTACTGCTCTGCTGCCCGATTCTGTTCTAATTCTGCAAGAAATGCTTCACGTTTTCTTGCTTTCCCTTGGTAAATCCATCATTTTCCATCACTAAAACACCAAACGTCCCTCACCAAACCTGCTCCTCACGTCCAGATTATCTTAAACCCAGGAGTTGAATGGCTGAAAGGAAGAAATCGGTGCTGATTTTGGGGGCTGGATGGTTCGGCAGTGAAGGTAAGGTGGTTTGGAGATGTTTTGCCTGATCCTGGACATGATATCTATTTGTTTCAAGCTTGGTTGATGTAATTAGAGTCTTGGATTCGAATAAAATTTGATGTTGAAGAAACAGGGAAGTTCGGTTGAAGCAGCAAAGGTGACGTGGTGAGGCTCTTTCAGTCTTAGTTATGGTATGGGATTTATTTATTTGTGAGAAATATGTTTGTGATTGAAGAATGAAACAAAATCTGATGAAGAGACTCCATGTTAGTCGGCCATGAAAGGAAATCGGAGAAAAAGGGTCATTCGGCCATGAATTGTGGCCGAGTATTTTGTGCTGGAAATTTGTTATGGGTATTCGGTTATGCATAGGTTGGGTGATGATAATGATTTGTTGATGAATTAAAGATAACTGATGAAAGTTCTAAAGTAGTAAGAGTGATTATAAGATGAGAAATGAGGAAAAAGGCATGAAAAAAAACATAGAGAGAGAGAGAGTAACGTAGCAGCTGGCCATCAAGAGAAAATAGAAAAATGATAGTGATTTTGCTGTGTAATGATCATGGCGTGGATGTATGTGATGATGAGTTTGATTGTTTAAAAGATATTTGATAAAAAAAATTTTCCTAATTGAAGTAGATAAAACTCTTATGTGGAATTAAATGGAAAATAAATTGAAAACAATAGAAATAAAACCATAATGATACATTCGGTTAAGACAACAAGGAAATGATGTTAGTGCAAATTTTAGTGAATGGATGGTATAAAATAGATATGTGTAATTAATGATGAATATTTATGAGGTTAAATTTGAGACAAGAATGAGTTTGAAGAAAGGGAAGAAGTTGGCTAAGATATAATCCATCAGCTTCTCACGTAAAAATTTATAAATTTAATAATTAATGAACAATAATATATATAGGTTAATTAAATTATTAGTGAAATTGAAATTGGAAAAGAAAATTATCTAAATAGTAATTATGTTATGCTAATTAATAGAAAATAAAATAAATCAATTATTAAAGTTTATATAGGAAAGATAAGAGATGACATTGATGAAGTAAATTAGAAAAAGAGAATATAATTTAATTCTAGTTATATCGTGACAATTAATAGAAATTAAAATAAATTGATTATGAGAATTAATAAAATGGAAGTAAATTGATATAGGCAAATGGTAAAATTGATATTAGTAGTGAATAAAAATTATTTGTAAAATTTAATTAGAAAGCAATAAATATACCAGAAGAAGAAAATATTTGATTTTAATGAATAATTAAAGATAAGAAAATTTTAATGAAATTAAAATAAGGAGAATAAGTTAATTTAATTCTAACTAAATTTTGGTATTTAATATGAAATAAAATAAACTATCATGAAAGTGATAATTAATGGAAAATAAGAAGTAATAGAAATTATTGGGGATAAAGATATGAATTATTAGGGGAATTAAAATAGGGAGAATACTCCAAGTGTGGTAAAATTAAGGCATTTAGTAGGAAATTAAGCCTATGTTTGGATTGAGGGTGGGGAAGGGAAAGGAAAGGAAAGTAAAGTAAAACAAAGGAAGGTTGTAAACCTTTCTTTTGTTTGGGAAGATTTTTTAGCTAGAGAAAGGAAAGAGAGGAGGAGTGAGCACTCCTTGCTTTCTCTTGAGTTACTCAGTTTTTTTAAAACCCCAATTTGGGGTAAAGGGGAAGGAAAGGAAACTTGAAAAAAGTTTTAACATATAGAATATCAAATTTAACTTTATTATCTTATAAAATTTAAAACAAAAAGGGTTATAATTGGAAAAAAAACATTACAATAAATCATTTCCTTTCCTTTCCATTGTTTAACCAAACAAGGATTGTTAGGATTACTTTCCTTTCCTTTCCTTTATTAATTTTAGCTATCCAAACAAGGGGTACATGTACCCTTTCCTTTCCTCTTCTTTCCTCTAGTTTACATTCCTTTCCTTTCCTTTCCATTCCTTTCCTTTACTAATGTTTTATCTAAACATAGTGTAAATAAATAAAATTTTGAGATTTATAAAATAGAAGATAGAAATTTAAAGAATATTCATTAAAATATATATGAGAATTTAATTATAAATTGAAATTATTGTTGACGTGAGATTTAAAGAAAAATGAAATTTAAATTGAAATTATATTTTGGTAAATGATAGGAAATAAAATAAATTAATTATTGAGAATGATAGATAGAAAATATAAAATTATAGAATGTTTATAATTAGAATACTAATATGGAATTTTAAATATAGTTTGGAATTATTGTGCAATACAAAGTACGGAAAATAAAAAAGGCACAAATGAAGCTACCTGATTTTTATACTGAATGGAATAGAAGTAAGAAACATGTATAGGAGTTGCATAGGATTTATTTTATTTACATCGGTAAATTTTTCGTAAACAAATCGTAATCATTTCATACCCAAATCTTCCTCCAAAAGAAAATAGACATTTATTTTACGTTCGTATAAATCAAAATATGATTTTATTTGCATGAAATATGTTTTTATTATTATACATGAAACGGTTTACATGAGTTTAAATTAACATGAAATGATTTACATGTATTGACCCATTTGAAATGCGTTATATGAATTGATCTACATAAGATAAATTACATGCATTACTTTACATGAAATGAGTTACATGAATTGTTCTACATGAAATGCTTTACATGATTTGAATTATATGAAATGTTTTACATGAATCAAATTACGTGAAACGATTAACATTAACTGAGTTATATGACAAGATTTATAGGAATTTATTTACATGAAATGATTTATATGAAGTGATTTTATATTATATTGATATCTCCCTGATGATCGTGCATATGAGACAGTGATGATTAGGCTAGGAGACGTCCCAGACCTTCCCTTTACATGATATGACTGTGGGAATTATGGTCAAACCCACATGTTTACGCAATGAGCGCCTGACTAGTGCGAACTGTGAGTGATCGACGATGGTCATTCGTTACAGTGTTTCGTAGGATTGGCTAAGGAATTTCGGATCCCTGGCCTTCCTATATAGGTTCCTTATGGGATATAGTGCGTGCATGAATCTCTGAGAGAATATTTTTCTATTGACATGTGATACTTGACTGATAATTGATTTAGTGAATAATTTGATTTACGAGATTAGTACATGATTTGATTGAAAAGTGATGAAAGAAAAGAATTGCTATATTGCATCAAATAAGAAATTCTCAGAATTTTGAAAATGTTTCACAGTATTTTATTAAAGGATAATACTGTTTTCATTTAATAAATTTATTTTAAACTGCATATACTGTAGCTTTTATATATGTTTCTTATTGGGCTTTTCCCAAAGTTCACCCCTTTTTCTCACCATCCCAGATAGCTCATCAGTAAACGAGAAAACCACTGTGAAGAAATCATTAGAAGTTTCAAGTACGCAGTGATCAGGTACATGTAAAGTTTTATATTTATATTCAGACTTATAAATACGAAGCAAATATATTTGTGAGGGGATATAAATACTATAATTGTGAAATTCATGAAAGTACTTGAAATAGTGAGATGTAATTTACTCCTAGATTTATAAATATTATCTAATAGATTTTATTCTGATTTTCTTAATTATTAATTATAGTTTAATAAATTTAATGGTATAAAGGTTAATTGTAACAGAAATGGTAAAAGGAACTTACATTGACACCGAATGCAAACCAACTGATACCGAATAATTGAATAAGAAACAGCGAAAGCAAAGGAAAAATTTGGTTCGGAATTTTATAATTCTGGACGTTACACATATACTTACAAATAAATATTGCCATACTTGATTAGCAATTATTCGTTAACTATCATTAAATATTGTGCAATACAAAGTACGGAAAATAAAAAAGGCACAAATGAAGCTACCTGATTTTTATACTGCATGGAATAGAAGTAAGAAACATGTATAGGAGTTGCACAGGATTTATTTTATTTACATCGGTAAATTTTTCGTAACCAAATCGTAACCATTTCATACCCAAATCTTCCTCCAAAAGAAAATAGACATTTATTTTACGTTCGTATAAATCAAAATATGTTTTTATTATTATACATGAAACGGTTTACATGAGTTTAAATTAACATGAAATGATTTACATGTATTGACCCATTTGAAATGAGTTATATGAATTGATCTACATGAGATAAATTACATGCATTACTTTACATGAAATGAGTTACATGAATTGTTCTACATGATATGCTTTACATGATTTGAATTATATGAAATGTTTTACATGAATCAAATTACGTGAAACGATTAACATTAACTGAGTTATATGACAAGATTTATATGAATTTATTTACATGAAATGATTTATATGAAATGATTTTATATTATATTGATATCCCCCTAATGATCGTGCATATGAGACAGTGATGATTAGGCTAGGAGACGTCCCAGACCTTCCTTTTACATGATATGACTGTGGGAATTATGGTCAAACCCACATGTTTACGCAGTGAGCGCCTGACTAGTGCGAACTGTGAGTGATCGACGATGGCCATTCGTTACAGTGTTCCGTAGGATTGGCTAAGGAATTTCGGATCCCTGGCCTTCCTATATAGGTTCCTTATGGGATATAGTGCGTGCATGAATCTCTGGGAGAATATTTTTCTATTGACATGTGATACTTGACTGATAATTGATTTAGTGAATAATTTGATTTACGAGATTAGTACATGATTTGATTGAAAAGTGATGAAAGAAAAGAATTGCTATATTGCATCAAATAAGAAATTCTCAGAATTTTGAAAATGTTTCACAGTATTTTATTAAAGGATAATACTGTTTTCATTTAATAAATTTATTTTAAACTGCATATACTGTAGCTTTTATATATGTTTCTTATTGGGCTTTTCCCAAAGCTCACCCCATTTTCTCACCATCCCAGATAGCTCATCAGTAAACGAGAAATCCACTGTGAAGAAATCATTAGAAGTTTCAAGTACTCAGTGATCAGGTACATGTAAAGTTTTATATTTATATTCAGACTTATAAATACGAAGCAGATATATTTGTGAGGGGATATAAATACTATAATTGTGAAATTCATGAAAGTACTTGAAATAGTGAGATGTAATTTACTCCTAGATTTATAAATATTATCTAATAGATTTTATTCTGATTTTCTTAATTATTAATTATAGTTTAATAAATTTAATGGTATAAAGGTTAATTGTAACAAAAATGGTAAAAGGAACTTACATCGACACCGAATGCAAACCAACTGATATCGAATAATTGAATAAGAAACAGCGAAAGCAAAGGAAAAATTTGGTTCGGAATTTTATAATTCTGGACGTTACACATATACTTACAAATAAATATTGCCATACTTGATTAGCAATTATTCATTAATTATCATTAAATATTGGCCATAATTACATTAAAATATATGTTTTTACCAAATTTACAAAAAAAAAGCTATAATTACATCAAAATATTGATTTTACAAAAAGTTTCCTAAACCCATATAGAATAGGCAATCAGTAATGCCATATGCCTTCTTTTGAGTTTTGAGTTCTGAGTTCCCATCTTCTTTCCAAGATTGTTTCTTTGTGAAGGTTGTGACTACAAAATAAGAATTAGGAGTTAATATTGAAAAGACTAAAATATTTCCACATATTAAAAATTTTAAGCAATTATCATTGTTAAGGAATATTTTTGGATTATTGGGTGATGTTATGGGCACTGCATTAGAGGAAGAAGGATGTGCTATAGTAGATGAAGATTTAACAACTGGTTAGGTTGCTTGTGTCTATGTTTGAGCTTGCTAATTACTATGATGCAACAGAGGGTTTTTAGTAAAACCAAACTTGCGTGCTCTAAGTATTTTAGAAGACAACAATAAGGTTTAAGAATACTAGCAAAGAATATTTATTCTCAAGGTAATAAAGCCTAGGGTGGCCACAGTCCCATATTAAGGCTCTATCCATGATCATGAATCATCCCAGCACCAGTGATCATCTAGTAGCTGAGGTTCAAGTCATGACTATTTGTCGGATGCCTGGAAGATCACAAAGCATCCAGGACCTGGAAGATCACAAAGCATCCAGGATATTTCACAATTCATATATATACATAGATATCCATTAACACACAGGGGGAAATCCGAACTATGTATATATAGATAGGCGCCTTAATGCCACACAAGCTCAACAATTGCCACACAGGCTTACTAAATGCCACACATGCATAATTAAATGCCACACAGGTTTAATAAATGCCACATAGGCGAGGGCCACACAGGCGAGTTAAGTGCCACACAAGCATTTCCAAGTGTCCCCTATCTCATACGTCAAAATTCGTGCAAGAGTACTTTTACAACATATCTTGAGTATTGGAGGCATGAATCGTGTTAAAGACTTTAGTTTTGATAACCTCATCGTACAAAACGCATTTTAAAAAGACATTATCTCGATGACAACTAATAATGCTTAAGGTATATGAGGTTTTAAATACATTATAGAATTTAAACTAACACCAAAATCCACTTAATAATTTCTAACGAAATTTCGGCATTATGACGGCATAGGTAGGACACTACACAGCATCATAATCCATAACCAAATAACCTACAGAAAACTCTAACCAACAGTATATTCATTCACCAATCCAACACAATTCAAATCTCAAGACCATTTGCACTTTAAACTCAATTCAATATATTTGAAATTTAACCAAGAATGCATTTAAATCTATAAGTATTTAATAACAATAATTTAGACATACACAAACATGGTAGACTAACAAACATTTATCATATATTCCCTTACCTTTCGTTGCACGACATCACAGATGGTTACACCACAATCGCACGCCATACGCTCTTGTGTTTTCTTGAATTTGGTTCTTTCCTTAACCTACACCAATGACACCTACGCAATTAGGAACTTCGCATTTCTACTAGGGCTTAGACTCTACCGTATCACGTACTTACTTTTGAAATTAAATCGAGCCTTCTTTCTCGATACTTTTGTCGTTGTAATTATCTGTCCAATAGTCCCTATCACGGAGTCTCTAGCAATCCTATTTTCATACAACGTTTTAGTATGATATACCTCACAATTTTATGATTTCCTAAAGAAATTATAGTCTTACTTTTTTGGAATGCCTAACTAAATCCACCGCTGCCTTCTTGCGCACTGATTGACGGATGGACAATTAGGTTCTTCCTTACTTAGTCCTAGTGTTCTTGATTCAATCTTATTGCATTTCCTTCTCACTCAGCCCCTACATTAACATAAATATATTTATTTATTTTTAACTTAACCAACATGAGAAATTTCATGATTCAAGGTCAACTAGGCACCTCTTACCTTAGGAGTTTACTTCTGTCAAAGGAATCTCATGTTGCTGACCTTATGCTGTTGGTTTCTTCAATTTCCTTCCTCCCTTCTTGGTCGTAAGTTGTTGTTCCAGAAAGGTTCCCTTGCTGCACGTTGGCTGCTGCAACTTTGCCGAGAATGAAGCTTCATTCTTCCTCCTTCATCTTCACTCTTTGATCACCAAGAGCCCAGCTGTTGTTTCTCCTTCACTAGCCTCGATTTATAGCCCTAAACTACTAATCAATGGCTATCAAAATGAGGCTTCACATCCCCTGTTCAGATTTTCTAAACACCCGAAAGAAAACTCCACTTCCATTTGTCTTGGCTTTCCCCTTCTTCTTCTCTTTTTTTTTCTCTTTCTCTTTTTTGACTAGAATCACTCCTCCTTTAGCCCGATTCAGTCCACATTTTTCCTTCTGTTCTTCCCTTTTTCGGTGCCGACCATTCCTCTCTTCCCTTTTTCTCGACGCCGAGACCCACGAGATCCACTGCTTTTCCTCCTTTCTCCAATGCCGATCAATCCTCTCGCAGGCCACCTGAACAGCGCCGATCTCTTCCCCTATTGTTCCCGTCGCCAGCCTCACCTCTAAATCTCGTCGATCTCCTCCCTTTTGTCGTCCCTCTTTCCTTCATTCCTCTTCTGTTCTATTTTCTGTTTTTCCCTCTCTTTTTTTGTTCTATTTGCATCCCACAATAGTGGGAAAAAGTTAGAAGCCGATTGGCTTCTTCAAGAAGCCAATCGGTTTTCAATTTTTTTATATTATTATATTATATATATATATACTTTATATTATATATGTATTTAGCATCTAATATATATTATTGTAAAGGAAATTTTTTTTATATTGTTATATATATGTGTGTGTAAAATATTTATTTATATATAGATATGATGTATAGTACATCACTATACCCAAGACTCACTTACTTTAGATTAATAATTCCATTAAATTCAAAATTTAATTACTTAAAATACATTATAATCAACCTTATGAACATAGTTTATCTAAACAAGGTCTAATCTAAGAAAATTCATAGGTTTGCTGTATCTTGTCTCACCCGAGCTTGAAATAAACAAGATCTTTTTCTCTCAGGACTAATAGGTTGTGCCGAGGGTCTCCGTATCTACGTGTCCCTATATAATTATTTAAATTATTTTTATCAGTTATAAAATTTATATTAAATAGTAAACAATTAATTTAAGATTGTAAAAATTTTCAGGTTATCACAACTATGCCTAAAAAAAATGCAATGGAACCTAATCTAAATGAAGTCCTAAAATTTCCAAATTAAAATATAACCTAGATATGACCCTAAGACACATAAATGGACCTTAAAATGAAGCGAACACTGACCTAAAAAGAAGCTATAAAAAACGTCACTTTGTTGGACAGATTTAAAAATTTGCATGAAACATCAACTACTAACCTAGAACATGTATCAAACACTTAGTAAACCCTAACCTAATTGCATGAAATTATTACCAACCAATAGAAAACTTGAAAGACACTAAAAAGGACTAAAAACAGAACCTAAAGGGACCCTAAAACCGAACCAAACAGCAGCCACAAAGTGAAAAACTGAAAACAGTCAAAAGTAACTCCTAAGCTAACCTCTCCTACTTTGATCATTTTTTTGTATTTTTATTTTGTTAATCTGTAAAAACGGATTTAACCCAATAAAATAGGGATTATTATCCTATCCACTGTCAGTGGAGTTTTTTAACTCCACAAGCGAGGTTAAGATGATGACATGTGTCTTTTAAAAATATTAAGAAAATAAAAAATAAATAAAATGAGACACATGTCATCATCCTAACCCTGCTTGTGGAGTTAAAAAACTCCACTGACAGTGTATAGAATAATTTTTCATAAAATAGACTCTTAAAACAGTATAAAAAAATTCTAAAAAATTATTTAAAGATCTGAAAATAGGAAATAAAAATTGCTAAAGAAACCTACTCTAGACTAACCTAAAATAAGACCAACTTCCTACATATCCTACTTTAAACATTTTTTCTATTTTTGTTTTAAAAAATTTTTAAAAACTGCTTTAACCCATTAAACTAGACCCCTAAAACAGTAGAATAAAAATACTGAAAATTCATTTAGATGTTTCAAAGCATAAAATAAAAATTGCAAAAGGAAACTATGGACCAAGCTCCCTCACAAGAGCTATGGAGGTAGTTTTTCAACCTCTTAAGCTCCCATGATCATGGGACTCAATCATGAACCAAAATAAGAGAAAAAGAAAGAGTAGAAGATGAATATAGTTGCTGGAAACTTAAAGAAACAAAAAGCTTAAGTAAAGAGTGCAAGAATGTAGTAAAGAGCAAAGGAAAGCATCATAAAAACTTGTATTTAACTTGCAAAAATGTAAAGAACTTTAAGGAATAAAAATGGTGGCTGCTCTAACTTGTAAAGACATAAAATTGTGCTGGAAAAGTAAATCTAAGAAACCCTATACAGCCCACCCTAGGTTAGGTCTCATAAAGTTACTTATATAGTCACTTAACCTAGGGATACAATGGTAATTTCCTATCCTAGATGAGTTGGCATTAATTGCCACTTGTCTCATGTCCTTGGCTCTTCAAAGTAGATATTTCCATGTCATTTAAGTGCCTACATCAGCCATGGACACCTTGTTGGCTCTATAGGCTATACCGAGAGGGGGGTGAATCGGTTTTTACTAACCTTAGGTTCGTTTTTCGGTTCCTCTAAATTTTCTAGCTTAGATTGATATTTTCTAAATTCTCTAGACTACTCAAGCATGCAATATAAATTCAATTCAATAAACCTAATATAATTGCAAGTAAATAAAGAGAAGGGAGAGAGAGATTTACACAATCGATTTATAGAGGTTCGGCTACCTTGCCTACGTCCTCTACCTTGAGACGCTCCCAAGGATTTTCTCCAAATCCACTATTTTGAATTTGTGATTACAATCCCTCTTTTTCTTAGGCTCAAGAGTAACCTCCCTCTTTTTCTAGGCTTAAGAGAAACCTCCCTCTTTTTCTAGGCTCAAGAGAAACCTCCCTCTTTTTCTAAGGCTTAAGAGAAACCTCCCCTTTTTACAAGGATTGAATTGGTTTACAATGTGTAATCAAAGAAGACCTCTAAGTAGGCAAGTGATTACAGAAATTAAGCACAATGAAAACCTATACAAGATTTGTGCTAAGCACTACAAGGAATGAGAGAATGATAAATGATGAAGACTTTGGAGCTCTTGAATTGTTGTTTGAGGCTTGAGGATTAGAGGAATATGTGTTATGGAGTTGTTGAGTAGTTCCTCTTACTTCCTTTAGCTTCTAAGCCTCTATTTATAGTCCCTTGGATGGTTTGTGGATGTTGGTTGGAGCCAAAACAGAAGCTAGCCGTTGTATCTCACAGAAACTAGCCGTTGGGGACTTTTTGACATAAAGGGATCGATCCTTTCACCAAAGGGATCGATCCTTTCCTTCATTTCACGCATTGGAGTGCTTCTGCCAAAAAGGGATCGATCCCTTTCCCTATGGGATCGATCCCATGCTTCCAGAGGGCATTTTTCCTGCACTTTTGGGTTAGAAATGATATAGTTTTTTATCCTAATTCAACCCAATATTTTGTGGGAGTTTTTCTTGACTTTCTCAAATGAAAACATAGTCCAAATATTCATCAAGTAATTTTCTAAAATATTCAAGACATTTTATAAAGTATTAAGATCAATAAGAATATGTAATTAAATCATGGTCTTAATGTTTGATATAATCACTTGAAAATGGATTGAGAAAATCATGTGTGATAAGGCAAATTTACAATATGAATTAAAACATTAAAGCTTACTTAAGTTTTTGTCATTTCAAAATATATATGGCAATTTAAAGCTAACAATCTCCCCCTTTTTGATATGACAAAACTTAATGTAAATTTGTTTTGAAAATTCTTTCATAAAATACTCCCCCTCAAATAAAGCAGGATTTTATAAAGCTCCCCCTTAATATAAGCATGGGTTTTGAAAATGAATTTTCAAACTAATTCTCCCCCATTATCTCTCCCCCTTAATATCTCTCCCTTTTAATATCTATCTCTCCCCCTTTTTGTCATAGCAAAAAGAAGGAAAAATAATAAAAACATATGCTCCCCCTAAAATCATGGATATGTGAGAATAAATAAATATGCTCCATCCAACAGGAAACATGTTAGTACATGGGACTCATAGCACAAATAAATAAGTCAATATCCACAAAGAGTATGAAATATTCATGCAAAGAATATGACTTATGATCCTATACCAATTGTTTATAAATAATTTCGCAAGAAGTTTCCAATTGGTAAGAAATTAAGCAAGCACCTAAGTATATCAATTGTTCTCTAAGGTCCAACTAAGGTGCATGGCAATACATCATGATTATGAGCTAAAATTAGATGACATATCATATGCAAGAGCTCATAAATCACGTTCAAGCAAGAGTGTGCATAGAATCAAGATATATAGCAATTAACTACAAATTCTTGCACACAAGAGTTTCATGCAAAAATATCTTATATGAATTCTTCCCTATTTGTCATTTCAATTTAAGGAGCATGAGAAGAATTGTCAATTTAAAGCTCATATCAATTGGCAATTTAGTTTTGGCTTACCAATTATTGAAGATATGGTTGCCAATGATACTAATTGTTATTTCAATCTAAATACCAATTGTTACTAATGGTTGACTTTGATATTTTGCATGAATCCAATATTTATGTGTAGTGTGTTCATGTCAAGAGAATAATCATTCTAAATATGCAAGAACACAACACATATCATCAAATATGCATAAGGATTAATTGAACATTAGCACACTATCATAAAGTATTAATCCATATTCATATTCACAAAATTATACCATATGAAAGATTCAACAATAAGTTATTCAAGCAAACACATTTTCTTCCATGGTTTCAAGCACAAAAATCCTATGCTCATTTTCCAATTCAAGTCTTTAACCAATTATGAGCAAGGAAAGATTCAAATAATAAATGCATGAATATCAAGTTTGTTCAAGTTTGCATTTATCTTTGAATGTTGGTGTTGTCATTGAGACCCTAGTTCTTTAAGTACAAGGATGATAAAGTTTTATGCATTTGAACATTTAGGATCCATTTACCATCACAAATTATAGGCCAATGACCATTACCAATTATTGAATTTACATTTGAAATCAATCCACTAGATGTATAATTATCATGAAACCTAGTGTGGAATGATAAGTCAAGCTAAGAGACATAATCCTATAAGCATGCTTGACTAAGATGAACAAAAGGAATGAAGAATATTCATTATGCACAAGTTCATCAAATTCTCAAATATATCCATAAATTCTTGAAATGTTTCTCAAAATTATGTTTAAGCATTCATTGAAAGTATATTGCAAGATTATTTCAAGATTCATGAATGTTTTCAACAAGAAAAATGATTTTGCACTTGTGAGCTCAAGAAAAATGATATTAATTGTTGAAAGTGATGCCATTTGTTGGAAATAACACAAGTTGATGGAGTTGAGGCATGATATCAATGCAAAATGAATTTTCATAGTTTAAAGATCATAAAAAAGAAGTTAAAATACTGGATTTTAAGTTGAGAAGAAAGAGGATATCAAGAGAATCAAGAAAACTTCTCAACTAAGGCTTAAAAATGCAGAAAAGGGCATAAATGGCCTAGAGGGATCGATCCCATGAGCAAAGGGATCGATCCCTAAACTCCAGAATCAAGTTTCGTGCATGTTGTTTTTTTTTTCCAAAGGGATTGATCCTGTATGTAGAGGGATCGATCCCTCATCCTGGTTCTGCAGATTTTTGACAGAAAATCCAACTTGTGAGGTGCCAAAACTTCGTTTTTGAGTATTTTAAGTCCAAGTAAGAGTTTAAGCATTTGTAAAACATCATTTTGGACTTGTATGAATGAAAAACATGAATGAAAAACCATTTTACAAAAGATTTTACAATTTTGGAAGAATTTACGCAATAAAATGCATTTTTGGCCTCAAAAAGATGTCATTTGAGAGTTAAGCTTATTTTGACTCAACCAAAGCATTAGAAACACAAATATGCCAAAACAAACTTGTTTCACATAGGTTTTAAGCACATATAATCATCAAATCATCATACTTGTGAATAACATACCATGATTTCCAACTACAAGCTCTTCATTAATGCACATGACATGGCATTTGCATATATGACATATTTGGCAATTTGAGGCAAGTAAATACATTATCAACACATAGAAAACTTGCTCAAAAATGCAGAAATCCAATAATCATTTCAAATCATAATCATGCCTTTCATTCAATCATCCAATGCATCAAAAACTAACCATTAACCAATCAACAATCATTCAACATGCTTTTCTTTATTCATTCAACTCACAATGCACCAATAATCATCAACTAAGTGCCTCATTAAATCAAACAAATAATTTAATATATATGAGTTTTGAGAAGATAGAATATAAGCTTACAAAACTCCTTTGCTTGAGAGTGCTTTGCCTTGATGTGTTGAGTCCACTTTGAGCTATCTTTTGAAGAATTTTTGTGACCTTGCCAGGGGGATCCTCAAGCTCTTTCTCTCTCTCATTGGCACAAGCAAACTCCATAGAGGTGTGTAGAGCAATTGAACTCCATTGTTTCATTGTATTCCTATGCTCTAACACTCCTACAACAAAAATTCAAGCATGCTTTGGTACCCAAATTTTCTTGGGTCCATGAGAGTTAGTGCAAATAATCTTGATCCTTTAGGGATCCATTTTAAGCACAATTCAACATTATTTATAGCATGCTTTGGCACCATATTTTCTAACTACTCTTCCTCTAAATGTGGTTTTCCTATATTGTGCATGCTTGTGAAGAGTGTCCTATCTATTGCATAGTGAGCTGTAAGAGATAGATCATGCATAGTATTTTTGCTCACAAGGAAATTCTTTAGATGAGTTTCTTTTTGTATTGCATTATATCCTAACCCCATCTTTGTCAAAGAAAGCTCTTTGGGTCTCTAACATGTGATCTAGTTTTGTTAACCCATATAAAACCTAGAAATGAGTGATGCAAATTTAAGTTCTTTTATTCAACTCATTTATTTCTAAGTTAGCCTCTTCCTAATTTCTTTTCAAATTCTAGCTTGCATTTATTAAGGCTTCATTTTCTATTTTTAATTTAGCAATGATTTTCTTATATTTGGAGTTCATGTATTGAAATTCATTTGCTAAATCATTAAAGGCATTTTGTAGTTTCACTAAAGGTATAATCATTATCTTCACTAGAACTACTACTAGCCTCATCATCACTAATAGCCATAAAGCATGAGTAGGCTACCTCTTCATCTACATTTTCCTCATCGGAGCTATCACTATCGCTCCATGCAGCCACAAATGCTTTCTTCCTAGGCTTCCTATCCTTTTCCTTCCTAAGTAAGGGGCAATCTAATTTAGTATGACCCGGTTCATTGCACTCATAACATACTAAGGGGTCCTTTTCTCTTCTACTTGACTCTCCCCTTTGATGTCTCCTATTACTCTCCCTCTCTTTCATTCTCATAAATCTATTGAATCTTTTGGCAAACATTGCCATTTCCTTTCTTCCTCATTTCCACTCTCATCACTATCATCCTTATGAGTGGAAGACTTAAATGCTACCCCTACTTTCTTTGAAGGCTCTTCATTTCTTTTCAATTTCTCTCATATGTAAGTAGGGAGCCCATAAGTTCATCTAGAGACAAGGTATTTGGATCTTTAGACTCTTCTATTACGGTTACCTTTGCCTCCCAAGACTAGGCCAAGTTATTCAAAATTTTCTTTATCATTTCAACATTGGAATAAGCTTGCCTAGAGTCTTAAATCCATTAATTATATCATTAAACCTAGTGAATATTTCGCTAATGGACTCATTTCTTTCATCCTAAATAGCTCATAATCATGTGTGAGCATTTCCTACTTTGGTCTCTTTCACTTGATTGGTCCTTCATGTGTGATGGCTAATTTTGTCCCATATTTGCTTGGCATTCTCACATAGGAGACTCTATTATATTCATTGGGACCTAATGCACAAAAGAGAGTGTGCATAGCCTTGGCATTTCAATTGTGCCACTCTCATGTCATTTGTGTCCCACTCATCCTCACTCTTAGGGACATCTTTTCCATCTACTTTCTTCATGAGAATTCTAAGACCATTCACTATAATCCTCCACACTTCATAATCATTTGATTGTACAAATAACATCATTCTAGTTTTCCAATAAGAGTAATTCTCTCCATTGAAGAGTGGAGGTCTAACTAATGATTGTCCCTCTTCTCCTAGGGGTGTGCCTACACTCAAGTGAGCCATTTATGATCGTTTTGCTCGATAGAGGTTAGTCTAAATCAATCTCAAGCCCAAGCTTTGATACCAATTGTTGGCTCTATAGGCTATACCGAGAGGGGGGTGAATCGGTTTTTACTAACTTTAGGTTCGTTTTTCGGTTCCTCTAAATTCTCTAGCTTAGATTGATATTTTCTAAATTCTCTAGACTACTCAAGCATGCAATATAAATTCAATTCAATAAACCTAATATAATTGCAAGTAAATAAAGAGTAGGGAGAGAGAGATTTACACAATCGATTTATAGAGGTTCGGCTACCTTGCCTACGTCTTCTACCTTGAGACGCTCCCAAGGATTTTCTCCAAATCCACTATCTTGAATTTGTGATTATAATCCCTCTTTTTCTTAGGCTCAAGAGTAACCTCCCTCTTTTTCTAGGCTCAAGAGAAACCTCCCTTTTTTTCTAGGCTCAAGAGAAACCTCCCTCTTTTTCTAAGGCTTAAGAGAAACCTCCCCTTTTTACAAGGATTGAATTGGTTTACAATGTGTAATCAAAGAAGACCTCTAAGTAGGCAAGTGATTATAGAAATTAAGCACAATGAAAACCTATACAAGATTTGTGCTAAGCACTACAAGGAATGAGAGAATGATAGATGATGAAGACTTTGGAGCTCTTGAATTGTTGTTTGAGGCTTGAGGATTAGAGGAATATGTGTTATGAAGTTGCTGAGTAGTTCCTCTTACTTCCTTTAGCTTCTAAGCCTCTATTTATAGTCCCTTGGATGGTTTGTGGACGTTGGTTGGAGCCAAAACAGAAGCTAGCCGTTGTATCTCACAGAAACTAGCCGTTGGGGACTTTCTGACATAAAGGGATCGATCCTTTCCTTCATTTCACGCATTGGAGTGCTTCTGCTAAAAAGGGATCGATCCCTTTCCCTATGGGATCGATCCCATGCTTCCAGAGGGCATTTTTCCTGCACTTTTGGGTTAAAATGATATAGTCTTTGATCCTAATTCAACCCAATATTTTGTGGGAGTTTTTCTTGACTTTTTCAAATGAAAACATAGTCCAAATATTCATCAAGTAATTTTCTAAAATATTCAAGACATTTTATAAAGTATTAAGATCAATAAGAATATGTAATTAAATCATGGTCTTAATGTTTGATATAATCACTTGAAAATGGATTGAGAAAATCATGTGTGATAAGGCAAATTTACAATATGAATTAAAACATTAAAGCTTACTTAAGTTTTTGTCATTTCAAAATATATATGGCAATTTAAAGCTAACACACCTCTTTCTTTCTAGCACCTTCTTTTTTGTCTTCTAGTCCATATAAGCATGCAAGGTGGCAAGGGCATGTGTCCTCCATGTGTTGGCATTGGTCTTTTGTTCTTATCCACTAAGAGTGAGTAAGATGATGACATGTGGCATGCTAGATGTCAAAAGATGAGAGAGAAGATGAAGAGTTATGCTCCTTTGTCTTGTAGTGGTCAATCTCCTTTCTTGCCCATTTTCAGTCTATTTTCTACCGAAAAGACTAAAATTCATCTAGAATTTATTTTTCTGCACAATATGAGGAATTTAATAAAATTAAGGGAATAATTAATAAAATCATGGGGGAATTAAATAATTATTAATCAATAAAGTATTAAAATAACTCTATTTTCATAGAGTTATCACTTGGCTTCCACAAATTTCAAAGCTCTTATTAAATCAGTTTTGAGTTTGAAATATAAGGAAGTTTCTATTTATTTCAAAAGTCAATTCAAACCAAAACTTTACAATTTAAAACATGATGCAAGTCATTAAAAATAGATATTAAATAACTCAACTCAAAACATGTTATTCATGAATGCACATATGCATCAATTTACTTTACTTAACATGCACGCTTGACTGGCCACAACTTGCAAGGCGAAAAACAAGTTTCAATCCAGTTCAAGCATAAATGAATTTATACAATTTAAACCATTCCTACAAGATGGTGCTAACAGACTTTACTTAACTCACTTATCTTGTACCCTTAGCAAACTTCCTCCCCGGCTTCCAAATCCGTACTCGAGCCTTTACATCGCTCCTAGCCATTACAAATCAATTTTCATTAATGTGACACCAACGTATTCATACTAAATCATTTATTTAAAACGTTTATCTTGAAACCATCATTAAATCAAGGCCACTTCTTCCTTAAGACTAAATTCTTCACTATCATTCAAATGATATATATTTTCATTTGATATATTTTTATAATTATACACCTCAATCTAAAACCAAAGCATAATTTCTCACCTTGAGAAGCCTTTCGTAGTCGAGTCTCATATTGCCTATTCTCCTTAAGATCTTAAATCAAACCCTACACCAAGAGTTCATCCCTCAATACCGTATTAATAACACTTAAATATTGATAAGTGCTCAATATATTCATATTACATCAAAGCGCAATTATTTAAATTAAAGCCCATTTTGTTCTTCCTCATTGAGCTCATAGTATATATATTTATACATACATATATATAAATATATATATATATATATATATATATATACATGCATAAATATATTATCATTTTTTATTCTTTATCATCATGTCTATGGAATATATATATATAATTCCATCTTATCCACGCTTATACATCCATATTCATGTAGATATTATCCAACCATCTTATATATAATTTTATAATTAAAATCATTCAATCTTTTCCATCATTCCTTCTCGGTTCAACAACCTCTCACTATTTTAAATTCAACACAGCCAACGTCATCCTTAAGCTAACTCGAAACAGCCACCAAAATCAGCTTTTAGACATGCCTGTTTCAACCTTCAAAGGCTAAGGTTCCCAAGCTTCTAACTCTCGGTTTCCAACCTCTATGCACTACCTAAAATGAACTTTCATTTCACACACACCATAGCCCTTCACTGTGCCCTGTTTTGCATCTTCTTCAACCTCCAAAACTCATGGGCTTCTACACAGTAAACCATCGCCCAACACCACTCAAAAGCAGCTAAGGTAAATCTCTGTCGAGCGTCTTTAACTGCTTGTAAATAATGAAAATGGCTACTCCCAAACACCAGCTTCTGTTTTGGCAACGAGAGGGCTATCATTTGCTTCAACCGTACCTCGGTTCAGCCCTCTACAAAACCACTAATTGCCGCCCCAAAAGCACCTGTTTCATACGCACCAAGTAGCCCTGAACTACTCCTATTACATCCCCACACAACAGCCCAAAAACCAGTAAGTATCCTAGTCTAAAACAACCACCTGAATAATACTCACAAGTTAGCCAAAGCAACCTTGCAGTGGCTCCCACAACTCACATTTTCTGGCTGCGTCTCAAGGCTTTGTTCCTCACGAGGAGCTACTATTTTTAAGTACCAAATGTCGCCATTTCCAATAGCCACCGAGACCTTGCTCACTGCTGCTTCCTTCCTCTGTAGTGGCCTTCTTTTCAGCTACGGTTCCTTGCCTTAACAGCCATCGAGCTACACTTGGAGAGTCCCTGTTTTCACAACCTTCAAACTGGTCTCGGACAGCTCCAAAACCAGCACCAAATGCAACCACTAATCAGCCTTACACAACAAGCCTTCACGCCTAGCCAGTCAACCAAACACCCCGGTTTCTTCTTCTGTTCGCATCCATTTCTTTCTCTCGCTGCAGCAGGTTTGTTCTCTCGACTCCTTATGGCTATAGCTGGTTCTTTCTTCTCTTGACCCTTTCTCTCTCTCTTCACACGCTGGTTGCAGTTTCTTCTCTCTCTCATTCCTGATTTTCTCTCTTTCTCCTCTACTTGCTGCAGCAGTTTTCTTCTTCCTTCTCGTTGCACCACTCTTTTCTCTCGATCTTACTTCCCTTCTCTCCGTTTGTTGCATCAACCTTCTTCTTCCTCTCTATTTTCTTGTCTCTTCTCACTTTCTTTTCTTCGGTCTGCTTCTTTCCTCCTCATTTTTTTTTTGTTTAAGTTTGGTTTTGGCAGAGGATTTCTTTTCTTTTCAAATCCTGCTCCCACATGGCTTCCTTAGGAAGCCATTCGGTCTTCCTTTTCTTTTCTATTTATTTATTTATTTATATAAATCTACATTTTTGTATCTAATATACATATATAATAAAAGTGTGTGTATATTATTCTCCTATATTTTAATTTTATATCTATATATATTATACTTAATATATGTAGATATTAATATAATTATATATTATATTTGTATTACTCACTTGTATACTACATTCAATTTAATATACATGTATCTTTTATTAAATTAAATAAATATATATATACTATATATATGTTTTTTATTTTTTAATTATTTAATCACTCACATACTTGTACTTAGGTTTTGTAAGTGCATTTACATAATTATTTATGCATTTTATTCCCATATAGAAGTATCAATTATTTTTTTTATCGAATTAATATATAAATATATCTCGAACTTATTTATATAAATCCAATTATATATATTAATTATTTATTGTTAAATGCACTACACTCACATCTTTAGTTTCATTACTCAATAATAATATTTTCAGAATACATCCCACACTAAGTTGATTTAATTTCTTCATTTATTTACAAACTTAGTACAGAAAATTTACGGTCTTCACATATTTATTTGTGCTTATAGATTAACCATAAAAGAAAGGTTTAAAATTACTAGAAGTGTTAAGGAAAAATGCATTTAAATGAGTTGTTGAACCTTCCTATCAAATTCGTTGAACCTTATAGGTGGTTTTTCTGTACTTTTTCTATTTTCTTAAATTCTTTTTAAATGTAAAAAATTTAATCTTTGAATTGAATAGATTTAATTAATACGACAAAGTTAATTATGAATTCAACTTTTTTTCTATTATGATATGTCACTTTGGAATACAAATTGATGTTTGATCTTTTTGTTTTTTTAATTCATAGGAGGTACAAGTGGGGAATGGGGGAGGGAATCGAACCTTGGACCTAATCCCTCTTAAGAAGGATAACAACCACTAAGCCAAGCTCTGATAACCCTTAATTGTGATATCAATTGTAAGTATACTTAAGTAAATTTTAACTAACTTGAGGTTATTTTGGAATTTGGACAGATTATGGAAGCTGAGAATGTCCGGGTCATCTTGGTCAAGAAGCGATGGATATGTATATGTGAGTATGTAGGTACTAAGATATGAAGTACGAAATAAATTAAATAGGTTGAGATATAGTAAAAGGGATTTAAATATATATATATGTGTGTGTGTGTGTGTGTGTGTATATATATATATATATATATATAAAAGATATGGAAATTAAATTATAAAGCCAATAAAAAAGTGGGAGACACATAAACATTGTCCAAATTATGTCTCAAAGAAAAAGGCTAGTTTAGGAGACATCATTATTTGCTTGAAACAATAGTTAATTATCTACTAATCCATTAATGTTAAATTGGGTTATTAGAAGTTGATGTATTAAGGGTTGGAAACACAAGTGTAATGGGCTGGAAAACATAAGTTAAGGGCTGGAAAATAAAAGCCACATTTTTTTTCTGTTTTTCCCCTCCAAAACCGAGACAAAGAGGAGCAAAATCCCTTAGCAAATGTCGACAACCCTAGCTAGAAAACCCATCTTCCTTCTCCCTCATATCCGGCCATAGACAAAAGTTCTCTTCAACCCTCATCCATTTCGCCCAAACACACAAGCTGATTGAGGGATTTCCATGGTGAAGGAGGCAGCAACGAGATGAAGGAGGACAATGTAGGTTGGGTATAAGCTGGCCAAGGGAATCGTGAGCCATAAGAGCAAGGGAGCTTTGGGTTCAACAAGATTAGGGCATTGGAAGTGAAGGAGAAGAAATGAGAAAGAGTTGTCCACAATGGGTGACTGAGGGAAGTGACGAATTGAAACCCTGAACTGAAGCAAACTGATTTGGGGACTTCCAGCCAAGATATCGGAGGTAAGGAATTAGGGTGAGTCAATATGTCTTTGCTGGAATTAAGCTATGAAAACAGAATGTAATATGGTTACTGGTTTGGCATTGATGTGTCTAGGTATAACAGTGAACACTACTAGAAAAAGGACTTTTAGCAACCGAAATGCACAACGACAGAGAATGTCGTTGCAAAATCTAATTAAATTTACAACGATTTTTAATAGTCGTTGCTTATTTAATTTTTTTATATTTTATGCAACGATATTTTTTATCGTTATGAATTCCTATGAAATTAACAACGATAAAAAAAATCGTTACAATATGTCATTGTTTTTGCAATGACTTTTTATTGTCGTTGCCTAATTAGAGTTTTTAAATATTTTACATAACGACATTAAAGTTGTTGCGATATTTATATCACATTTGTAACCATAAAAAAAATCTATATTATTATTAATTTGTATAATTAATTTTATAATTATTTGTATATATTATTATTAGAGAAATGAGACAATGCTAAATAAATTTGGATAAACTTTGTTTGCTTTCCTCCCCTGCATTCATATCTATTCTTAGATATTGGATAAATTTTGCTTTTACTTCCAATACAGAGCAATCAAAGAGAAAAGGCCAAGCAAAGAATATAATAATAATAATAATAATAATAATAATAATAATAATAATCTATACAATTACAAAATCAAAAAAAAAATTCCATTGTTTTCTTTTTATTTTTCCTTATCGATATTTGGTTTTAGTTTTCCAAAAGCTACCGAAAGAAAATTCATTTTTTATTTCTCAAGAGACAGCATAGAGTCAAAGGAAAAGAAAGGAAAAGGGGGACGATGATTTAAAACAGAGAAAGGAATGGAAAGGGTTTCAGAAATCCATCGAGAAGAGGGAGGAATGGAAAGGATTTCGAAAATCCTTCGAGAAGAGGGAGGAATGGAAAGGGAAGAGGGAGGAATGGAACGGGTTTCGGAAATCCATCGAGAAGAGGGAGGAAAGGAGGAAAGTGGATGAGCATGAAGTCAAATTACTTCGATCCATCATCGACAGCTTTCCGATCATTTCCATGGACACTGAGTTCTCCAACATTGTCGTCAAGTCGACTTCCCCTAGTGGTGACCAAAAAAGGAGACAGAGGCGAGAGGGAAGACAGCGACCAGAAAGAGAGACAGAGGCAATAGGGAATAGAGAGTGAAGAGAGACAAAAGACAAAACCAATTAAGAGCTTAATCGCCATCTCTACATTCCAAGGTAAGTGGGCAATTATTCAAGCTATTTTGTCGTTGCAAATTATGCCTAATTTGTAGGGATTTTATGCCATTTCAGAAAATATTCAAAGTAAAATTGTGACATTAATATATTGTTAATTATATTTTAGTATAAAATTTCTTCATGAACTTCTTTGCCGCCAAAGATTATTAGGCGCCAAAGGGATGTTATTTCCCGCTAAAGCCATTTTAATTAGCGGGTTATTTAGTAGTATTTACTAACTGTTTTATATATTGCACATTTTCTTTTTTGATTCTGAAAATTTTGCTTATTTTTCTATCTAAAATGGTAGGCAGAGGTAGAGGAAAAGTTGTCAAGGGTGGTGCTGCAAGAACATCTGTGCAAAGTTTGCATGGATCGCAGGATTATTCCAGAAATAGGATTAGTCCTAGAGAAAGTAATGGATCAGAGGAGTTTTCCAGAACTTATTTCGGACTTAATTCGAGGAAAAGTATTAATTTTATGGAGAGGATGAGTCTTGTAGATGAAGATGAAACCCAACCACCGGATGATTGGGAAGAAAATGAAAGAGTTGATGAAAACTTGCCTACAACAGGCATTAAAGGTAATATCTTATCTTCTATTTTTATATACCTGTTGTCAACTGATTAGGCATATGGTTATCAATTCCTCAATGGAAAGGGAATTGTCCCTATTGTTCATGCCATCTATTGAAGCATTTTTTTTTTGCCCATGTCTCTTGAAGCATTTAGGTTGTATATTTTTGGCCAGGAAAATGAACCAACTTTTAAAGTTGTCAGATTTCCTGTTTTGAGTTTGAATATGTTTAATATCAGAGGCTATTTAATAGATTTTGTAGGAATTCATGCTGAACATGATTCATAGGTTATTTCTTATTTCTTATTCAAGCATTTTCTTAAAGCCTTTTCTTGTTGAACTTTCTTGTGCTATACATGGATCAGTGATTGATAACTTCTCTGGAATAACAATGCTACAGCCTTGGCATTTCCATGCTTTTGATCTCCTGCATTCTGTTGGTAATAGGACAAAGATCGATTAAGTCTGATAAAAAGGGCTTTTGGGTACTGAAATTGCCTACCCAATGTCCTATCAGTATCAAATATTATGCCCAAGTTATTGCTGTCATAACGTATTAAGTTTCGGGAAACCTAATAGCTAGACACAAAACTACGGAGTCGCCACCAACCATTCTAACTAGGTGTGATTGGTCACCTATTCAAACTAAGGATAAGGCTTGGTCTACGTTCAAAGAATCCTAGGGTCCGGGAGTGCGATTACGTGTGAGGAAGGGTTAGCACCCTCACAGCGCCCATTCTAAAATGGTACCAAATAATCTAAGGTTATCCTAATTTTGCCTTTTACTTTAATTTCGATATGATTAAATATTGAAAAATCTTTTAAGTCTCCTCCATCAAGCTGGTTGGACAACTTAAAAGTTTTTCTCACCTTAAGAGTATTCAAGTAGGACCAATCGCCTTTCTTGAAGAGGCTCCATCGTTGGAATGTTTAAATATCTTATGCAAACCCTATTTTGACTCCTATCCAATTTCTATTAATTTTATACTATTAATTTAATCTTATTCTATTATTATTATTTTCTTATATAAATTATTATTTCATATATTTTTATATCTTTAAATAAACATAAATTATTTGATATTGAAAATTTTCTTAAAGACCTTCCATCAAGCTGGTAAGACCTTAAAGAAACTTTCTCACCTTAGGAATTTTTAAAGAAATTACTCGAGCGCAATTCCCTTTAAATTCCATCCTCGGAATAATTCACATTTATTAAAATATTTAATTTAATTTAATTTCTATTTATTTTAGTTATTTTCTAATTTTAATTCTAATTTATTAATTTGATCTTTATTCTTTATTATAATAAACTTAATTTTAATTTACTATTTTTTTAATCTAATTTAATTTTTATTTTTATAATTTAATTTATAAAATCTTGGAAATATCCTTTAAATCTTCCATCAAGCTGGCAAGACTTAAAAGAACTCTCCTCACCTCAAGATATCTAAAAGTACTACTCAAGCGCCGTCCCTTTAGAATTCTGTCGTCAGATAATTTGTATTTTTTTATTATTTTTATTCTATTTTAATTTCTAAATATGTTAATTTTTATAATTCTTAATTTTTAATTTTATTATTTATTCTTTTAGGTTATAGTTAATCTTAACTAATTCTTATTTCAATTTCTAATAATAAATTTGGATTTTAAATATTGGAAATATCTTTTTAAATCTTCCATCAAGCTGGTAAGAGTTAAAAAGAACTTCCTTACCTCAAGATATCTGAGAGTATTGCTCAATCGCAATCCCCTCGGAGTTCCATCGTCGGAATTACTCATATTTATTCTATTTTAAAATATTTATTATTATATTCTTCTAAGGCATTAATTTGCTAATACTTTGAAATTCTGTTCTATTATGAGTTCCTAATTCGTAGTTCTAAGATTTCCGTTCTTAATAAGTTTACTTTTAAAAATAATAATAGTAATAATAACATATGAAAGAAAAGAAAATAATGATCATATTATGTATAAATATACACCGAATATTAATCAAATCAAATTATTTTAATTATTTCTATTAAACTTATTAAACTAATTTATTTACGAAATCAATCCCCATTAATAAAATTATTTAACAAATTAACATGACTAATATAAACCAAACATATGACCATAAAGCCCAAATCAATAAAGACTGATAAATAATACAAAAGAAATGGCTTTGGCATACAGTGGAAAGAATTCCACTTTAAAGCATAAGGCTTACCTTTTTTTTTTTACGTGAGACGTTGCAGCTTTGTTCTTTTTTATATATAAAATATCCTTTTCTTTCTTTTCAAACTAGCCTCACTTCTTTTCCTTTGCTCCTTTCTTTTATTCTCAATTGGCAAGGTGATGGATGATAGCAGTGCTGGTGCCGTGTAGCACGGTTCGACAGCAGCTTTCGGGTTCTTTCTACGTTGTAGCCAAGGATAAGGAGGAGATGGCAGCACAACACGTAGCAGAGTGGTTGGGTGCGTGCAACAGTAAGGGGTCACGTAGCAGAGGACGATGGTGTGAATAGGGGCTGGATGTTGTGTGGAGGGGCTAGGCAGAGCTGGGTAGCACAGGGAACGGTGGATGGCAGCAGCTCGGTTTGAAGAAAACACAGACAGCAGTCCAAATATCTTGCACCAGGAAGCTTTACAGATGGCGGGCGTGAGCTTGGAAAAGGCAGCGCACGGTGGCAGGAGATAAGCTGGAGCTTGACGTTTGCAATATGGGAGAGGAATAGTGCAGCAAAGAACTTTTCTGCAGAAGCCACGCAGAACGGAGAGGGGCTGGTACGTTGATGGTGATGCAGGCGAAGATGGTGAATGTGCAGTGTGGTGAAGTTGGCGAAGAAAAAGTTGTTCAAGGTGTTTGGTTTGGAAGCAATGGAGGTGAAATAATGATGAGTAGTGGCTGTGCAGGAAGTTGAGCTGAAGATGGAAATCAAGGATGGTAGGGGAGCAAAATGATAATAGTGCAACAAGCTAGGTTGGAAGATGATCCTCCCTTGTGGGAGTGGCGTCCCCAGTAAAATAAGAGTCCTAGCAAAAATTCTCTAGGGTTTTTTTTAGGGTTTTTTCTAGGGTTTTTCCTTCTCCTAAGGTTCTAGGGTTTTTTTTAGGGTTTTTTTGTGTGTTCTCCCCCCTTTCTTTTTAGGGTTTCTCCTCTTTTTATACTTGTCAAAATTTCATGGAAAGAAATAAAAAATTTATAATTGATCCCATGATTATGGGATTTTTCATTTATTTTGTTTGACTTTCTCCCTTTTTTTTAAATTTATTTCCTTTTTATATTTTTTTTGGCAATGAATTTTCAGATTTAATTTCAACCAATTTCCTTCCTTTTGTTGATTTATTCATTAATTTAATGGCAAATTTCTTTTATTTTTGGCAACAATACCAACTTTAGTCAACTCTTGAAGGTGTGAATTTTGCATGTACTTCACATGAGATTTTCAAATTTGAGAATTTTAATTTTAGAGTTTGCATGGGATGCATGGGGTTCCAACTTAAGATTTGACCAAAATTGACTTGTTTATTTTTATCATTTTTTATTATTTTTTTATTTTTTGATTTTTTTTTAAATTTAGAGAAATTGTTCGGACAAAATTAGGTGTCTACAATTGCTATTTGCTAATCAGTTTACTAAAGCAAGGAATTTAGAAAAAGTTCCTACTTGCTGCAGAAGTTCATTCCTGGATTAATATTGCGCTAATCTGACATTTAAACCTTTGATCCACAAGGATCATAATTTTAGGCACTTCTCTTTATTATTAGAATATTCAGACTTGAACTAGAAGCACGCAAACAGGACAGAAAATCTCTGACGTTCATGTAGGAATCTGTTCTCCTTTCGAAAGGAAAACCAATGCTTAAGAATACAATACAAGGCCCTCAACCCAGTAGATCGCACTTTTATTTAGGAATCTGGATCACAGCTGTGCTTTGCAAAGGGTTTAAACTTCAGCTTCACTTGCTGCACTTTTGTCAAGGTTGACAAATGCATTGGATGAGGAAGCAAAGTAAGCAAAATTTGATCCGGAATGTTGAACTAACATTACAATATAGTTAAAATTGAAAGTTGGTGTTATGTCAATTAACTAAACTGAAATTTTCATGCCATTGTATAGTTAGTACTAGCTTAAAATTTTCTAATATTCTACCTAGTGTTTGTTTAATAATTCCCCTCATGTATTTTGGGATGTATCATAATATCTCTTAAAGCTGGGTGAACCCCTCTATTTGGCTGAAAGCATGGTAGTGATCCTTCTAAAGTTCTTTGTTGCAGAATTTATTTTCTAATTTCCATTTATTCTCTGTTTTTTTGTACAACATTTATTCTCTGTTTTTCACTGCTGCTGCTGTAGGTTCTTGTCTATTGTGGCTTTGTTCAGTTGTTGACGTTTGTTTTATTGAGCATTGAACCCTTTGTTCTGTTTTCATCTAATAAACTGTGCTTGACTTACCAAAAAAAATTAAGAAAGATCACAGCCTCTATTACTAATAGTATTAGTTTTTCTTCAAGAACTGTAAAATAGTCAGGAAAAGAAGACTGCTATATGCTTTAGTGACCATAACTGTAAAATAATATATAGGATGAGCCTCATCATTGAAGGAGAACAAATATATCATTGCATTTCCCTTTGTTTAATTTCATTTCATTTTTAACTTTTGAGTATCTCAGTCTACATATCTAGGACTAAAAGTATATTAAACAAAGTAAGTTTAAACCTTACAAGGTATCATAATTTAATTATATACTATTATGTTTTGCATATATTATTATCTTTCGTTTCTTATTATTATTATTATTATTATTATTATTATTATTATTATTATTATTTTGTCAAGAAGCTACAAGGAAAGGTCGGGGGAGGTATAAAAGCATAAAAGTAGATATGAAAACTCATGGCGGGAAATCAAAATTGCAGGTTAATATGCCTCAAGACATAAAGCGTGTTGTTGGGGATAATGCACGAGATTTGGTGAACTATTGTGGCTTTATAGTCAGGACATATGCCCCATTGGATGTAAAAAATTGGAAAGAAGTATATGAAAAAAACAGGCGAGTCAATGTGGATGCATATAAAGGTAATTTAAAATGTATACCAATTTATTTAGTACTTACTAATATATCTTTATAACACATGTATATCTAATGTGTTTATTTAAAAATTTCTTTCAGGACCGGTTTGAATTTAATGGAAATGAAGAGAGATTAAAAGCTTTTGCTATAACAACCATAAGGCAATTATACAAGGGATGGAAGAATAGGTTACATATGCATTACAAACAATATTCATCTGATCGGGAGCGCTTGGAAAATAAGCCTGCTGACATTCAATTGGATCAATGGTTGTATTGTATACAATATTTTGGTTCACAAGACTTTAAGGTATAAAATAGACTTTGTTTTTAAAATTATTTAATTTATATTAAATTCAGATTACTTATTGATTAAATATTTTATAATTGACTCTTTCAGATTATTAGTCAGCGTAACTAAGCTAATGCAAAAAAAGGAAGCAAATACATACTACAGGGAATGTTTCATTTGCTGAGATTGAAGGAAAAATGGTGAGAGCATACCACACATTTGAATTAGATTTTTTTAATTAGATTTCAATAATCTAATATATTTTTTAATTGTTGCAAACATAACAGGTAGATCCTATTACTGGAGAGAAGCCTTCGGTTTATGACATTTGGTTTTATCAACATGCTCATAAAACCAAGGAGGGAAATTTGGAATGGGCTGATAATCGGTCAAAAGAAATAGGCGTATGTTTGAAATTTATTTTTAAATTAAAGTATTATTTGGTTTGGGGCATATTTTACAAAATGTTGATGTTGTAATGTAGGATAAACTTAAAAGTTTGGTTGAAAAAAGTTCGCAAGAAGGAGTTACTCAAATGACGAAGGAAGATCTGTATGATGAAGCAATGGGAGTTAGATTCGGATATAGACGAGGATTTGGTTATGGGAAAAAGGGATTTACCAAAGTGGCACGTGTATCTCAACCTATGCAGAAAGATAATGACCAAGAGGTGTCAACATTACGTGAAACGGTGGCTGAACTTCGAGCAAAGATTGATAATTTTGAAGCAGATCGAGTAGCACGTGAAGAGAGGATTCGGAGGGAAATCCAAGAACAAGTAAGGGATGAATTACGACGAGATTTTATATTGAATTTTCCCTCCTTTCACTGCACCGAGTCAGAGCCTTTGGTATGAAATTTGATGATTCAAATAATAATTAAGTTGTTTGTGATTTAAACTTTTAATAATTCCACACAATATGACTTTGTATTTTGTTTTACAGGAAAGTAATTAATTCAAGCCAAGCTGCATGGATTGGAAACGTTGATTTCTTGAAGTTGTTCTAGTTTATGATATGGTTTTAGTAGTGGGATTTCATGCCTATTATTGACATTAATTTTGGTCTTGGTTTTTAAATGTTTACGATTTATATGCTACTTTTGCAATAAACATATGAGATAATAAAGCATTGCACGTTGTTATAGTTTATGATATGTTGTTGGTTTTGAAATAGGTCACCTCATTGATTTGGAAATTGATGAATGCCTATTATTGGTATGATTTGAAATAGTTTCTGTTGCTCTTTACTATCCAAAGCCTCCAGCAGTTGATATAGCTGAAGTGTTTTTGTGGCTAATGGTTGTTGGCACCATTTTGTGTGCTTCTTATTGTTCACATAAATACAATGTCAGCACTTCTCTTTGTTGTGATGGCTTCATGTTTCTTGGTCATCCTTAACAAGCTTATGTCATTCAGGTTTGTTGAGGTGTAGAGATGTGCTGGTTTACATTGGTAGAGTAGAGGTGTGCTGGTTTACATATACTTGTATGCTTATTTCAAAGTGGATTACTTCATTTTTTTATTGGTTTACATATACTTGTATGCTTATTTCAGAGTGGATTACTTTTTATGTCTGATGCTGCCATACTCTTTGATCACTCCAGGCTCCAGAAAACAAGAACATGCCCAATTAGCTGCAGAAGCAAGCCAGGTGTACAACACTAGAAATGGACTTCCATTTTTGCTCTATGATATTTCTTTTCTTTCTTGTTCTGGGTTCACTTTCGGGGATCAATAATAGAAGAATGACTGATGACGATGAGTGATGGCTGTTGGCCCCGTTTTTCATCTGCTTAAGTAAACTTTTGCCATATTTGCCAAACTTGATTGCTTTTAAGTAATTATAACACGTGGTGTACCTACTTGCAGAACATCTAACATGTGGTATGGAAAAAACGGGATTTAAAAATTTATGAGAATCCCTTATTCTTTTACATCAGCCTTATTCCTCCATAATAATATAATGTTATTTGAATTAATTAATATCTTTTACATTAACCTAGTCAAACCTGAATAAATTAAACATCAAGTAAAATTTAATATTCAAAAACCAAATAAAATAAAATCCTATTCTTGCTGCACAAGACTTTCTAAAATTAAATAGATCCTTGCTTTATATAAAGAGCACAAGCAAGAAGCAAAGACACGCTCAGGAAAAGGAAGAAAAAAAAGCTTTAGCACTAGATCACTACGCAACACCTTACCGCATTCATCTCGTTACTGAGCCATCATCGCATCTAACATCTATCCCAGCTACATGCGTTAGCATCCCTGCACCACAAAGGTTTAGCCATCTCGTTACTGAGCCATCTCGTTTATCTTTGTTGGATCTAAGCTTATCGTTTTATCTATTTTCTTTTTCTCTTACAAAAAGTCTAAATTGTGAATTTAATAAAGCTTGTCGTTTTATCTGTTTTGTCAAATCTAAATTTAACAAAAGCTTATCGTTTTATCAAATCAAAATTCAACAAACTGTTTTCTCTTTCTTGATCAGGCAATTTTTATCAGTCCTTTTTTATTTTGCTTTGTAATCTTGCTAAGTTGTGCACATTCTTCTTTATTGGAATTCATATTTAAATTTTTGGTTTTTTTTTGGTTCTTTGAGACGAGATTTTGTTCCTTTTCTATATATAACAGTTGGAATTAGTTCGTTTATCACTTATTGCATTCAGGAAGTGTTAATTGCAGTAGATTTATTGTACATAATTTATTGCTTTATTGCTGTATTGTACATGATTTATCGTTATTGTTTTATTGCTTTATTTATTCATTAATTAATTTACCTTTTTATTCTAATTTTGGAATAGGATTATTTTTATTATTTTTATTTAATAGTCAGAATAATTAAATTTAGATTAGGAAATTTTTTGATAATTAGGAAGATTAATTTATAATGTGATTAATTTAGTTAATTTAATAAATTAGAATAATAGATTTACGGATATTGTTTAAATAAATTTAATTTGTTAGTAGTGTATGAAATTAAAGTAATCAATAATGTGTTTATGTTCTTTACATTTGTGTCTAATTATTTAATTTAATTAATTTATTTATTTGCAGATGGTTTTAAATAAAGAATGGATGACTATTGCCAACCGAACAAATATTGATTCTGTAAAAGGAGTTGATCATTTCTTACAGTTTGCCTTTAGTCAACCAAATGTGACAGATATCATTCGATGCCCTTGCAAAAAATGTAGAAATGTGGAATTCAGGAAGAAAGCCGAGGTTAAATTTCATTTGTTCAAGTACGGAATTCTTAGTACTTATACGACTTGGCGTTTACATGGTGAAATAGAAGATGATTTGATGAAAAGTGATGATGAATATAATAATGAAGAGGTCCAACATGATGACATGGTTGGTATGTTACATGATGCTTTCCATCGAACGGACGTAAATGGAGAATATGATGGTGAATTTGACGTGGACTTTGATGTTGATGGTATGCAGGAAGAACCTAATTCAGAGGCTGCCAAATTTTATCGACTATTAGAGGTTGCTAAAGAAGATTTGTACCCGGGTTTTAATAAATATTCCAAGTTATCGTTTATAGTTAAACTTCTCCACACTAAGTCGTTCTACCACCTCAGTGATATTTGTTTTAATGTTATCTTAGGAATGTTTCGAGCAGTAATTCCTAATGGTGATAGTCTTCCTTCTTCATACTATGAGGCAAAGAAAATGATAGTTGACTTGGGACTTGAATATGTGAAAATAGATGCGTGTTGCAATGATTGTATCCTTTATTGGGGTGAAAATGAAAATGCACAAGAGTGTCCGATTTGTCGTTCATCTAGATGGAAATCAAAGGGTGGATCGTCTGTAGGTAAAAATATCCCTCACAAAGTTTTGCGATACTTTCCTATAAAACCTCGATTGCAAAGGTTGTATATGTCTTCTAAGACAGCTTCTCACATGAGGTGGCATAAAGAAAAACGAGTAGATGATGGGAAATTAAGGCATCCTGCAGATTCCATTGCTTGGAAGTCTTTTGATGAGCAACACACTTATTTTGCTGCTGATGCTAGGAATGTAAGATTGGGGTTAGCTACAGATGGTTTCAACCCTTTTGGGAACATGAGCTCACAACATAGCATTTGGCCTGTGGTTTTAATTCCATATAATCTACCTCCTTGGATGTGCATGAAGCAACCATACATTATGCTCTCACTTCTAATTCCGGGATGTAAATCTCCTAGAATGGACATTGATGTGTATTTGCAGCCTTTGATTAAAGATTTGAAACAGTTATGGGAAGAAGGTGTTGACACATATGATGCTTATAGTAAGCAAAATTTTAAATTGCATGCATCCATTTTATGGACAATTAGCGATTTTCCTGCTTATGCATATTTGTCTGGGTGGTCCACAAAAGGACATCTTGCATGCCTTTCTTACAACAAGGACACTGTTTCTCTTTCACTAAAAGGTGCACGTAAAGTGTGTTATATGGGCCATCGTCGATTTTTACCAAAAAATCACAAGTGGAGAAAAAATCAATTGTCATTTGATGGAAGTAAAGAAATGAGACCTGCACCAAAGCAATTGAGTGGTGAAGATGTGCTACGACAATTTCGATTCGTTCCAGCAATGTCCTTTTGGCAAAGGTACGAAAAAAAAATATGATGCAACTAATTGTGTTTTCAATTGGAGGAAACAAAGCATATTCTTTCAGTTACCATATTGGAAAACACTTTTAATGCGTCATAATTTAGATGTCATGCATATTGAAAAGAATGTGTGTGATAACATACTCGGAACTTTGATGAATATGAAAGGAAAAAATAAGGACTCTTTGCAGTCTCGTTATGATTTGGTAAATATGGGCATAAGCACAGAACTTCACCCAATTGTAGATGGAGCAAACATTCGATTGCCAGTTGCTTGTTATGCTTTGTCTAATGAAGAGAAATCAATTGTCTGTAGATTATTGGTGAATTTAAAGACTCCATATGGTTATTTGTCTAATATATCTCGTTGTGCGAATGAAAAAGAAAGAAAGATATCATTGATGAAGAGTCATGATTGCCATGTTTTTTTGGAGCAACTTCTTCCTTTATCTGTACGTGGATTATTACCAAAAGAAGTTAGTGATCCATTAGTTGAATTAAGTGCTTTCTTTCGAGATTTATGCTCTAAAACTCTTGATCCTGATGACCTTCAACATTTACAAAATCGAATTGCCTTAACATTGTGCAAGCTTGAGATGATTTTCCCACCTTCCTTTTTCGATATTATGGTGCACTTGGTCGTTCACTTACCGCATGAGGCAATGATTGTGGGTCCTGTAACTTACCAATGGATGTATCCGATTGAAAGGTAACTTGTAAAAATTTTTAAGTGTGGCCTTATCTTCTCATTCACTGTAGATCTTGATTTAGTTGCCTCTTTTTTTTAGGTACCTACGCACATTGAAGTCTTTTTGTCGTAATAAGGCACATCCAGAAGGTTCAATTGCTACAGGATATTTAGCTGATGAATGTCTTACATTTTGTTCAATGTATTTAGAAGATACTGAGACTGCATTTAATCGAGCTAAGCGTAATGATGATGGTTTTGATGTGTCTACATCGCACGATGGTATTGAAATATTTACCGAGATGGGTCGTGCTATAGGGAAGCCTATTCTACATGAGCTTTCAATTTCAGAGTTAAATCAAGCCTATTTATACATCTTGAATAACTGTGATGAAGTACTGCCTTTTATTGAGTAAGTTTGGTAAACATTATTTCATTTAAACAATCTTTTCTATATTTAAAATATTAACTTTTAAAAGTTTTTTTGTAGTGAGCACAAAGAGCAGCTTAAAAGATCTTCAGCTAGAAATCTTATGGAGAGGCACAATGCTGAATTTGCTAGCTGGTTTAATATGCATGTATGGCATCCTCCTTAATTCTTGTGTCCTTCACTATTATATATTATGTCTTTCAATTATATTTAAATAAATGCTTTGATTTTTTTTTTCTAAAATATTGATATATTGCAATGTAATAGGTGTCAAAATCACATGGTGAAGGAACCATAGAAAATGAATTAATTAATTTGGCAAGTACTCCTTTACGAATTGCTAGAAGATACAGTGGATATATTATGAATGGTTTTAGGTTCCACTCCGTGATCGTGAACAAAATAGAAAAACTCAAAATAGTGAAGTTATGGTTTGAGGAGATAATGATTCCCCTAGCAAAGAATATTATGGTGTTGTGACTGACATATACGAGTTATCCTTTGTAGGAGGAAAACTGTCACGACCCGTGACCACATTTTTCATCTTCTTATACACAACTTAACCGGTTGGGCTGTCTGCGGTATTTCACTTGTACTGACTGTTAAACAATTTTACATAATATTGTTTATATTATACACATCCCCTATCGTAACTAATCAGATAAGTAGTACTGTTGACATGTCTAAATACAGAGAATAAATTATCATACCTCAAATAATCAGTCGGTCTGACACATTGTCCTTCGTGCACAGCCAGGATCCACAATCCACTGAACTCACATTCATCAAAACCTGAAATGTTGAAAATTAAGGGGTGAGCAAAACCACGGCTCAGTAAGAGAATTATATGCCTCACTTGATACTTAGCTTCCTATATGCTGAAAATCTTTTTCATTTTTCCTATGGGCTCTAGGCTCGCATGTAGGAAAGATACTACAGTCGGCTAGGGATCCGAATAGAGTAAGGTAGGTATTTTAGAATACCATACTTGTTACGGAACCTAGAAGCAACTGTAGAGAGAAATTTTCATTTTGTTTTGAATTAATAAATCCTTTTCCTTTTCAATCTTTCATAACCTTTTTCATATTCTTTTCAAAATAATGCTTCTACGAAATAAAGCATTTAAATAGAATAATTAATATCCGTATATTCCTTGAAAAGAATATTAGTTAAATCATCATTTTATTTCTTTAAAATTCATTTCATGTTTTAATGTACTCTCTTAATTAGTACCGTCCTTTAAAAAGCAAAATAAGCTATTAAAATCTATTCCATTCTTAAGTTCACAAGGCATCATTCTTTTTATCAGTATGATTAAGTGTGAACGAGACGAACATTCAAGTAGCACATGTTTGAGTGGCATATATAAACAAAATCCGATATATCACACACATCATATGTCATGTGCACAAGATCTATTTCATCCTTCGACAATTGTCGCATCCCCATCAGAACTTAGACTGATTACTAACACATCAGAACTCGTGTAGCACTTAGTTCCCGAAGGATTCTAGAGGTGGCTCCCACGGTAAAATCATCGAGTCTTTGCTCGGTTTGGCCTTTACTAACACATCAGAACACGTCCAGCACTTAGTTCTCAAAGGATTCTAGAGGTGGCTCACACGGTAAAATCATCGAGTCTCTGCTCGGTTTGGCCTTTACTAACACATCAGAACACGTGCAGCACTTAGTTCCTGAAGGATTCTAGAGGTGGCTCACATGGTAAAATCATCGAGTTTCTGCTCGGTTTGGCCTTTACTAACACATCAGAACACGTGCAGCACTTAGTTCCCGAAGGATTCTAGAGGTGGCTCACACGGTAAAATCATCGAGTCTCTGCTCGGTTTGGCCTTTACTAACACATCAGAACACGTGCAGCACTTAGTTCCCGAAGGATTCTAGAGGTGGCTCACACGGTAAAATCATCGAGTCTCTGCTCGGTTTGGCCTTTACTAACACATCAGAACACGTGCAGCACTTAGTTCCCGAAGGATTCTAGAGGTGGCTCACACGGTAAAATCATCGAGTCTCTGCTCGGTTTGGCCTTTACTAACACATCAGAACACGTGCAGCACTTAGTTCCCGAAGGATTCTAGAGGTGGCTCACACGGTAAAATCATCGAGTCTCTACTCGGTTTGGCCTTTACTAACACATCAGAACACGTGCAGCACTTAGTTCCCGAAAGATTCTAGAGGTGGCTCACACGGTAAAATCATCGAGTCTTTGCTCGGTTTGGCCTTCACGCCATATGTACTTATGATCTCATATTCCATTTAAGACCATAGAAAGAATATTAGAATTATCATTTCTTCCTTTTTGAAAACATATTACATGTTTGTATTTCATGTCTTATGAGAATCATCTCACGGGACTATAATCAGTACCTAAATGAGCATTTTGTAAAAATGCTATAATTCAATTGATTCTCTTATCATATTATATAAAACATGTTCTTTTCACACGTCACCCATCATGTATCACATTTTTCCGGTTGGCATATTCCATCTTATGTAAAATACTTTCCTTTTTAACATATCACCTATCATTTATGGAGTCTAAGATAGACATCAATCTTATCATACTATAAACCTCGGAGGGTAAGGAAATACGCCGGTCAAATCTATAACCATAACCTATATTGTCCTCGGTGGATCACTGATTTAGGCGTCGACCGGGACTAAACAGGTCACATATCATGCATCAGCATGATAGGAATGACAACCAGTCTCAAAACCGTATTTTCATCATAAAATAAACCTTTATGGAATTTATGTAAATATAAAATTTCATAATTTAAAAACATAAGGGTTAAAATCCTTTAGTGAATATTTATAAAAATATTCATAAAAATATTCACTATATTTCACTTCATCTTTCCTCTCGTATTTCGTGTAATTTATCTATTTCGAGAATTTTCGATGATTTCATTGTCACCATTCTCGAATACATGAATATTTTAAAATTCCATCTCATTATATTCATGTTTTATGAAATTTAGTAATTTCCTCATGTTTCGTGATTTACTATCGAAATTCGGAAATAAAATCATTTAATATGATTTTATAAAGTTTTTTTCTAAAATTTTCGGCAGCATAACGGTTGCCGATTTACTAACCTCCTGCACGGAAAAATACAGTTTTAAATCTTTCAGCCAGTACTTCTTCCCAAATTATTTTTAGGAAATCATGCATCATAATAATTTTCATAAAATATTTGCATAAAATATTTCAATTTAAAATATGCAGACTGAGTATCCTTATAGTGCTGCACATGCATCCCTTACCTTTTTTCGGGTCGGTGACTTCCGCTTATCGATCGCGCCCGCGCTCCATTTCTCCCGATTCCTTATCTCGATTGCTGAAAATAATTTCTGGAATTAAAATTCTAATTTTTTTAGAATTTTTCATAATTTATTTAATTTTTCTGAAAACTAAATCTTAGGAAGATTTCTTACCGAACTTTGTAAAATCCCGGGTTGTCAAATTACCGAAAATTTTTTGAATTCCGGAAATTCTCCTTTTTCCTCTTTTTCTTTTCTTTCTTTCTTTTCTTTTTCTTTTTCTTTTTCTTTTTCTTTTTCTTTTTCTTTTTCTTTTTCTTTTTCTTTTTCTTTTCTTTTTTCTTCTTCCTTTCCCGGTCAGACCGGTCCAGCTCCTTTCCTCGCCGGCGGCCGGTTCTCAGGTGGTTCAGGCGTCCCTCAGCTGGCCGGCTGCACGACGAACTTGCCGGTGCCCTCCGTTTGCCCTGGATTGGCGGCACGGCGGCGGATCGAGGCGGTTTTGCCTCGGTTTCTTCTTCCTCTTCGCCGACGTTCCTCCGCCGTCCATTGCACCTCCGGTGGCCTCCATCGGCTTCCTCTTCCTCTGGTGAAGCTTCAGTGGTAGTGGCGGTGCCTGGATCGGTCGGCACTGCCAGATCTGGTTTTTCTCTTTCCGCGGCTTCCGCCGCGTTTTCTACCTCCGTTTCTTTCTTTCTTCCTCCGCCGGTGGTTTCCTTGACTTCTCCTTTGGCCGGCGACAACATCCTCTCCATTCTCCCTCACCGGCAGTGGCACCTCCGCCACCGGCGGTCTGCCCGGGGAGGGTCGGGATTTCCCCCCGATTCTCTCCTTTCCTTTTCTTTGGTTTTCTGTTTTATTTCCTCTTTTGGTTTTTATCCTCTTTCTATATTTAGTATATGTTTTACAATATACTATATACTATATCATATAATTTATACACATAATATTTACCATATATTACACATATAATATTATTTCATATATATTGTAATACAATATATATATTATATATAGATTATATATATTGTACATTACAAAATATATATATCTAGTGTGTGTATATATATATATATATATATATATTATATATATATTTATATACTTTAGAATAAATAACATTTATATGTAGAATTATATAAATGTTATAATACAATATATATACTTATAAACTTTAATATAAAATAACATTTACATTTTCTATATATGTATGTGTGTATATATTTATATATACATAAAATATTATGTTTATATATATATATTATTTAAATTCATGAAATAGTATATATTTCCATATATATACCAACGTATATTAAAATATACTATATAGTATTTTAAATACATACGTATTTGTATAAAATACATTTATATAATTTGTAATTATATAAATATATTTCATTTTATTCTCTTATTTTCTTAATTAGATTTGGATTTTAATTTATCCAATTTAATTCTTTTCCTCTCTATTATTTTTATCTTCACTTCCAATTTAATTTCCTTTATACGAATTTCCCAATTCTTTCACTTCCTCACTTCTCGGGATTTTCACCCATATCCCATTCTCGCAAAAATTTTATTTATTTCCTCTGATTTAATTTCTCCAATATTTATTTTCAATATTTCTAATTTCCAATAAAGGGAAAAATTTACGGTTATCACAAAAACAGGTAGTGGTATTCAAATGTGATTGGTGGGATGTTTTGCACTATGGCACTGGGTATAGGATTGACTCTTATGGATTTACAAGTGTCAATATTAATCGTACACTTAAGACAACAGAACCATTTGTTTTAGCATCTCAAGTTGAGCAAGTATATTATGTGCAAGAACCAAAAGATCCTAATTGGTTTATTGTGATAAAGTCTCCACCTCGTGATTTATATAACATCCCTATAGTAAATATAGATGATATGGTAGATGTTATAGAAGATAATGAAGAAGTTTATCAACAGAAGGAGTGTGATGAAAGTAGTCTTTTACAAAGAGATTTGAATGATGATAATGGGATTAGTAGACTGCAAAAGGATGGCATGACTGAAGAAATATTTTCATGTGAGGTAGCTAGAGAGATTGAAACAATCATGAAGTCGACCACCCCAATTGAAGAGTTTATTGATGATGACAATGATGTGGAGCTCAACATGGACTATAATGAAGAGTGTGATAACATTGATGACACTATTGATGATGAATAATATACAGGGAATTTTGATTTTTGTTTTGTTTAATGTATTTTTATGTAATTGCTACTCGAATTTATTAATGAAAGAGAAGTTGAATTTTTATTGATTTTTAAGGAAATTATCTACTACTTTTATGATTAAATATTTAAAAAAAAAAATAATTATTCCCTTGAATACACATGTTTTAAAAGATATATATTTTTATAATATATGTAATATATTTTATAACAATATAATATATGTACAGTTATATCAAAATATATTATATTATATTATTATAAAATTTACAACATATTTTATTATAACTGTGTATGTGTATATATATATAAAATATTTTATACAATTAATACATGTGATTGCAAGATTAGTAGAATATCTATATTATAGATTTTATAATACATTATAAACACAGTTACAAACATAAGAGATATAGTTACCGATATTTTATATATATAGATATTATAATATATTTTACATATATATTAAACGTAGAGATGTAGGGATAAAAAACGATTTTTTTTATAATAGAGATATATAGAGAATTTTTTTTGGTTAAAGATAAAAAGAGATTTAAAAAAAAAAGAGATATATATATATATATATATATATATATATAAATAGAGGCATAAAATCCACACTTGTCAAAGCCTGGAAGCCCTAATTCACTTTCACCCTTCTCTGCGCCGTTTCTCCTTATTTCCCATTCTTTGCGTTAACTCTCTTCACTCTCTTTATGTTGCTCTTTCCTCTGTTTTTGCACTTTGGTGCTGAGATGCTCAATTTTAATCTTTATTGTTATACTTGTTTGTTGGACTAGTTTTTGAATTACAGCATGTTCATTGGACTCAGGCTTTGTGAATAAATATCTCAAGGACTCTGCTGTACGTTAGCTTCTCTGTATGAAGATCTGTCGAAACCTTTAAAGTCACACAGACATTACAAAATGCAGGGGTTTGTTCTCTCTGGTAAATCTGCCCAACAAAATTTTCTCTTTCTCTTCATCTGTTTTAATTTCCATAAGTCAAAGCCATGTTTGAGTGTTGTCCTCAGGGTTGATCTGTCATGCAAGGGCTCTGAATGCCTTGGCCTCTGTCAATCATTTACTGCACTTCTTGCGATCTTCCTAATGTTGATGTCAAGAAGAATGTTATTGTGACCATCTCTTCAGACAAAGGTCTTTGTAGTGGAATTAACTCTACATCAGTCAAGATAAGCAAGGGACTCCACAAGTTGAACTCTGGTCCCGACAAAGAAACAAAATATGTGATTTTGGGAGAGAAGGCAAAGGCTCAATTGGTTCGTGATTCTAAGAAGGACATTGAGTTAATCATAACCGAGCAGCAGAAGAATCCTTTGAGCTACACTCAGGTATCTGTTCTTGCCGATGATATCTTAAAGAATGTAGAGTATGATGCTTTGAGGATTGTATTCAACAAGTTTCACTCAGTAGTTTCATTCCTGCCGACAGTGTCAACTATATTTTCACCCAAAATTGTTGAAAGGGAAGCTGAATCTGGGGGAAAGCTAGGTGTTCTAGATTCCTATGAATTTGAGGTGGTGAGACAAAAGGTGAAATACTTCAAAATCGGGCGGGGTTCCAGTTCTCGTGTCATGTTCAATGCGGTGTTGGAGAATGCTTAAAGTGATCAAGGAGCAAGGATGTCTGCTATGGATAGCTCAAGCAGAAATGCTGGAGACATGCTTGATCGCCTTACTCTTACATATAACAAAAACCGTCAAGCATCGATCACCACTGAGTTGATTGATTTATTATTTGTAATTATAACAATTTTGTAGTGAAATATTATTTGTATCAATAATATTGATTATTTATTTTTTATATTATAAAAATTAGTAATTACTAAAAAATTGTGTTTTTAAAATTAAATAAATTAGAAACATATTATAATTATTGTGAATAAAATAGAAAACGACATAATTGTGATTTCATAATTATTTTTTTGCAACAATTATAGTCGTCCTAATAAACTTAGGAATGATAAAATTGTCGTTTCATATTTATTTGTAGCAACGATTATAGTTGTCGTGAATAAAATTAAGAACAACAAAATTGTCGTTTCATATTTATTTGTAACAACGACTATAGTCATCATGAATATAATTAGGAACTACAGAATTGTCGTTTCGTATTTATTTGTAGCAACGACTATAGTCGTCATGAATAAAATTAGGAACGATAGAACTGTCGTTTTGTATTTGTCAGTAGCAACGCGTGAATAAAATTAGGAACAACTGAATTGTCGTTTCATATTTGTCTGTAGTAACGACTATAGTTGTCGTGAAAAAAATTAGGAACGACGGAATTGTCGTTTTGTATTTGTCCGTAGCAACGACTATAGTCGTCGTAAAAAAAATTAGGAACGACGGAATTATCGTTTCGTTTTTGTCTATAGCAACGACTATAGTCGTTATTGTTAGCGTTAAATTGCCATATATATTTTGAAATGACAAAAACTTAAGTAAGCTTTAATGTTTTAATTCACATTGTAAATTTGCCTCATCACACATGATTCTCTCAATCCATTTTCAAGTGTTTATATCAAACATTAAGACCATCATTTAATGATACATTCTTATTGGTCTTAATACTTTATAAAATGGTTTTGAATATTAAGTAATTTTCTCAATAATTATTGAATATAAGTTTAGAAAATTACTTATAAGTTTTTGGACAATATTTTCATTTGAGAAAGTCAAGAAAAACTCCCTTAAAGCTTATAAATGTTTTGGGTTGAATTAAGATCAAAGGTCATATCATTTCTAACCCAAAAGTGCAGGAAAAATGCCCTCTGGAAGAAAAGGATCGATCCCCACTGTAGCAGGATCGATCCCTTTTTGGCAAAAAGTCTTCCCAAGGTCCCTGAAGCCCAGAATCAAGATTCTGGACAAAAGGGATCGATCCCCTATGGAAAGGGATCGATCCCTTTGCTCGAAAATAGCCTATAACGGCTAGTTTTTGTAAGACAACGGTAATATTCGAGATTTGGCTCCACCCAACGGCTAGAATACATCCAAGGGACTATAAATAGAGGCTTAGAAGCTAAAGAAAGGAAGAGGAACCACTCAGCAACTCAAAATCTCATATTCCTCAAATCTACAAGCCTCAAACAACAAATCAAGAGCTACAAAGTTTCCATCATCTATCATTCTCTTATTCCTTGTAGTGCTTAGCACAAATATTGTATAGACTTCTCATTAAGCTTAATTTCTGTAATCAATTGCCTACCTAGAGGCCTTTTCTTTGATTACATTATTTGTATCCCATCATTCCTTGTAAAGGGGAGGTTTCTCTTAAGCCTTAGAAAAAGAGGGAGGTTACTCTTAAGCCTTAGAAAAAGAGGGAGGTTACTCTTTAGCCTAAGAAAAAGAGGGAGGTTACTCTTGAGCCTAGAAAAAGAGAGAGGTTTCTCTTGATCCTTGAAAAGAGGGAGTGTAACACAAATTCAAGTTAGTGAATTTGGGGAAAATCCTTGGGAGCGTCTCAAGGTAGAGGACGTAGGCAAGGTTGCCGAACCTCTATAAATCGCTTGCGTACATTTCTCTATCCTTACTCTCTTTACTTATTTGCAATTATATTTGTGTTTATTGCTTTGAATTTATATTGCATAATTGAGTAGCCTAGAGAACTTAGAAAATATCAATATAGGCTAGAGAATTTAGAGAAACCGAAAAACGAACCTAAGGTTAGTGAAAAACCGATTCACCCCCCTCTCGGTATAGCCTATAGAGCCAACAATTGGTATCAGAGCTTGGGCTCGAGATTGATTTAGACTAACCTCTATCGAGCAAAACGATCATAAATGGCTCACTTGAATGTAGGCACACCCCTAGGAGAAGAGGGTCACTCATTAGTTAGACCTCCACTCTTCAATGGTGAGAATTACTCTTATTGGAAAATTAGGATGATGTTATTTGTACAATCTAATGACTATGAAGTGTGGAGAGTAATAGTTAATGGTCCTAGAATCCCAATGAAAAAAGTAGATGGAAAAGATGTCCCTAAGGGTGAAGATGAATGGGACACAAATGACATGAGATTGGCACAATTGAATGCCAAGGCTATGCATACCCTCTTTTGTGCATTAGGTCCCAATGAGTATAATAGAGTGTCTCTATGTGAAAATGCTAAGCAAATATGGGACAAACTAGCCATCACACATGAAGGGACAAATCAAGTTAGAGAGACCAAAGTAGGAATGCTCACACATGATTATGAGCTATTTAGGATGAAAGAAAATGAGTCCATTAGCGAAATGTTCACTAGGTTTAATGATATAATCAATGGACTTAAAGCATTAGGCAAGAGCTATTCCAATGTAGAAATGGTTAAGAAAATTTTGAATAGCTTGCCAAAATCTTGGGAGGCAAAGGTGACCGCAATAGAAGAATCTAAGGATCCTAACACCTTGTCTCTAGATGAACTTATGGGCTCCCTACTTACATATGAGATGAAATTGAAAAGAAATGAAGAGCCTTTAAAGAAAGTAGGGGTAGCACTTAAGTCTTCCACTTACGAGGTTATTGAAGATAATAGTGATGGGAGTGGAAATGAGGAAGAAAAGGAAATGGAAATGTTTGCCAAAAGATTAAATAGATTCATGAGAATAAAAGAAAAAGAAAATAATAGGAGACATCAAAGAGGGGAGTCAAGTAGAAGAGAAAAGGACCCCTTAGTTTGTTATGAATGTAATGAACCGGGTCATACTAAGTTAGATTGCCCCTTACTTAGGAGAGAAAAGGATAGAAAGCCTAAGAAGAAAGCATTTGTGGCTGCATGGAGCGATAGTGATAGCTCCGATGAGGAAAATGTAGATGAAGAGGTAGCCTACTCATGCTTTATGGCCATTAGTGATGATGAGGCTAGTTGTAGTTCTAGTGAAGATAATGATTATACCTTTAGTGAACTACAAAATACTTTTAATGATTTAGCAAATGAATTTCAATGCATGAATTCTAAATATAAGAAAATCATTGCTAAATTGAAAATAGAAAATGAAGCATTGACAAATGCTAAGCTAGAATTGGAAAAGAAATTAGAAGAGGCTAACTTAGAGATAAATGAGTTGAATAGAAAGAACTTAAATTTGCATAACTCATTTACTAGGTTCTATATGGGTCAACAAAAATTAGATCACATGCTTGAGACCCAAAGAGCTTTCTTTGATAAAGATGGGTTAGGTTATAATGCAATACAAAAAGAAACTCATCTAAAGAATTTCCTTGTGAGCAAAAATACTATGCATGATTTATCTCTTACATGCTCACTATGCAATAGAATAGGACACTCTTCACAAGCATGCACATATAGGAAAACCACATTTAGAGGAAGAGTAGTTAGGAAAATATGGGTGCCAAAGCATGCTGTAAATAATGTTGAATTGTGCTTGAAACGGATCCCTAAAGGATCAAAAATTGTTTGCACTAACTCTCATGGACCCAAGAAAATTTGGGTACCAAAATATGTTTAAGTTGTTTGTTGTAGGAGTGTTAAAACATGAGAATACAAAGAAACAATGGAGTTCAATTGCTCTACACACCTCTATGGAGTTTGCTTGTACCAATGAGAGAGAGAAAGAGCTTGAGGATCCACCCTTGGCAAGGTCACAAAAATTCTTCAAAGGATAGCTCAAAGTGGATCCAACACATCAAGGCAAAGCATTCTCAAGCAAGGAGTTTTGTAAGCTTAAATCCTATCTCTTCAAAACTCATTTTTGCTAAAATTATTTATATGTTTTATTGAGGAACTTGGTTGATAATTCTTGATGCATTATGAGTTGAATGAATGAGCAAAAGGCATGCTGAATGATTGTTGAGTGTTTGATGGACAATTCTTGATGTATTGAATGAAAAGCATGATTTATGATTTTAAAATGATTATTGGATTTCTCCATTTTGAGCAAGTCTTCTATGTGTTGATAATGTATTTACTTGCCTCAAATTGCCAAATATGTCATATACGCAAAATTCCATTTCATGTGCATTAATAAAGAACTTATATGTTGGAAATCATGGCATGTTGTTCACACGATGTATGATTTGATGATATTTGTGCTTAAAACCTATGTGAACAAGTTTGTTTTGACATATTTGTGGTTTCTAATGCTTTGGTTTGGTGAAAATATGCATAAATCTCAAAATGACCTTCCTTGAGGCCAAAAATGCATTTTATTGTGTAAATTCTTCCAAAATTGCAAAATCTTTTGTAAAATGGTTTTTCATTCATGTTTTTCATTCATACAAGTCCAAAATCATGTTTTACAAATGTTTAAACCCTTACTTGGACTTAAATTACTCAAAAACGAAGTTTTGGTACCTCAAAGGTTGGATTTTCTGTCAAAATCTGCAGAAACAGGATGAGGGATCGATCCCTCAACAAGCAGGATCGATCCCCTTGAGCAGAACACAGAATTGGTGTATTCTGGAACTAAGGGATCGATCCCCCTCCTATAGGGATCAATCCTCGCAAGCCAAAAAGGGCTTTTTTGCACTTTTTCAACCGAAATTGAGAAGAACTTTTCATTGTTTTGATACTTTCTCTCTTCTCAACTTAAAATTCATTGTTTTAACTCCTTTTTTTGATGAACTTTAAAATATGAAAAATCATTTTTCATTGATATCATGCCTCAACTTCATCAATTTGTATCATTTCCATCAAATGGTATCACTCTCAACAATCAATATCATTTTTATTGAACTCACAAGTGCAAAATCATTCTTCTTGTTGAAAACATTCATGAATTGCATAAATCTTGAAATAATCTTGAAATATACTTTCAATGAATGCTTAAACATAATTTTGAGATTTATTTCAATGATTTGTGTATATATTTGAGAATTTGATGAACTTGTACTTAATGAATATTCTTCATTCTTTTTTTTGTTCATCTTAGTCAAGCATGCTTATAGGATTATGTCTCTTAGCTTGACTTATCTATTCTACATTAGGTTTCATGATAATTATACATCTAGTGGAAGAATAATTAAAACTTGACCTTAAGAATTGATTTCAAATGTTAATTCAAGTATTGGTATAAGGTCATAATTTTCCTTGGCCTATAAGTTGTGATGATAAATGGATCTTAAATGTTCAAATGCATGAAACTTTATCATCCATGTACTTAAATTTTTCTTATAGCCAAATTGGTAAAGAACTTGGGCTTTAATGACAACACCAACTATTGATATACATGCATTGTATCTTGATTGTTTTGATGTTGAACATGCATGTTTACTTAAGTTGAATCAACAATCATGCCTATGAGATGAGAATAGTTGTTTTCATTATATTATGTGCTTAACCTCACTCATAGTTTATGGATTTTAATGATAAAATATATTTTAGCTTGATAATATTGATTCACTTAGGTGAAGCCATTTTAGTTAAAATAGCATATACCCTCTAGAACGTTAAATGATGATAACAACTACGGATATGGCTCTTAATTGATTAAAATGGTAATTTTGAATCTTTCCTTGCTCATAATTGGTTAAGGACTTGAATTGAAAAATGAGCATAGGATTTTTGTAATTAAAACCATGGAAGAAAATGTGTTTGCTTAAATTCCTTGATTTTTTTGAATCTTCCATATGGTATAATACTGTGAATATGAATATGGATTAATACTTTATGATAGTATGCTTATGTTTAATTGATTCATATGCATATTTGATGATGTGTCTTGTGTTCTTGCATATTTAGAATGACTAATTTCTTGACATGAACACACTACACATAGATATTGGATTCATGCAAAATGACTAAGTCAACCATTAGTAACAATTGATATTTAGATTGAAATAATAATTAATATCATTGGCAACCATATTTTCAATACTTGGTAAGCCAAAACTAAATTGCCAATTGGTATGAGCTTTAAATTGCCAATTCTTCTCATGCTCCTTAGATTGAAATGACAAATAGCGAAGAATCCATATAAGATACTTTTGCATGAAACACTTTTGTGTTAGAATTTGTGATTAATTGATGTATGATTTAATTCTAGACACAATATTTCTTGAAAATGATTTATGAGCACATACATATGATATGTTATATAATTTTAGCTCATAATCATGATGAATTACCATGCACCTTAGTTGGACCTTAGAGAACAATTGATATACTTAGGTGCTTGCTTAACTTCTTACCAATTGGAACCTCCTTGCAAAATTACTTATCAACAATTGGTATCAAAATTATTTATAAACAATTGGTATAGGAAAATAAGCCTTGCCCTTGGCATGCCTAAACATTTCATACTCTTTGTGAATATTGACTTATTTATTTGTGCTATGAGTCCCATGTACTAACATGTTTCTTGTTGGATGGATCAATTTTATCTCTTCTCACATAGCCATCATTTTAGGGGAGCATATTTTTTCTTAGTTTTTCTTCTTTTTGCTATGACAAAAAGGGGGAGAGATAGATATTAAAAGGGAAGGATATTAAGGGGGAGAGATAATGAGGGAAAATTCATTTTCAAAACCCATGCTTATATTAAGGGGGAGCTTTATAAAATCCTGCTTTATTTGAGGGGGAGTATTTTATTAAAGAATTTTCAAAGCAAATTTACATTAAGTTTTGTCATATCAAAAAGGGGGAGATTGTTAGCGTTAAATTGCCATATATATTTTGAAATGACAAAAACTTAAGTAAGCTTTAATGTTTTAATTCACATTGTAAATTTGCCTCATCACACATGATTCTCTCAATCCATTTTCAAGTGTTTATATCAAACATTAAGACCATCATTTAATGATACATTCTTATTGGTCTTAATACTTTATAAAATGGTTTTGAATATTAAGTAATTTTCTCAAGAATTATTGAATATAAGTTTAGAAAATTACTTATAAGTTTTTGGACAATATTTTCATTTGAGAAAGTCAAGAAAAACTCCCTTAAAGCTTATAAATGTTTTGGGTTGAATTAGGATCAAAGGTCATATCATTTCTAACCCAAAAGTGCAGGAAAAATGCCCTCTGGAAGAAAAGGATCGATCCCCACTATAGCAGGATCGATCCCTTTTTGGCAGAGAGTCTTCCCAAGGTCCCTGAAGCCCAGAATCAAGATTCTGGACAAAGGGGATCGATCCCCTATGGAAAGGGATCGATCCCTTTGCCCGAAAATAGCCTATAACGGCTAGTTTTTGTAAGACAACGGTAATATTCGATTTGGCTCCACCCAACGGCTAGAATACATCCAAGGGACTATAAATAGAGGCTTAGAAGCTAAAGAAAGGAAGAGGAACCACTCAGCAACTCAAAATCTCATATTCCTCAAATCTACAAGCCTCAAACAACAAATCAAGAGCTACAAAGTTTCCATCATCTATCATTCTCTTATTCCTTGTAGTGCTTAGCACAAATATTGTATAGGCTTCTCATTAAGCTTAATTTCTGTAATCAATTGCCTACCTAGAGGCCTTTTCTTTGATTACATTAGTTGTATCCCATCATTCCTTGTAAAGGGGAGGTTTCTCTTAAGCCTTAAAAAAGAGGGAGGTTACTCTTTAGCCTAAGAAAAAGAGGGAGGTTACTCTTGAGCCTAGAAAAAGAGAGAGGTTTCTCTTGATCCTTGAAAAGAGGGAGTGTAACACAAATTCAAGTTAGTGAATTTGGGGAAAATCCTTGGGAGCGTCTCAAGGTAGAGGACGTAGGCAAGGTTGCCGAACCTCTATAAATCGCTTGCGTACATTTCTCTATCCTTACTCTCTTTACTTATTTGCAATTATATTTGTGTTTATTGCTTTGAATTTATATTGCATAATTGAGTAGCCTAGAGAACTTAGAAAATATCAATATAGGCTAGAGAATTTAGAGAAACCGAAAAACAAACCTAAGGTTAGTGAAAAACCAATTCACCCCCCTCTCGGTATAGCCTATAGAGCCAACAGTTGTGAATAAAATTAGGAACAAAGGAATTGTCGTTTCGTATTTATTTCTAGCAACGACTATAGTCGTTACAAAACTAACTACTGCAACAATAATAAAACTGTTTTCAAAAGCAACTGCAACCAAATATATTCCGTTGCTAAAAAAATTATGGAGAAAATATTAAGTCGTTGCTAAAACAAAAATTTAATTGGCAACGAGAAAAAGTCGTTGTAACAAATATATTTTTGCAACGATTTATTATTTGATGAAAGTTGTTGCGTATACTTTTAGAAACGGAAGTTTACGCAACAACCTTTTAGTCGTTGCAAAAAAGCTTTAACAACGATAAATTAATATTTTGCAACGACTTTAAGCGTTGCTAAAAATCCATTTTCTAGTAGTGGAAGAAGCTGTGAGGAGGTGGTCTGAGATTGTTTCAATAGATTCTGATTTTGCATCAAATTAAGGGGGTAAGGTTCTAACCTTATTATATTTGATTATTATGCATGAAAATGAAATTGTGATGAACTAAATTGAATGGCTATTGTTAGATGAAGGATTAACTGAAATTCTGACTTGATGTTCAATTTGGAAATTGATGTTCTGTCTGGGTGGAAATTAAAATGAGCAGTTTAATTGTTCTACATGGAGAAAAATTCTGGAAAAATTATGATTAATAGTCCTTTAAGTTAAAAGAAAGTCAGTTTTGGAATTTCTTGAATTGTATTTCTGTAACCTGAGTTATGCACAAATGAGTGCAGCGTGTTCTGTCCAGAAACGTGAATCATGGTCCTGACTTTGAAAAATTGTGGTAAATAGCCTAAATTGAATTAGGTTGCAAGCCTTACATTTCTAGAAAGGTAATTAATTTAGGATTGTGATGGTTCTGGGTTTGCATCAGTTGGATATTCCTATAACCAGATATATGAGATAATTTGTGCAAATTGGTCAGTGTTATATTGTGTCAGGAAACTACTAAACTTATTGAAACTTTGGAAAATTTCTGGTGTTGATATAGGAGGAGTTAAATTACAAACCTTACATTTATAGATAGGGAAATGAGTTAGTTTTCATCTAGTTTTGGAATTTCCAGATTTGGAACTTTGTGGCTTAAGATATGTATAAATGAGTGCAGGACACTCACTGCTGGAGATAGATTTTTAATGTCAACTTCAAAATTTCATAGAAAATAGCCCAGATCAAATATGACTGCAAACTTTACATGTTCAGAAAGATAATTGAGTCATGATTGACAGGGTATTGGGTTTGTACAAATCTCATATCCCTATAGTTGGCAATATACATTTTACTGAACACAGGTCAGGAAATTATCCTGCCTACTGTGCCAGATTTGGACCAAGGTCTAAAAATTAATGGGAAATGGCACAAAATGAATTAGGAAATGAGCCTTATATGTCTAAATAGGGATCTGAGTTAGTAGTAATATAAAAATTACGGTTTGACAATTAAGTTCTGAAATTTATACTTAAGGCTAGCACAATACCATAAGGTCCAAAACCTTAAAGGGCAGAAATGGACCAAATGGGTCATAAGTAGTTCAAATGAACGAAAAGACAATAAACGGTGCTAGTAATGTTTGAATAATTCTGGAAACACTGCCAAGTATCATTTCTTGTTGAATTATACAATGCTTAATGTTAGCTTATATTTGGAAGTATTAAGATTGATGGATGTATAGAGATTGATTCAATCTACAATGTATTATGTAGAGGGTTGTCCTAAGGACTAAGTTTGACCGAAATCAATCGATACTCCAAGACTTGTTAGGCGAGGAAGAACTGATTAAGAAGCTAAGGAAGTACTGTAAGTAACCCTAAGCGACTACTTGCATCCAAATTGTTTAATGCTATAAATTCTTGGAATTTGGCAATCGAAATAAAATGAATGCTGCATATGAGATGTCTTCCCTTGACTATTGACTTTGCTTTACTAGAAATGGTTTGTAAACAGGTGATGGCTAGCAAGAAATAAACTGTTTGAGCGTATTATATAATCAAGAAATATTTTAAATGTTTTAAAGGTTAAATTAAATTCTAATTTAATATGATTTTATACTTTGTGTTGTAACTTTATTGATGCTTTAAATGCCTTGTGAGCCTTGTTTATGGAATTTCCTCTTTATGAACTACGATGATTGCTATGAGGTCAGGGAAGAATGAATTTTGTTTTAAGACTACTGGATTTTAGTTTTAGACCCGGGGTATTGAGACCTTAGGGCACTGTACCTTGAGAGTTTTGTAGACACTCTTGATTGACTTATAGCACCGTTTCTCGAGCATAGTCTCGGAAACTATTGGCTTGTCCCGTATATTACGTTTGGACAGGTTCCGGTTTCATATGCGCAATGAGCCGGGGTTTGATTGGTCTATGCATAGGCAGCGCCCTTTATGGGAGTTTGCTACGGTTAGCTACCGTAGGTTTGTTAAAGTGTTAGCTCTAAGTAGCATCGATTGATACTATGTGAACTCTCATGGTACTAAGATTGGTTTTATTGATTTCACTGCATACTTTATGTATGGTTTGATATTGAGACTTTCATACTTTAGGTATGGTTTGATATTGAGACTTCTAGTCTAATGATGGAACTCTATATTTGACTACGATTTGTTATCGAGTTTCCATACTTTGTTTTAAGTTGATGCAGCATAATTGATTTGATATATTTGAAAGTGATTTGAATTAGTTTTCATAAATGAGGGATGCTTGGTATAATTTAGTTGCTTATTGTTGTTACTTACCGAGTTGCGACTCACTCCCCTCTTCTTTCCCCTCCCTTTCAGAGTGATCGATATCGCTACTGTTCATTTTGGCTTGGAAAGCTTCTTGAGAGTAATCTTCCCTGCATAATTAAGGTATATGGCTTCCAGCAGATTGTATAGACATAGATGGATGATGGCACAGTGTATTGGAAATCTTTTGATTGTATATATATATACACTTACGTGAAGAGTCTGGGATGTAAGTTAGGTTATGTTATTATTGGAATATTATGACCATTATGCTTTTTGAGTTGACATTATGTATGTTAGTAGATATGCCCGAATACATTCAAAGATTTGATGTAGATGATCTTATTGATCCAAGGATCATATGAAATTGAAAAGTGGCCTACATAGTCACCTACAAATGAATAGTGAAGTAAAGGGATAAAAAAAAATTTAGCCTGAATTTAAGCTTCCGTAACAGATTAAGAAAATCCGAATGTGACACAAGCCTTGGTTTTATGTTTGATTCATAAGATGTTTGATCTTTTTTTTTTTAATGTTTTCTCTCTTTTTTTTTGAATTATTTTATTTGTATGTAAATAAGGAGTTATGAAGGCAATAAATACTTCTTTTGGATATAGAGAATCCAAATAGCATTAATTCCCAAAGTTAATATGAAACTATATATATGCCTTATTTAATTTTAAAAATTATTTAAAATCAAATCACTTAAAAATTATATATTTTAATAACTTTTAATAAATTTTAGTAATTTATATAAAATCTAATCACTTCAAAGAGAATAATTAAAATATATCTAATTTTAAAATAATTAAAATATTAAATAGTTTCTAATTCATTTTAAAAAAATAATTATCTAATACATTTAAAATAATTAAGTATAATTTGTTATCCATTTCTTTGAATTTTGTAAATTCTAAAAAAAAACTACATAAAATTATTGAAGATGTGATAACCGTAAATTTTTCCATTTATTGGAAATTAGAAATACTGAAAATAAATATTAGAGAAATTAAATAAGAGGAAATAAATAAAATTTTCGAGAAACGAGATATTGGTGAAAATCCCGAGAAATGAGTAAGTGATGAATAAGGAAATTCGTGTGAAGGAAATTAAATGGAAATAAAAATAAAGTCGGAGTTATGGAAAATAAGGAAAGGAGGAATTTAAATTGGATTAATGAAAATCCAAAATTTATAAAATAAAAATGCGTATATTATATATTTATATAATTAAATTACATAAATATATTTACACATGTTTTTATATAAATACATATGTATGTATATGAATATTAGTATATATTATAAAATGAAATATATACTATTTTGTCTTAAATAAATATATGTGGATATTATAAAATGTATTTATATAATTATAAATATATATGTACAGATATATATATATATGAAATATATATATTATTACTTTAAATAAAAGTATATGAATATAGAAGAAAAGTAAATGTGGTTTTATATTAAAGTTTAAATGTATAAATATTGTATTATATCATCTATATAATTTGTACATGTAAAGGTTATTTATTTTTAAAGTATATAAATATACATACATATATATATATATACAAGATATATATTTTGTAATATACAATATATATAATTTATGTATATAATATATATTGTATTTTGTATTACATTAAAATGAAATAATATATGTATGATATATATAATATATATTATAAGTATAAAATATAAATGATAGTGTATAATATATAGTATGTATTATATTACTAAAAAGGGAAATAGAAATAACCCAAAAATAGAAACAAAACAAAAAAAAAAGAGAAAGGCAGGATCGGGAAGCAAACCCGATACCCCCCACGTGAGGCCGATGGTGGCGGAGCTGCCACCGCCGGCGAGGGAAAAGGAAGGGGATGCGTCGCCGGCCAAAGAAGAAGGCAGGGAAACCACCGGCGACGGAAGGAAGAAGGAAAAACAGAAGCGAAATCACGGCGGAAGCTGAGAAGAGAAGAAACCAGATCTGGCGGTTGCCGGCCAAACCGGCCGCCGCCATCACAGCCGAAGCATCGACGGAAGAAGAGGGAACCGATGGAGGCCACCGGAGGTGCAATGGACGGCGGAGGAACGCCGGCGAAGAGGAAGAAGAAACCGAGGCAAAACCGCCTCGATCCGCCGCCGTGCTGCCGATCCAGGGCAAACGGAGGGCACCGGCAAGTTCGTCGTGCAGCCGGCCAGCTGAGGGACGCCTGAACCGCCGGAGAACCGGCCGCCGGCGAGGAACCGGCGAGGACAGGAGCTGGACTGGTCTGAACCGGTCTGACCGGGAAAGGAAGTAGAAAAAAGAAAAGAAAAAGAAAAGAAAAAGGAAAAGAAAAAGAAAAGAAAGAAAGAAAAGAAAAAGAGGAAAAAGGAGAATTTCCGAAATTCGAAAAATTCCTGGAAATTCGACAACCCGGGATTTTACAAATTCGGTAAGAAATCTTCCTGAGATTTAATTTTCAGAAAAAAAATTAAATAAATTATGAAAAATTCTAAAAAATTAGAATTTTAATTCCAGAAATTATTTTCAGCGATTGGGATAAGGAATCGGGAGAAATTGAGTGCGGGTGCGATCGATAAGCGGAATTCACCGACCCGGAAAAAGGTAAGGGATGCATGTGCAGCACTGTAAGAATACTCGGTCTGCATAATTTACTTTGAAATATTTTATGCAATTATTTTATGAAAATTATTATGATGCATGATTTGCTAAAAATAATTTGGGAAGAAGTACTGGCTGAAAGATTTTAAACTGTATTTTCCGTGCAAGAGGTTAGTAAATCGGCAGCCGTTATGCTGCCGAAAATTTTAGAAAAACTTTATAAAATCATATTAAATGATTTTTTTCCGAATTTCGATAGTAAATCACGAAACATGAGGAAATTACTAAATTTCATAAAACATGAATATAATGAGATGAAATTTTAAGATATTCATGTATTCTTGAATGGTGATAATGAAACCACCGAAAATTCTCGGAATAGATAAATTACACGAATTACGAGACGAAAGATGAAGTGAAATATAGTTAGGATTCTTATGAATATTTTTATAAATATTCACTAAAGGATTTTAACCCTTATGGTTTTAAATCATGGAATTATATATTTATATAAATTCCATAAAGGTGTATTTTATGATGAGAATTACGGTTTTGAGATTGGTTGGTATTCTTATCATGCTGATGCATGATATGTGATATGTTTAGTCCCGGTGGACATCTAATCAGTGATCCACCGAAGACAATATAGGTTATGATCATAGATTTGACCGGTGTACTTCCTTACCCTCCGAGGTATACAGTATGATAAGATTGATGTCTATCTTAGACTCCATAAATGATAGGTAATATGTTTTCAAAAGGAAGAAATGATAATTCTAATATTCTTTCTATGGTCTCAAATGAAATATTAGATCATAAGTACTACATGAGATCTGATAAGACAGTGGAAAGTACACATGGCATAAAGGCCATGCCGAGCAGAGACTCGATGATTGAACCGTGGGAGCCACCTCTAGAGTCCTTCAGGAACTAAGTGCTACACGTGTTCTGATGTTTCAGTACAGGCCATACCGAGCAGAGACTCGATGATTGAACCGTGGGAGCCACCTCTAGAGTCCTTTGGGAACTAAGTGCTACACGTGTTCTGATGTTTCAGTACAGGCCATACCGAGCAGAGACTCGATGATTGAACCGTGGGAGCCACCTCTAGAGTCCTTCGGGAACTAAGTGCTACACGTGTTCTGATGTTTCAGTACAGGCCATACCGAGCAGAGACTCGATGATTGAACCGTGGGAGCCACCTCTAGAGTCCTTCGAGAACTAAGTGCTACACGTGTTCCGATGTTAGTATGAGAAATCGTAGGATATTGTGACGATAAGTAAGTGATTGTGATTCGTGAATTCGACAAATGTCAAAGGATGAAATAATCTGGTGCATATGACATATGATGTGTGTGATATATTGGATGAGTAAGGCACTGGGGTGGTAAATCCCTGGTTAACAGAGATCCAGGCACTCCCGGTCCTTACAATAAGTTCGTTTCTTTCACACTTAATCATACTGATAAAAAGAATGATGCCTTGTGAACTTAAGAATGGAATAGATTTTAATAGCTTATTTTGCTTTTTAAAGGACGGAACTAATTAAGAGAGTACATTAAAACATGAAATAAGTTTTAAAGAAATAAGATGATGATTTAACTAATATTCTTTTCAAGTATACGAATATTAATTATTTTATTTAAATGCTTTGTTTCGTAGAAGCATTATTTTGAAAAGCATATGAAAAAGGTTATGAAAGTTTGAAAGAGAAAAGGATTTATTAATTCAAAACGAAATGAAAATTTTCTCTATAGTTGCTTCTAGGTTCCGTAACAAGTATGGTATTCTAAAATACCTACCTACTCTATTCATCCCTAGCCGACTGTAGTATCTTCCTACATGCGAGCCTAGAGCCCATAGGAAAAATGAAAAAGATTTTCAGCATATAGGAAGCTGAGTATCAAGTGAGGCATATAATTCTCTTACTGAGCCGTGGTTTTGCTCACCCCTTAATTTTCAACATTTCAGGTTTTGATGAATGTGAGTTCAGTGGATTGTGGATCCTGGCTGTACACGAAGGACAATGTGTCAGACCGACTGTTTATTTGAGGTATGATCATTTATTCTCTGTATTTAGACATGTCAACAGTACTACTTATCTGATAAATTACGATAGGGGATGTGTATAATATAAACAATACATTGTAAAATTGTTTAACAGTCAGTACAAGTGAAGTATCACAGACAGCCCAACCGGTTAAGATGTGTATAAGAAGATGAAAAATGTGGTCACGGGTCGTGACAGATTTAATGGTATCAGAGCAATGGTTGGCCTGATGTCTGTGGATACTTTGGAAGAAAAGAGTTAAACATCCCCGGTAGTACTGTGTCGTCTGAATACATAGAGAAAATAAATGATTGTAAATGGAGTAAAATGATTTAAAGGGAGTGAGAAAGTATAAACTGAGAATGTTAAAGAAGAAAATAGACTCAGAAATTACCGAAAAATTGGTGATTCTTCTAATCTATATGAAGGCCTGTTCGGTAAGGAACAGAAATGGACTCGGTGAGGGCCCCACCAGTTCTTTTCTGTCCAAACCGAACTGAGACCTGAAAGCGATGGTATAAAAGAGGGGGATAAAATATCATCATTAAATGACTTTAAGATCACCGATTGAGGGTAATTTGAAGAGAGAGAAAATTTTTAGCAAAAAATGACCAAAATACCCCTACCCCCAAAATTTTACTGGAGTCAAAATAGATCACCAGAAGTTGGAATTGATCGATTTGACAGAGAAATTAAGGATATAAAGTTGAAGTACAAGCAAAATAATCCAATTATGGATTTTAGTGAATTTCTCTATCGAAATCGAATGAGATCTAAATTGCTAGTATAAGTATCAAAAAGGATACTATCAACTTACAGATGATCAGTTCATTGATTTGAATGTATATTGAGGAGAAAAAAAATAAAATAAAATAATAAATGTCGAAATGACGAAAATGCCCCTATGCTGGGCGATGTTCGGAACAGTGATAAAAACGAGTTGATTTGGAATCCATTGATAGTAATGGAATTACTAATGGCATAGAGGATGTCAGATGAATATAACGATCCCTATTACTGATTCCACTAACACTTAGATTACGGACGCGAATTGGGAATTTGTTTCCCGATAAAACCGTGCGTGAGGTGGATCCTGTGTGGATCCTAGTGGGTAGCCATCACCTCACAGAGCGGACAGTACGGATGAGTGGCGTTGTCACAGCAATCGTTGTCGATGGGCCCAAAAAGGGGTTGCCATGGCCGGTTGGGCTGGTCCGTCACAATTGTGTACGGGCGGACGGCGAACGAGCCGGGGCCTTATATGATGCGATCCAAAGAGTGTAGTGGAATGTCATCAGATGATTGACCCGGTTATTGACTGTAAGGGTCGAAAAATTTAGAGTGTATTGAATGGATCGTTAAATACTATGAAAAGTGAAATGATTACAAGAATTGACTGATGAGGTGAAAAGTACAGATAATGAAATACATACTGGTGTGATTACTTATGTTCTGTACGTTTTCATTACTTTGAGGTATCAAACAGATAATCGTACATAGAACCGACGTATCTTGGAATATGTGCTACAGAATGAGGTACTGTGTGGAGTACTGTGAATTAGAGGATAATTATAAGAACAGTCAAGTGATAAAAAGAAGATGACCGCTAACCTAAGTTCTTCAGGACCTTGAGACAGAACTGTGATGGGACCCAATGGTGGGCGACCCGTAGTGGATCATGTGTTGTGAGATATAGGCAAACTATCTCATCGCCGACTCACTAGTAAGGATAAACCTGAGGCGAAAGGATCGCCTAGGGGATGCTCGTCGATGGTCGATATGAACGGGCGAGGCCCTTATAAGTATCTCAATGGTAACACGAGTGTAAGGAACTAGGTACGTAAGGGGTGCCAAGGTTCAAACCTCGTGGAGAATATACTCAAGGGAACTAAGCCTGAATTCAGTAAATGGAAATGGTTTTAAAGTGAATAACGGAATTGAAACGGGTAGCTGTGAAGTGTGTTGAGAATCATTGTAATTGATACAGCTTACCAGAATGAGATTCGTAACGCTGTAAAGTATGACTAGGTAATGAAATCAAGGTAGAGTATGTATCAAAATGATTTGAATATGGAATGTCTTTGCCTTGAAACTACACTGTGAAATGATGGGAAACAATGATGAAGGTCCAAAATGATAAAAGAAGTGTGGTTAAAGAAACTGTCGGTTTAGAATCCCAATAAATTCCAAAGTAACATAGATTGAGAAATCAGGTTAATGTTGATTCGATCATGGATATGAAATTTATTCTTACGCTTGTATCGAAGAATATGGAAGAAATCCAACAAGCTTAAGAAAAGAATTTTTGGAAAATATTGTGGATGATGAAATTCCCATTTATCGATGTAGAGGATGGAAATACAAATGACACGATTTAAGGATGAATTAAATGATATATTAACATTTTTATTATACACTAAAGTTCGTATGAAGAACAAATAAATATCTATATGGAAGTGATGCCTTACATATGATTTAATCGGAGATGTACAAGGAGCTTATAAGAGCAATCTTTGTAAAAGGCATCATCAGATGAAAAGTTAAAGAACGATGGTCACAAGATGATAAGAAAGGTACGATTAAAGAAAGTATCAGATTGATTTCGGATAAAACTTCCAAAGTTATATAAATTAGAGGAATCGAGATAACACTGATTTGATTTTAAATATGAAGTTAAATTCTAAGCTTATATCGGAAGATGTAGAAAGAATCTGAAAAGCTTAAGAAAATAACTCTGGAAAATGTGTGAATAATGAAATTCACGTGTAGAAGTCTGGATGACGAAAATACTGATAATGAAAAAAATTGAGAATAAAGGAGTTATCTGTATAGGTGTAAATGAGAGAAATGCAAATGATATTGAGTTGTAGACGAATCAAAAAGGATATATTAAATTTCTATCATTGATGAAGTTCTGGTGAAGAACAAGTATTAATCTACGTGAAAATAGACGCTTTATTGATCTGATTAGAGATACGTGAGGAGTAAATAAGACTAGCCGCTGTATAAAGCGTCCTTAGATAAAAGATTGAAGATTGGTGTCCATAAGATGATGATTTGAACTCGAGTGAATTTTACGAGTTTCGATTGAAGTTACAAGAGTAATGAGTTGCCTTGTAAAGTATATAAGCCTGAAGAATGAGGCATCCTTACACGAGTAAATTGATAAAATACTATAGAGTCCAAGTATAAATGGAACATGAGCAGCATTGTAATATGATCCCTAAACTCTTAAAGGCTGTGAAATTGTGCTAAGATTAGCAACTAAGAAATTTGGCTAGATAGTATCTCTCTTGATATAAAATCTCGAAACGACAGGATGACAGTGAACCTGTCTATGATATAAAGATAATGATTGAGATATGAAAGTAATGAGTCTAGCTAAATACTACTGCCAGCCTATAAAAGAGTGATGAGACTGGCTGCTCTATAGACGAGATCTAATTAAAGAAATTAAAGTCGGCAGATGGATAAGTGTAAAGAAAAGATGGTATGCAAGATTTTAAAAGATCTTAGCATAGTACCATACCATCGAGAAAACCGACAAAAAGGAATGAGAGTAAAAATATGAAAACGAAAATGAAAGTGAATAAGGAAATAAATTGCATGATGAAAGGGAACATCAATATGAAACAGTTCCCGAGTTAAGACTGAGTGATGTGTTGGTTATCACATAACGTGGCAAGATGTAAAATCAAAGCTAGAATGATAAGTGAAAGTAATGATACTCCAAGGAGTAAGATAATTGATATGTTTACTGCCAGTAAAATGTTTGTACATATAACCACCTCGAAATGATAGAGATGGTGGAATTGTATAAATAATGTGGTGCTTAAATGGATAATTCGAGGATTCAATCACAGAATCTAAATTATGAAAAGAGTATATTCCAGGTATATTCTAAAATTTAAATGATATTGAATATACCATAAGCGTAAGAGATGTAATGACCATACTACATGAAAAGAGACATGGAGAGAAAATGATTGTCTCATGATTTATTACTGTAAGAGATGATTAACAGTAAAATTTGCAATGATATGTAGCCTTGATGGAATAAGTGAAAATGAATATTTGGACAATAAAGAGTCCAAAAGAGAAATGATGATATGGAAGTGATTAAAGACTGATGATCTAAATAGAATCACTTTCCATTATCAGACTTCTAGATTCTCTAGTGCCTTAGTCGAAGTATAAGTGTTAAACGGTGTGAATGTGTATGTACAGTTCCAGTGAGCCTTACATGTGATGGGAGTCTCTGTGTTGCCATATGCTAATGAGGATAGCAAAAGGCTTTGAGATCCCAAGTGTATTGATAGCACCGCTCCATACTGATATATTTTATATATGAGCGTGAGATGTAAACGCTCCATGATATTGAGAGAGCGTGTGCATGAGATGTGAAAACTACTGGACACTTACATATAATTGATCGATATGAGTACATGATAGTACCAATTTGTCGACTCGGCACTAAGTGAGAAGAATGGATGATGAAACAGCATAGATCGCTGTAATATGAAAAATATTGAGTATGGACTCTTATATGAAAAGAATAAAAGGGAATAACTCCCGATTTGAGAAAAGAACTTACGGGAGTATAGACATATACGATGAAAGACAGCATGTAGTGGTCTAAAGCACTCTTGATGTTGAAAGTGTACTGGCAGTATTACTTGGAGGATGAACTAGAGATCAGAAGTCTTAAGTATACGGCATATACCACCTTTGGACTTAAGTTAAATTCGGAGGACCGAATTTCTTAAGGTGGGGAGGATGTGATAACCGTAAATTTTTCCATTTATTGGAAATTAGAAATATTGAAAATAAATATTAGAGAAATTAAATAAGAGGAAATAAATAAAATTTTCGAGAAACGAGATATTGGTGAAAATCCCGAGAAATGAGGAAGTGATGAATAAGGAAATTCGTGTGAAGGAAATTAAATGGAAATAAAAATAAAGTCGGAGTTATGGAAAATAAGGAAAAGAGGAATTTAAATTGGATTAATGAAAATCCAAAATTTATAAAATAAAAATGCGTATATTATATATTTATATAATTAAATTACATAAATATATTTACACATGTTTTTATATAAATACATATGTATGTATATGAATATTAGTATATATTATAAAATGAAATATATACTATTTTGTCTTAAATAAATACATGTGGATATTATAAAATGTATTTATATAATTATAAATATATATGTACAGATATATATATATATGAAATATATATATTATTACTTTAAATAAAAGTATATGAATATAGAAGAAAAGTAAATGTGGTTTTATATTAAAGTTTAAATGTATAAATATTGTATTATATCATCTATATAATTTGTACATGTAAAGGTTATTTATTTTTAAAGTATATAAATATACATATATATATATATATATATATATATATACAAGATATATATTTTGTAATATACAATATATATAATTTATGTATATAATATATATTGTATTTTGTATTACATTAAAATGAAATAATATATGTATGATATATATAATATATATTATAAGTATAAAATATAAATGATAGTGTATAATATATAGTATGTATTATATTACTAAAAAGGGAAATAGAAATAACCCAAAAATAGAAACAAAACAAAAAAAAAAGAGAAAGGCAGGATCGGGAAGCAAACCCGATACCCCCCACGTGAGGCCGATGGTGGCGGAGCTGCCACCGCCGGCGAGGGAAAAGGAAGGGGATGCGTCGCCGGCCAAAGAAGAAGGCAGGGAAACCACCGGCGACGGAAGGAAGAAGGAAAACAGAAGCGAAATCACGGCGGAAGCCGAGAAGAGGAGAAACCAGATCTGGCGGTTGCCAGCCAAACCGGCCGCCGCCATCACAGCCGAAGCATCGACGGAAGAAGAGGGAACCGATGGAGGCCACCGGAGGTGCAATGGACGGCGGAGGAACGCCGGCGAAGAGGAAGAAGAAACCGAGGCAAAACCGCCTCGATCCGCTGCCGTGCCGCCGATCCAGGGCAAACGGAGGGCACCGGCAAGTTCGTCGTGCAGCCGGCCAGCTGAGGGACGCCTGAACCACCGGAAAACCGGCCGCCGACGAGGAACCGGCGAGGATAGGAGCTGGACTGGTCTGAACCAGTCTGACCGGGAAAAGAAGAAGAAAAAAGAAAAGAAAAAGAAAAGAAAAAGGAAAAGAAAAAGAAAAGAAAAAAAGAAAAGAAAAAGAGGAAAAAGGAAGAAAAAGAGGAAAAAGGAGAATTTCCGGAATTCGAAAAATTTCCGGAAATTCGACAACCCGGGATTTTACAAATTCGGTAAGAAATCTTCCTGAGATTTAATTTTCAGAAAAAAAATTAAATAAATTATGAAAAATTCTAAAAAATTAGAATTTTAATTCCAGAAATCATTTTCAGCAATCGGGATAAGGAATCGGGAGAAATGGAGTGCGGGCGCGATCGATAAGCGGAATTCGCCGACCCGGAAAAAGGTAAGGGATGCATGTGCAGCACTGTAAGGATACTCAGTCTGCATAATTTACTTTGAAATATTTTATGCAATTATTTTATGAAAATTATTATGATGCATGATTTGCTGAAAATAATTTGGGAAGAAGTACTGACTGAAAGATTTTAAACTGTATTTTTCGTGCAGGAGGTTAGTAAATCGGCAGCCGTTATGCTGCCGAAAATTTTAGAAAAACTTTATAAAATCATATTAAATGATTTTTTTCCGAATTTCGATAATAAATCACGAAACATGAGGAAATTACTAAATTTCATAAAATAATTGCATAAAATATTTCAAAGTAAATTATGCAGACTGAGTATCCTTACAGTGCTGCACATGCATCCCTTACCTTTTTCCGGGTCGGCGAATTCCGCTTATCGATCGCGCCCGCACTCCATTTCTCCCGATTCCTTATCCCGATTGCTGAAAATAATTTCTGGAATTAAAATACTAATTTTTTAGAATTTTTCATAATTTATTTAATTTTTTTTCTGAAAATTAAATCTCAGGAAGATTTCTTACCGAATTTGTAAAATCCCGGGTTGTCGAATTTTCGAGAATTTTCCGAATTCCGGAAATTCTCCTTTTTCCTCTTTTTCTTCCTTTTTCCTCTTTTTCTTTTCTTTCTTTCTTTTCTTTTTCTTTTCCTTTTTCTTTTCTTTTTCTTTTCTTTTTTCTTCTTCCTTTCCCGGTCAGACTGGTTCAGACCAGTTCAGCTCCTGTCCTGGCCGGTTCCTCGCCGGCGGCCGGTTCTCCGGCAGTTCAGGCGTCCCTCAGCTGGCCGGCTGCACGACGAACTTGCCGGTGCCCTCCGTTTGCCCTGGATCGGCGGCACGGCAGCGAATCGAGGCGGTTTTGCCTCGGTTTCTTCTTCCTCTTCGCCGGCGTTCCTCCGCTGTCCATTGCACCTCCGGTGGCCTCCATCGGTTCCCTCTTCTTCCGTCGATGCTTCGACTGTGATGGTGGCGGCCGGTTTTGCCGGCAACCGCCAGATCTGGTTTCTCCTCTTCTCGACTTCCGCCGTGATTTCGCTTCTGTTTTCCTTCTTCCTTTCGTCGCCGGTGGTTTCCCTGCCTTCTTCTTTGGCCGGCGACGCATCCCCTTCCTTTTTCCTCGTCGGCGGTGGCAGCTCCGCCACCGTCGGCCTCACGTGGGGGTTATCGGGTTTGCTTCCCGATCCTGCCTTTCTCTTCTTTTTTTTCTTTTTTTTTCTGTTTTGTTTCTATTTTTGGGTTATTTCTATTTCCCTTTTTAGTAATATAATACATACTATATATTATACACTATCATTTATATTTTATACTTATAATATATATTATATATATCATACATATATTATTTCATTTTAATGTAATACAATATACAATATATATTATATACATAAATTATATATATATATTGTATATTACAAAATATATATCTTGTATATATATATGTATGTATATTTATATACTTTAAAAATAAATAACCTTTACATGTACAAATTATATAGATGGTATAATACAATATTTATATATTTAAACTTTAATATAAAACTACATTTACTTTTCTTCTATATTCATATACTTTTATTTAAAGTAATAATATATATTTCATATATATATCTGTACATATATATTTATAATTATATAAATACATTTTATAATATCCACATGTATTTATTTAAGACAAAATAGTATATATTTCATTTTATAATATATACTAATATTCATATACATACATATGTATTTATATAAAAACATGTGTAAATATATTTATGTAATTTAATTATATAAATATATAATATACGCATTTTTATTTTATAAATTTTGGATTTTCATTAATCCAATTTAAATTCCTCCTTTCCTTATTTTCCATAACTCCGACTTTATTTTTATTTCCATTTAATTTCCTTCACACGAATTTCCTTATTCATCACTTCCTCATTTCTCGGGATTTTCACCAATATCTCATTTCTCGAAAATTTTATTTATTTCCTCTTATTTAATTTCTCTAATATTTATTTTCAATATTTCTAATTTCCAATAAATGGAAAAATTTACGGTTATCACAGAAGAGAATCCAAATAGCATTAAAGTTAAGAATGAAATTATATCGCTTATCCAATTTTGGAGATTTAAATCATATAAAAATTATCTATTTTAATAAATGTTAATAATTTAACTAAAATTTAATAATCATATAAAAATTATCTATTTTATTAAATGTTAATAATTTAACTAAAATTTAATCACTTTAAATAAAATAATTAAAATATAATCTAATTTAAAAATAATTAAAATATTATCTAATTGAAAAATAATTGAAATATTATATGATATCTAATCAATTTAAAAATAAAATTAATTATTTAATACATTTAAATAATTAAAATAATTAAGCATAAATTTTTTAAAAAAGTATATGAATAGTACAAATTTTATGTAAACTAAACGTACAATAATTTTACATATTTTTACTAAATGTAAATATATAAAATTTGGCTATACATACAATTATCAATTGTAACTATGATTTTCCATCCATTCAGAATAGCCAAAAAAAAGGAAGTGCGTGTTTGATTTCTGAAAACAACCCTGTTTTTCATTTTCATTTTCGTAGAAAATAGAAAATGAATAAGAAAATGTGTTTGGTTGGGAAAGTAGAAAATATTTTCTTGGAAAATGAAAATAACAAATAAGCCAAATTTTGAAGAAAAAAAAGGGTGTTTTCATTGTTTTCAATGAAAATAAGATGGAAAAATGGAAAAGGAGAGAACACGGGTTCCTAATTTTTTTTTTATTTAAAATCACGTTAAAGCACACAGAAGACCCGAGTTCTAGACATGATAAAAGAAAAAACATTTTTTTTATTTATTAGGTTTTGGCCATTGTGTTTTCATTGTTTATTCTTGGCTTCTTATTTCAGCAGTTTCTGCCCTTCTTTTTTCTTTGACTTTCTATTCTTCAATTAGAAGCCACAGTTTTTCTCCAAATCATGCCAACCACCGTTGTTAATCAAACCAGGTTAATTTCTTTCATTTTATTATGGTCGCCTTTCTTGATTTTCTTCTTTCTCTATAATTATCATGATTTGCTTCAAAGTATTTTGTTAACACTTATTAGACAATGTAATCACCGCCACATTTAGCTGAACATTAGGCAATTGTTTTGATTCCTTTTGAATGTTTTACTTCCTCATTTTCATTCATTGTATTGAAGAAAATGCAAACCTATTTTTGGATTAGATCTCTTCACGCCTTTCATAGTTTTTTATATGGATTTCTTATGCTTCAGTTCTCTACTTTTGTCCACTTGTTTAGACTACTTTTTATAAGGGCTTTGGTGTTGAAAAAAATGAGGAATGGTTACAGTTTCTAACTCTATTTGCTGTATTAATCTATTGGAGCAATTTATTTGAGTATGTAACAGTCCACAGTACAGTAAAATAACATATTTTATACCTAATTTACGGTTAGGCTGTCTATGATGCCTTTAACACTTGCACAGTAACAGTAATAAATGGTAAACATTTATTTAATAATTTCAGAATATGAAATTTTTACAATACTCCTTACACTTTACATTCCCTATTTCTATTTTTCAATAAAGTAGTACGTATACGTGTATCTGAATATATATAAAAGGAGTGATATCTTTAAAATTTAACACACTTTGCCCAAGAGTGCTTACTTGCAGCTATATTTATTCGAGGAAGATCTCAAATAATCCTTGCAATAAATCTGGGGAGTTGGAAAATATAGGGGTGAGCGACAATGTGCTCAATAAAGGAGTCGTCTGCTGCTTGATACAATGAAATCTATATGCTAGAAAATATTTATTTTTCCATAAATATAAATGGAATAAACCATTTAATTTCCATCACTTCAGTAACAGTTCAAAACACGTGACAGTTCAGTAGTAAAGTAGTACAGTGAACAGTAGATGTAATACTGTAAAAACAGTATATAGTCACGTCAGTACTGTATGTTATAAATTATCCGAAAATCAGTGGATAAACAGTTCAGTAATTATTTCTAATTTTAGAAATAATTTTCATAATATTCTTTTCCATCAAACAATAGTTCTCAGTACAGTTCAGTGAACAGTAATTAGTACAATACAGTTCAGTAAACAGTATTTCTCAGTACCGTACAGTTCAGTAAACAGTATTTCAGTAGGTTAAGACTAGGCATCACCCTAAATCTTATCATGCTATCATCATCCCCTAAGGGACACAGTAACAATTTACAGTAAGATCTATAGCCATAATCTATAGAGGGTCCTCGAGTACACTTGCCAGGTGACTCTAGGACTGTTGATGACTTGACGAGTCAATAAGCCACGTGACATTAACAGAAATCAATAAGCATGAAATCAGGGCCTAAGTCTCAAAACAGTATAAAAATTTGTATTATAGCCTTAATGGATTTTATTCAAAAATAATTTGAAGTATTTCATGTTTATCCATAAGGCTCATAATTTCATATATTTCCTCTTTTCAGGAATTTCCATCATTTTCACATTTTTCTCAAAATCATCTCAATACATTTTATTCACCATCTCATCACCCTTATAGAATTTATAAAATAAATAAAATCATTAATTAATTTCATAAAGGTATAAAATGATTTATTTTCCCATAAAAATACCTTTAAGGAAATCTAATGAATTAAATCATTTATTTAAATAAATATTTCAAAAAGGTATTTATTTCATATCTCCAAATACAGGGAAAACAGTCGATAAATATTCATGTATCAAGTGAGAATCTCGTAAATATTCTTTTTTGAATAATTAATAGTAAAAAGAATATATTTCATTCTCACTTTAAATAAAAATCCATAACATGAATATTTAATTTAGCATTTTTCAGCAATTTCCACTTTATGGAAAATTTATGGAAATGATTTCCAAAATTCATGATTTATTCCATTTATGCATCTAAAATACTTCATGCTATTTTAGAATAATTTTGATAATTTTCCGGCAGCATAATGGCTGTGAATTCTTAGCCTCTTGCACGGAATTTAACAGTATATAAACCAGCTTTCAACCATAATTTTGCATGATTTCAAAGCAAATCATGTGATGCCCAGCCCTCCTCCCCATTGAGCCGGTCACTGGGATCACTCATCTGTACTGTCCGCTTTGGGCCCAAAGTCCAGCACGGTTTTATTGAGACTTCGTCCCAATTCGCGTCCGCCGCTACTCGAACCCTTGACATCCAAGCGATTCGAGTAACGACTAACCATTGGACCAATGGTTAGTCGTTACTCGAATCGCTTGGATGTCAAGGGTTCGAGTAGCGACGGACGCGAATTGGGACGAAGTCCCGATAAAACCGTGCTGGACTTTGTGCCCAAAGCGGACAGTACAGATTAGTGATCCCAGTGACCAGCTCAATGGGGAAGAGGGCTGGGCATCACAATAAAACGCTGGGAGGAGGGCTGGGCATTACAGGTATTCCTCAGGTGACTTTCCTGTTTCGTCGAGGTATACTAGATTTACTTTTATGTATTCAGACTTTTTGTGCAGTGTTACTTTTATGCACTTTATACTTGGGATGTAAATAATTATATTTTTGTTTATGTGTTTGGATTTCGAATCCTGGGTTTATATAAAAATAAATAAATTCCATTTTGAATATAAGATGACATTGCAGACAGCCCAACCGTATATTGTTTATTATGTGAAATTAGTGAAATATATGATATTCGGACCTTGATAATTTGAATGTTCATGCATTGAGACTTTCATTGTCATTGTCAATTCATAGTCTAACAAACACAGCTTCTATGACATTTTTTTCTCCATTGACTCCTTTTAAGGAAAGGAACAAGTTGTAGAAAATGATTCTAAAAGGTTTATGTAAAACCTAAGTTTACGCTCAAGGAAAATACAATAGAATTTGATTTTTCAGTCTTTAATGATATTTCTTCTAGTTACTAGTTTGGTTTTTGCATGAATTATGTAAAAGGCATCTACCCCAATCTGCCTAGTTTTTTCAAATCCATAGTGGCAAAGGGAATTTTATATAAGCACTTAGTTTCATCCTCATCCCTTTCTTTGAAAATATCCGAAACAAGACCACTTGGGCAAATTCTGAAGAGCAAAATCAGCATTTTCCGGATGCTATTAGACAAAAATCCTGACCCAAACACATATCGACTTCCACTGTTTCTATTGTGTATGTGTGGACTTGTAATAACATGCAATAGGACTTGCTATTGATATATAGTGCTAATTGTTTTACTAATGATTGACTTGTCCTCTAAGGAGAGAAAGGTAAAGATGTTGATGCAAAAGATTGGGTAAAAGAAAAAGAAGTAGCATTTATTTATCTCTTAAATAGAAAAGTACGAGAAGAAAAGTTGCAATCATCTACGTTTAAAAAAGAAGTGTGTCAGAGATCAACAATGAGCTGAATGGTATGATTGGAGAAGATTATGGTGTTGAAAGATTGAAGGGTAAGTTCAATCAATTACGTACCACTCATCATCATTTTTCTGAATTAATTGGACATACTGGAGTTAAATGGGATGTGACATCCAACACTGTGAATGCGACACAAACAATTTGGGAAGGTATAATTAATTTATATTTTTTATCTTATAGATTATTAATATATGTTTTTTAATCTTATGCGTTTATTGTTTTGTTATGCAAAAACATAAGATTTCAAAAAATTCAAGAAATAAGGCTGTACAGATTATGAGTTGCTTGGTGAAATATTCAACACTACAACTGCAACTAGAAAACTTCAACAATTATCTACTAAAGATCCATTATCTCCCACCGAAGAAAGGCGCTCGGAAGAAGAATTTTTATCAGGTTCTATTCACGTTGATTTTGATGGTAATAATTCAATAGGTGAAGAGAATGGAAAAGATAAAAAGCGTAAGATCCATTCAATTCTTGGTAAGCATTGATCTAGCAAGTTGAATCAAATGGAGAAGTTGGATTTATTTTTGGAGAAGTGGGCAGCTACATTAAGCGCAAAAGAAGAAGCTGCTAAAGCAAATGCGGAGAGATATAGATCATCTACTGCTAGTGGAAGTACTGCTTCATATTTTAATTTTGACTCTTATTCTATAGGAATATGCATGAGTCTTTTAGAAAAAAATGGAAGGCGTTTCTTCATGTTCTTATAATAAAGTAATAGAGAAATTCACATCAGCAAAATGGAGGCAAATTTTTCTTTGAATGTCTGATGCAAGGCGAAAGGATTGGGTAGGTAGTCTTATTTAATCCTAATGTTTCAGTCTTCTTTAATCCTAGTGTTTGTTATTTTGCTTGGTGAAATATTTGACTTATATTTTTATGTGATGTAATAATATCCTAACATTATAGTATGGAATGCATGGAATTATTTATTATTATTGAGTGATTGATAAATTCTCTTTTAACTTTGTTATATTAACTGAAATTATTATAGAAGATATAATGTGTTAATATAACATTGATATTTGTTATTTGTACAGGTAATTATAATGAGTGTTAGCTCTAGTTTAGAAAGTTCGTCTGATTTAGATGATGAGATGGGACAATTTATACTTATAAAATATGTCTATGAGTATTACAAGACCTACTTGCCTAAGATGCCATGCAGGACTTCTATATTGAGTGGAAAGGCATATGTTATGGAGATTTTAAACGGAAATCCTACGGTATGTTATGAAATGTTTCACATGAGAAAACATGTTTTCTTAAATTTTTGTCATAGGTTGAAAGTGGAACATCTTTTACATGACGAAAAAATGGTTTTTGTGGAAGAAGTAGTTGCAATGTTTTTGTATATAATTGGTCAAAATGAAAGACAAATAGTTACAAGTGATTGATTTCAACATTCAACTAAAACTGTTTTTGCATGGTTTGAAAAAGTTTGCTTGCTATTTGTAAATTGGGAACTAAAATCATATGTTCAAGAGATTGAGGTGATGTTCAACCAAAAATTGCTAGAAATCCTAAATGGTTTCCATATTTCAAGGCATGTTATATAATACTATCTTTTTATAAATATTTTTTTCTTTTTTTTCTTTAATAGAGAATCACATAATTTATATATTTGTTATTAATTAAGGATTGTATTGGAGCTATTGATGGAACTGAAATAGCTGCTTAGGTTCTCGCATCAAAGCATGTACCATTTCGAAATAGAGAGCAAAATATGTCACATAATGTAATGGTAGCTTCTCTTGGACATGCTTTTTATATTTGTATGTGCTGGAGGGGAGGGGAACAACTCATGACACAAGAGTTTTTGTTAATGCGGTTCTAAATAATTCTGGTGCACAAAATTCTTTTCCAATGCCAAGTGCTGGTATGTTTTTAATTAATTTAATTTTTTCTAAGAACTGCTTATTTTGTATATATTGTTTATCTAAATTTTCATATTTCTTATTTATAAGTGATTAATATTGATATTATAGGTAAATATTACGTGGTGGATGCTGGATATCGAAATATATCTGGATTTTTAGTACCATTTCGTGGACAAAGATATCATGCTCGAGACTTTATAAGTAGGCACCAACCTAGAGGGAAGGAAAAATTATTTAATATGAGGCATTCTTTTGTTCGTAATGTGATTGAACAAAGCATCGAAGTGCTTAAAAAAAGATTTGCCATATTGAGGGATATGCCTAACTATCATCTTAGAAAACAATATCATATATCGAAAGCATGTTGTACTATGCATAATTTCATTAGGTTGGCAACTGAAAAGGATGAATTATTTGAAGAGGGTAAAAGAGAATACATGCAAGAATTTGATGACACAAAAGCAACTTTTATCAATTCGAGCAACGAGCAAATTACATTTAATATGTCACAAATAGCTGAAATGACTCAAGTTAGAGAAGAGATTGTTACGACTTTATGAAATAATTATAGACAAAATTGAGATTTCAAAAACCATAACTATTGGCTTAGAGGTGTTGTTAGTTGTTCAGTATTAAAGTACATTTTAATAATTTGAATTCTTGTGTTCATTTCATTTACTATTTATTTATATTATTTGGTTGTATTTTACCTTTTTTTTTCAAAAATTGTAATTTAATTTAATTTTTTTAGTTATTGTTTTGAAAATGTAGATACAAAACACATTTTCATAATTTTTATTTTTAAAAACAAGTTTTCATTTTCGTGTACCAAATATATTTTTCAAAATTCAGAAAATAGAAAATGAAAACAAAAAATATTTTCATGAATCAAATGGAACCAAATATTGACAGAAAAATAATTTTAATTTAATCTTTATAAATTTTATCTATTATCATTTTCTACCCTTTAAATATTTTGAACTATAATACTTATATTAGACCATTCATTTTGCAATTCCCCCTAAGAGATTCCATGTTTTTTTGGTTACAGGATTCGGTGTGAAGTTCTCGCATAGGAATTTTTTTTCTTATGTATTTGGTCTATTTGATAAGAAATTAAGAAATTTCCTATCAATTTTTAAAAAAAAAATTATAAAAAACAATTTTTTTGGAGCAAAATCATCGTTGATCGAGTGAAACAATAAAGCAACTAAGCAAGGGCATGATCGTGTTCTCAACTTTGTAATTTTTCCGAAATTAAAGATAAAAAATAAAAAATAAACTTTGTTGAGTTTTTTACGATTTTATCATAATTTAATTTTAAACTATTAATTTAAAAAATAAAAATTTTAATTCAAGATTATAAATTTGATGATATAAAATATTGTTTTATTAAATTACTATTAAAAATTTATTAATCTAAAAATTTGCTACTTATAAAATATTCATAATACCTTCTTTGATATTAAAAAAAAATCAAACATAAAAATATTTTAAAAATTATTTAATAATAAATGATAATAAAATTTATTGTTGATATTTAAAAATATGATATTATTACTTCAAGTTTAATAATCGACTCGTATAGATTAAAATAATTTGTGATTTTGAATCAAAGTGTTTATTTTCAAAATTAATAAATTAAAATTGAATTATGATAAAATTTTAAAAATTTTAAAAGAATTTATCAAAAAATAATAAAAAAAAAATAAATGTCTCAAAAAAACTAGTGAAAAGTTCAAAAAACTGGAGTAGTCAATAAAAGCTAAATACGAAAAAAAGGAGAATATTCGACACAGTAAAACAGTAAAAAACAACCATGACTCTTTCGGTCCTATAACTAGCGGATCTCGCTCGCAAAAAGGCTCTTTCATCAAACCCTAGCCTCTCTCTGGGAGCCCTAATCGATGGCTTCACGGCGACTCCTCTCTTCTCTCTTGCGCTCCTCTTCTCGCCGATTTCTATCCAAATCTTCTTACTCTAACCCTACGCTGTCTTCACCTTTCCTCACGCGCCGCTCTTATCCTTGCGCTTACTTTCTCTCACGCAATGCTGATTATTCCACATCTGCGGCTGCAGCCGCTTCTCCTGCTCCATCTCAGCCTCCTACCTCAAAGAAAGGCGGCGGAGGCAAGATCACCGATGAGTTCACTGGAGCAGGAGCCATCGGTCAGGTTTGTCAAGTGATCGGTGCCGTGGTTGATGTGAGATTCGATGAAGGTTTGCCTCCGATTTTGACGGCGCTTGAAGTGATGGACCACTCGATCAGGCTTGTGCTTGAAGTGGCCCAGCACTTGGGTGAAAACATGGTTAGGACCATTGCTATGGATGGAACGGAGGGACTTGTTCGAGGGCAGCCCGTGCTCAACACCGGATCTCCTATCACAGTAAAGATTCTCTTCTCTTTTAAGAGTTTTATATTGCAAATGATGAGATTTTATCACAAATGTCTTCTGTTTTGCTTTTTTCTTCTGTTCTTTTGGTGTTTGGGAGCTGCAAATTTGGAGATTAAGTGAAATGAAATGGTTTTGTGATTAGATTTATAGATCTGAACTTTGTCTTATTGGAAACTGATTTGGAATAAGTGAGAAATTTTTGGTCAAGCAGGTTAAAGATTACTTTTTTTAGAGTTAAGAGTTCTTTTCAAGTTACTTTTATAACGGAAACTATTGGGCAATCAAAATACATTGCTTATTCATCAATTTGTCCGCAACCCTAGTTGGAAGTTCATTTGAACAAATTTATCCAAATGATATTTATTTGTACTTAGCTGATGTCGCCCTTTGAATTGATAATAATAATAAAAACTGGGAAATTTTTAAATTTCAAAATTCATCAATTTAAAATACTAACATTTATAATTGTCATAGGAGGAATTTTTAAATATTAGAATTTGTTGAAATAAAAAAATAACTATAAAAGAAAAATATAAAAAATGCACTATGGGTATCATAAGATTTGCATGGATCAATTTGGGGGAAGTTTGAAAAACCATCTTTTATAGATTTTCAAGCCCTCTCAAAATTCTACTTAAATTTTGAAATTCTTCAAATTTTTCTATAAACAAAGCAACTTAATTAGGGTTTTGAATATTTTGATTGTAATGAATTTCTCTCTTGAAATTCCTCATTCAGACACACTCTTAAGGACTTTTGCTTTGATGTGTATCACCCATGATTTGGGTATTCTGCTTTGGTACTTGAGGTTTCTCCCTTGTTTATTGAGGTCATCATTTTCTCTCGTTTCTTTTTGGGTTTCTTCTTTTGGGCCATTTGCCATTTTTACTTGTCTAGCGTATAATACTTTTGTGTCTGAATTTCATAAACTTCTGAATCATTTTTGGTTGTTCTCCTCAGGTGCCTGTTGGTAGAGCTACTCTTGGTCGTATCATAAATGTTATCGGAGAGCCTATTGATGAGAAAGGCGAACTTAGTAAGAGATTTATCAACTTTTTAATCATTTGAGCAGTTTACTTTATTTGTGTATTGGTGCAAAAGTCTTAATTGAGTTTAATGTTTAACAGAAACCGACCACTTCTTGCCCATTCACAGAGAAGCACCAGCTTTTGTTGATCAAGCTACTGAGCAACAGATCCTTGTCACTGGTATTAAGGTATTAATCATTGCTTGGAATTATGTATGTATTTGATGCCATGTTCTTTATTCATGCATTGTGTTGTCTGGATCTAGATAATTATATTACTCAGGTTCAAAACTTTATTCTCTTGCTTTATGATACAGGTTGTTGACCTCCTTGCACCATATCAAAGAGGAGGGAAGATAGGGCTTTTTGGTGGTGCTGGAGTGGGGAAGACGGTGCTTATTATGGAACTTATCAACAATGTTGCTAAAGCTCATGGTTGGTTTTACATTATATTTGTGGCTGGTTTCTACTTTGTACTTTGTTTATATTCTTATGTTTCTCGATTCTGTACTCAGGTGGTTTCTCAGTGTTTGCCGGTGTTGGAGAACGTACTAGAGAGGGTAATGACTTGTACAGGGAAATGATTGAGAGCGGTGTTATTAAGCTAGGTGACAAGCAGGTAAATACCATGTATTATTCATCTTTTAAACGTTTTTGTATTTTTTTTATTTCTTATCCTTGAGGTTTTCCGTGTTTGCTGTCATTTCAGGCTGACAGTAAATGTGCTCTTGTCTATGGTCAAATGAATGAGCCTCCAGGTGCTCGTGCTCGTGTTGGCCTTACGGGTTTGACTGTGGCTGAACACTTCCGTGATGCCGAAGGGCAGGACGTTCTTCTCTTTATTGACAACATTTTCCGTTTTACTCAAGTAAGAGGCTTAGTGTGGAAGCTTTTAAAGCACTTTACAGTGTGTTGCATGTTGCTGGTTGTTTGAATTTTTTGTTTTCCCTCCAGGCAAACTCAGAAGTGTCTGCTTTGCTTGGTCGTATTCCATCTGCTGTCGGTTACCAACCAACTTTGGCTACTGATCTTGGAGGTCTCCAAGAGCGTATTACCACCACCAAGAAAGGTTCTATCACTTCTGTGCAAGCCATTTATGTGCCTGCTGATGACTTGACAGATCCAGCTCCTGCAACGACCTTTGCTCACTTGGATGCCACGACTGTGTTGTCCCGGCAGGTATCATACACATCTATATGCTGCTGTTGAGTGCTTTACCTGATGGTTCTTTATGATTACTTGCTGCTTTCTGCACATAACCCTTACATTTTCCTCTGTTATCAGATCTCTGAGCTTGGTATTTACCCTGCTGTGGATCCTTTGGATTCTACATCTCGCATGCTTTCCCCTCATATTTTGGGTGAGGAACACTACAATACTGCTCGTGGTGTGCAGAAGGTTCTTCAAAACTACAAGAACTTGCAAGATATTATTGCCATTTTGGGAATGGATGAGCTTAGTGAAGATGATAAATTAACTGTTGCACGTGCTCGTAAGATCCAAAGGTTCTTGAGCCAGCCTTTTCATGTGGCAGAAGTTTTCACTGGTGCCCCTGGCAAGTATGTGGAATTGAAGGAGAGCATCACCAGCTTCCAGGTACAATTTTCTCTCTGCCTGGCTTGCTTCTATTGTATGATTGTGTCATAGTGTGTTGTGACATGTTTGAGCAAGTGATTAATTTCTTATAATATGTGGATTTGTGCCATGATATCTTTTATTATTAAAATAAGAATGGCATTATAAACCTAAAGGAATGGCATTTAAAATTTATTTAATCCATCTTCAAATGTTATATGATGTTTCGAAGTCGTTTCTTGCAATGTTTCGAAGTCATGTTTCTGGCAATGTCTTAAAATATAGCAAAATGGTGTAATGAGATCCAATAGCTAACCCGGCTGGAGGGGTAATGCTGATTTCTTGGTTGTGGGCTTCATGTGAACTTGTGGCTTTATGAAACTGCACTATGGCTTGTTTTATGGGAATTTGTTGATAAGGTTGATAACCTTTTAATTAATACGGATGTCCATCTGATTACCCTACAGGCTATGTGCATTTTTAGTCATTTGTTACATGAGTGTGCATTAAAATGTCTTCTATTGTTAGCTTTCTTCAAAATCTTGTTTTTTACAGGGAGTGTTGGACGGAAAGTACGATGACCTTCCAGAGCAGTCATTTTACATGGTTGGAGGGATTGAGGAAGTCATTGCTAAGGCAGATAAGATTGCCAAGGAATCTGCAGCCTAATTAATTAAATCATTACATACCTTTATCGTCTCCTGGATAATTGCAAAAATAATCAAGGGTGTTGGCAATGCCAGCAAGAGGACTGTTCATTTTTTTTTGGGATCGAATGTACCGTGATTTTTTTGGCTTAAGTTTTAATGATGTTACATAAAGAGTGTGAAAGAGGAAGTAGTTGGCCCAAGCCCGTTTTTTCATGTTATTTAATAAGGGAAAATAGAAGGCTGATGTGTACATTTTTCCTTCCAAACTCTGGATGCTGAAGTTTATCATTTCTGACTGCAATTCATACGGATGAGTTAGTGTTTTGAAATGCATTTGGAACTCTCAGCTTCTTAAGCTCTCTTGGGATATACAAGGGACAGGACATCCATCCCCTCTTAAGTTCTATTGGCAAATTGGGTTTCGACTGTCCGATTTCTTGGTACGTACTCCATTCCATTTAGATATTAACTACTAGATTGGATGGTAATTGGCAACATCGGCAATGCGTTTACATCGGAGATTGTAGATGTGATCTACCAGCGTTTTTGTTATTTCTATATTGTCAGGTAATCAAGTCCGGCTCGGCTGTAATTTTTGAAATAAGTTAAATGATGAATTTGGGAGGATACATGTAGGTCATAAATTAAATTAGAGAATTGATTTGGGTTTCAAAAATAAAAAACAAATTGGAATTGTGCATCGAACTAGAATGACATGTTAATTTTAGATAACATGAAAACGATACGAATATAAGACATGAAAATAACAAGTTAAAATTAAGTAAAAATTATGTATAAATATGGTAGAACTTAAAAATAATGTTCTGTGTTTTTTATGTCGACACGAATTTGATACGAAATTTGTCTTGTACACAAATACGTATTAGAAACATGAATTGTTGATCTAAATTGAAAAGAAGTAGAAGATAAGAAAAAAAAAAAGGGAAGAAAAGCTTTGGGTAATTCTATGAATAACTTTTGGTATTTGTCATGCTTTCAAAATCATGATAGTCAAATGCTATAAACCAAAACTCAAAATTTGAGAAAGCATACCAACAAAAATATATAAGTAGGTGGTCGTTTAGAATTTCTTACAGAGAGCTCTTTCTTCCTTCAAAGGTTCTCCTCTTTGGAGTCGTTTCATCTCCCATTTTCTTCTCTTTTTTGACAATCATTTACTCTACTCCTTATTAGTAGAAATCAAACCTCCCACCTACCCCAATAGAATTAAAGTAATCGAAAGTTTTGCAAAAACACTTAGTTTCCCTCTCCATTTTTTCTTCTATTTTTTTGTGTTTCTTGTTGAAATCACTCTAAGCATCGACAAAACCCTTCGATTCTCACTCCAGCCGCCCAGAGTGATTCTTTACACCAATCATCTATTTTTTCTTCTTTATCTTCCTTAACATGCAAAATGAAAAGCATCATCATCTGGAAAATCGGAAGAGGCGTTTCCATCCTTATTTAAGGAGTAGTCTCATAGATTTTTAGCAGAAGGGGAAACAAAACCCATTTACTCTGAATCAAAAACCAAATCTTTGTCCCCCAACAAGAACCATTTGTCCATTAATCTTTGAAGAGATTGTAGCTAGAAAAAGAGTAGCGAAGGCGACAACTCTAGTAATGGATTTCATAATCAGAAATGGTCCTCTCCCGAAGTTAGGACTAGAGCCAGAAGGGGACCAATTGTGTCCTTCACAACAGACGAGTTAGAGGAAAGCAGAACTTTTTGGCAAAAGTGCCTTATTGGCTACATGCATGACCTCAAGGGGTTCTCCACCAAATACATGCAATAATTGGTGAATAGAGCATAGAGACTAAGGGAAAGAGTTACAGTGATTGGAGGGAGTGATAACTTCTACATTCCACACTTTGAAAACCCCTTAGATCAGTACTTCATCTAGCAAGAGGGACCATGGTCTCTGGCTGGGGCACTTTTGATAATGGACATATGGAGACCAAACATAGTACTTAGCTCTGTCAACTTTGTTAAGATGCCTATATGGATGCTGATTTGGGGGTTGCCACTTGAATACCAGAGGCCGACCATTGTGCAAAAGTTGGGACAAATTGTCGAAACGGTTACATCGATAGATTGGAGTAATGTTGCATCGAGGAACATTAGGTTCATAAGGGTTAGAGTTTGGATTTGCCTTTAGCATCCTCTAATAGACGGATATATGTTGATAAGAGATGATGGGGTTATGACTTGGGTGGAGTTTCGATATGAAAGGATCTGCAAGCTATGCTCAAGATGTGGTATCATTGGGCACACGCCACCTAACTGCTCACACTAGAATGCCGACATTGAAAGAATGATTAATGAGCAAATGGACAATATCTTGCTAAGGTTTGGGTATGCCATTGGTTATGATTTACAAAACATTTTATTTAGCAACAATCTTCGAGCATTTCACAATAGGGGAGCAAGACATACTACGACAGTAGAGTATGCTACTAGAGAGACCATCCAGAGAACTATGGCAATGCAAGCCCATACATTCCTTGATGACCATGGAGGAGGTAATCCTGGCTTGCATCAAGGAGTCATCGACTTGACTTTGCTAGAATCGCTAACACAGATAGAAGAATCACTTAGGGGGAATAATCTGGTGATTGAAGTCTTCCTTGGCAATCAACAAGCTCTAAGGGAGATGAAGATTATCACAAGCCTTAGTCAACTAGAGATTCCACTTCCACAAGAAACAGAGGAACCTGTTCATATGCAAGAGGAATGGAAGAGGCAGCAAGTGCAACTTGATATCATTTTAGATTATTATACGCAGATAGGAGATCCTTCTTTTGAAATAGGTGAACCAAACAATCCCAAAATTCAGTCACAGGACAATGCTTCCAAGTGGATCGTCTTATAGGAGATTTATGCTTTGTTAATGGAAGAATCATGGAACATCAAGAAAGGACTGACATTTCGGAGAGTAGTCTAATGGGTGAAAGGAGACATTTGTTGCAAAGTGTGGATATCAAGTTCAATGTTGAGATCACTAAGAGGCATTAGGAACCAAACTAGGAAAGAGAGCTTAAGGTAGTAGTTGCCAAGGTCTATTTGCAACATGACCCCATTTACAAATGAGAATGTGGTCCTGGAAATGGCTACTGTTCAACCTACTAGTGTAACAACAAATGACTTTGTCAATAATAGGAGGTATTGACTGAGAGGGATCAAACTACAAGTATTAACAATCCAGTTATTAGTAATAATATGCAGGTTCAAACAGAGGGAATAAAGCAAATCAACAGAGGAAACAAGGAGGTGCAAGTAACAAAGGAAAACAACAATGATGAAGGAAGCTTAAAGTCTGATCCCTCGGAAGAGAATGATGAGGATAATTGCGGTTTCTTAGATTAGTACAGAGGGGAATATGATGAGGAAGAGGATCAGGAAACTGAACAGTATACAGCTAACAACATGGAACCAGCAAATTCTGGGGAACAGAAAAGGAAGAGAGAGTCAGATGAAAGTGATGATGAAATTGAAAACAGAAGGCAAGTGAAAAGACTTATGGAAATGTTAGAAGTCAAAGATTAGACACAAAAGCAACATGAGGGAACTGTAAGGGAATATTCAATTGAAGAGTTAAGGCAGGTTGTCCCTCAACAGCCTCCCCAGTAACCATGAAGCTCTTTAGTTAGAGTGCTAGGGGTTTGGGTCACCTCCTAGCATCAAATTATGTGAGGGACATGACTCGAATTGTAAAACCAGATATCTGTTTTTTGATGGAAACTAAGGTCTCAATGGACAAGGGATCAATTTTTGCTAATAGGTGGGGGTTCAATAGGTGGGATGGGATTTCTTGTAAAGGGAAGAGTGGTGGACTTCTGTTACTATGGAACAGTACTATTAATGTTTCTGTTAATTACAAGAATAAAAATTTCATGTTTGCATATGTTTTTTTATCATAGCCGTGCTTTCTAACTTGTATCTATAGGCATTCAGACACAAGGTATAGAACAAATGTTTAGAACCAATTGAGGGGACTAAAAAATTTCATTAGAAAAGGTGAGCCTTGGATTGTTTTGGGAGACTTCAATCAGGTACTAACAATTGAAGACAAACTATCCTTCAAGCACTTAGTGGTCTGGAGGGCAGAAAGCCTTATGGTTACACTTTAATGCCTACTGCGAGAACCCATTATATTGTACTGTACATGTATAAATATTTATTTATTTATTTAATTTTTGGGTAAATTTTGTAAATTATAAGTAAATAGTGATGTGGGCCCTAATTGGTTTACAGTGCCCAGATGTAATTATGATTGAGGAAACAATGTACGAAAGGTGTAATAATGATGTTGTGGAAATTTTGAGACCAAAATACCTTATTTTCATTATTTCGGGAAGTGTGACGAACAAATTAAAAAATGACGGTTATGTCTTGAGGGTATTTTCGTAAATTATGTTCAAACTAAAATGAATTAGGATGAAATAAAAATACCATAATATTCTGTATGAAAAGGAGTTTAAGATAGTGTCAATGGATTTATGGAATAGGTGGTGAAATCGAAAAATTTCATTGGCAGTTTGTTAGGGGTAATTTTGTAATTTCACACATTTGGTGTACCGCGCGTTAACGAAACCCCCATGATTCATCAAAATACATCTAATAAGATTATTTGGTGATGAAATCTAAAATTTTGGAGTGCAATTATATAGTTTTTACGATTAGGAAGCTCAAAGGCAAAATTGTCCAAAATTTTCATAACCAAGGGCATTTTCGTAATTTTGCTCCCTTCTAGAATTCTCTTTATATTTCTATCCATTAGCTTCTGGCACTATTCACTCATCTTCCTTACCTCTCTCACGTCCTTCATGGGAGAAAGAAAGAAGAAAAGAAAAGAAAGATTCAATAACTTTACTACACACCTTATGTCACAAAATCTCTTCTACAAACCTACCTCTCTTCAAGATCTATCTACCCATGCCCATAGCTTATTGAATAAGTGAGAAAATAAGGAGAAAAGAGAGCTTGAAGTTTCGGTCAAGGTAAGGTTCTCTTCATTCATGGTGTTTCATTTAATTTCAATGGTGTAGGAAGATTCATTAAAGCTTGCTAAACATGTTGGTAGCATTAGTTTTGATTAAATTGAACGAAATGAAAATGTGTCATTGTGATAACTGTAAATTTTTTCACTTATTAGAAATTAGAAATATTGAAAATCCTGAGAAATGAGGAAGTGATGAATAAGGAAATTCGTGTGAAGGAAATTAAATGAAAATAAAAATAAAATCGTTGAAATTCCCGAAATTAAGGAAAGTGAGGAATTTAAAATTTGATAAATTGGAAATATGGGAAGGATAAAATTATGGGAAATAATGAAGAGAAAAATTTAATTTAGAGAATGAAAATCCAAAATTTAATAAGAGAATAAGAAAATAAATGAAATATATTTATATAATTATATATTATATAAATGCATTTTTTTTATACCAATACATATGTATTCAAAATATTATATAGTATATTTTAAAATACGTTGTTATATATATAGAAATATATATATATACTATTTCATAAACTCAAATAATACATATGTATATAAATATAACGTTTTATGTGTATATATAATTATGTAAATACATATAGAAGAAAAGTAAGTATGGTTTTATATTAAAGTTTATATGTATAAAATATGTTATATAATATAAAGTATATAGTATGATATATACTAAAAAGGGAAATAGAAATAACCCAAAAATAGAAACAAAACAAAAAAAAAAAGAGAAAGGCAGGATCGGGAAGCAAACCCGATACCCCCCACGTGAGGCCGATGGTGGCGGAGCTGCCACCGCCGGCGAGGGAAAAGGAAGGGGATGCGTCGCCGGCCAAAGAAGAAGGCAGGGAAACCACCGGCGACGGAAGGAAGAAGGAAAAACAGAAGCGAAATCACGGCGGAAGCTGAGAAGAGAAGAAACCAGATCTGGCGGTTGCCGGCCAAACCGGCCGCCGCCATCACAGCCGAAGCATCGACGGAAGAAGAGGGAACCGATGGAGGCCACCGGAGGTGCAATGGACGACGGAGGAACGCCGGCGAAGAGGAAGAAGAAATCGAGGCAAAACCGCCTCGATCCGCCGCCGTGCTGCTGATCCAGGGCAAACGGAGGGCACCGGCAAGTTCGTCGTGCAGTCGGCCAGCTGAGGGACGCCTGAACCGCCGGAGAACCGACCGCCGGCGAGGAACCGGCTAGGAAAGGAGCTGGACCGGTCTGACCAGGAAAGGAAGAAGAAAAAAAGAAAAGAAAAAGGAAAAAGAAAAAGAAAAGAAGAAAAAAGAAAAGAAAAAGGAAAAAGAAAAAGAAAAAAAGAAAAAAGAAAAGAAAGAAAGAAAAGAAAAAGAGGAAAAAGGAAGAAAAAGAGGAAAAAGAGGAAAAAAGGAGAATTTCGGGAATTCGGAAAATTCTCGGAAATTCGACAACCCGGGATTTTACAAATTCGGTAAGAAATTTCCCGAAAATTTAATTTCAGAAAAAATTAAATAAATTATGAAAAATTCTAAAAAATTAGAATTTTAATTCCAGAAATTATTTTCAGCAATCGGGATAAGGAATCGGGAGAAATGGAGTGCGGGCGCGATCGATAAGCAGAATTCGTCGACCCGGAAAAAGGTAAGGGATGCATGTGCAGCACTGTAAGGATACTCAGTCTGCATATTTTAAATTGAAATATTTTATGCAAATATTTTATGGAAATTATTATGATGCATGATTTGCTGAAAATAATTTGGGAAGAAGTACTGGCTGAAAGATTTAAAACTGTATTTTCCGTGCAGGAGGTTAGTAAACTGGCAGCCGTTATGCTGCCGAAAATTTTAGAAAAAAACTTTAAAAAAATCATATTAAATGATTTTATTTCCGAATTTCGATAGTAAATCACGAAACATGAGGAAATTACTAAATTTCATAAAACATGAATATAATGAGATGAAATTTTAAAATATTCATGTATTCGAGAATGGTGACAATGAAACCACCGAAAATTCTCGGAATAGATAAATTACACGAATTACGAGACGAAAGATGAAGTGAAATATAGTGCGTATTCTTATAAATATTTTTATAAATATTCACTAAAGGATTTTAACCCTTATGGTTTTAAATCATGGAATTATATATTTATATAAATTCCATAAAGGTGTATTTTATGATGAGAATTACGGTTTTGAGACTGGTTGGTATTCTTATTATGCTGATGCATGATATGTGATATGTTTAGTCCCGGTGGACATCTAATCAGTGATCCACCTAGGACAATATAGGTTATGGTCATAGATTTGACCGGTGTACTTCCTTACCCTCCGAGGTATACAGTATGATAAGATTGATGTCTATCTTAGACTCCATAAATGATAGGTAATATGTTTTCAAAAGGAAGAAATGATAATTCTAATATTCTTTCTATGGTCTCAAATGAAATATTAGATCATAAGTACTACATGAGATCTGATAAGACAGTGAAAAATACATATGGCATAAAGGCCATACCGAGCAGAGACTCGATGATTGAACCGTGGGAGCCACCTCTAGAGTCCTTCGGGAACTAAGTGCTACTCGTGTTTTGATGTTTCAGTACAGGCCATACCGAGCAGAGACTCGATGATTGAACCGTGGGAGCCACCTCTAGAGTCCTTCGGGAACTAAGTGCCACACGTGTTCTGATGTTTCAGTACAGGCCATACCGAGCAGAGACTCGATGATTGAACCGTGGGAGCCACCTCTAGAGTCCTTCGGGAACTAAGTGCTACACGTGTTCTGATGTTTCAGTATAGGCCATACCGAGTAGAGACTCGATGATTGAACCGTGGGAGCCACCTCTAGAGTCCTTCGGGAACTAAGTGCTACACGTGTTCTGATGTTTTAGTAAAGGCCAGATCGAGCAGAGACTCGATGATTGAACCGTGGGAGCCACCTCTAGAGTCCTTCGGGAACTAAGTGCTACACGTGTTCTGATGTTTTAGTAAAGGCCAAACCGAGCAGAGACTCGATGATTGTACCGTGGGAGCCACCTCTAGAGTCCTTCGGGAACTAAGTGCTACACGAGTTCCGAAGTGTTAGTATGAAAAATCGTAGGATATTGTGACGATAAGTAAGTGATTGTGATTCGTGAATTCGACAAATGTCAAAGGATGAAATAGATCTTGTGCATATGACATGTGATGTGTGTGATATATCGGATGAGTAAGGCACTGGGGTGGTAAATCCCTGGTTAACAGAGATCCAGGCACTCCCGGTCCTTACAATAAGTTCGTTTCTTTCACACTTAATCATACTAATAAAAAGCATGATGCTTGGTGAACTTAAGGATGGAATGAAAGCAAGAATAAGTTTAAGATGTCTGGGTACATACGAAATGAGTTTTAAAGAAAAGAAAATGATGATGATTTAACTAATATTCTTTTCAAAGAATATATAAATATTAGTTATTTTATTTAAATCCTTTATTTCGTGAAAGCATCATTTTGAAAAGAATACGAAAAGATTTTGGGATAAAAAAAAAGGAAAAAGAAAAAAAAAGGATTTATTAATTCAAAATGAATGAAAAATCTCTCTTACAGTTGCTTCTAGGTTCCGGAACAAGTATGGTATTCTAAAATACCTACCTTACTCTAATCGGATCCCTAGCCGACTGTAGTATCCTTCCTACATGCGAGCCTAGAGCCCATAGGAAAAATGAAAAAGATTTTAGCATATAGGAAGCTGAGTATCAAGTGAGGCATATAATTCTCTTACTGAGCCGTGGTTTTGCTCACCCCTTAATTTTCAACATTTCAGGTTTTGATGAATGTGAGTTCAGTGGATTGTGGATCCTGGCTGTACACGAAGGACAATGTGTCAGACCGACTGTTTATTTGAGGTATGATCATTTATTCTCTGTATTTAGACATGTCAACAGTACTACTTATCTGATAAATTACGATAGGGGATGTGTATAATATAAACAATACATTGTAAAATTGTTTAACAGTCAGTACAAGTGAAGTATCACAGACAGCCCAACCGGTTAAGATGTGTATAAGAAGATGAAAAATGTGGTCATGGGTCGTGACAGATTTAATGGTATCAGAGTAATGGTTGGCCTGATGTCTGTGGATACTTTTGGAAGGAAAAGAGTTAAACATCCCCGGTAGTACTGTGTCGTCTGAATACATAGAGAAAATAAATGATTGTAATGGAGTAAAATGATTTAAAGGGAGTGAGAAAGTATAAATTGAGAATGTTAAAGAAGAAAATAGGCTCAGAAATTACCGAAAAATTGGTGATTCTTCTAATCTATATGAAGGCCTGTTCGGTAAGGAACAGAAATGGACTCGGTGAGGGCCCCACCAGTACTTTTCTGTCCGAACCGAACTGAGACCTGAAAGTGATGGTATAAAATAGGGGAATAAAATATCATCATTAAATAGACTTTAAGATCACCGATTGAGGGTAATTTGAAGAGAGAGAAAATTTTTAGCCAAAAATGACCAAAATACCCTTACCCCCAAAATTTTACTGGGAGTCAAAATAGATCACCAGAAGTTGGAATTGATCGATTTGACAGAGAAATTAAGGATATAAAGTTGTAGTACAAGCAAAATAATCCAATTATGGATTTTAGTGAATTTCTCTATCGAAATCGAATGAGATCTAAATTGCTAGTATAAGTATAAAAAAGGATACTATCAACTTATAGATGATCAGTTCATTGATTTGAATGTATATTGAGGAGAAAAAAAATATAAAATAAAATAATAAATGTCGAAATGATGAAAATGCCCCTATGCTGGGCGATGTTCGGAACAGTGATAAAAACGAGTTGATTTGGAATCCATTAATAGTAATGGAATTACTAATGGCATAGAGGATGTCAGATGAATATAACGATCCCTATTACTGATTCCACTAACACTTAGATTACGGATGCGAATTGGGAATTTGTTTCCCGATAAAACCGTGCGTAGGTGGATCCTGTGTGGATCCCAGTGGGTAGCCATTGCCTCACAGAGCGGACAGTACGGATGAGTGGCGTTGTCACAGCAATCGTTGTCGATGGGCCCAAAAAGGGGTTGCCATGGCCGGTTGGGCTGGTCCGTCACAATTGTGTACGGGCGGACGGCGAACGAGCCGGGGCCTTATATGATGCGATCCAAAGAGTGTAGTGGAATGTCATCAGATGATTGACCCGGTTATTGACTGTAAGGGTCGAAAAATTTAGAGTGTATTGAATGGGATCGTTAAATACTATGAAAAGTGAAATGATTACAAGAATTGACTGATGAGGTGAAAAGTACAGATAATGAAATACATACTGGTGTGATTACTTATGGTTCTGTACGTTTTCATTACTTTGAGGTATCAAACAGATAATCGTACATAGAACCGACGTATCTTGGAATATGTGCTACAGAATGAGGTACTGTGTGGAGTACTGTGAATTAGAGGATAATTATAAGAACAGTCAAGTGATAAAAAGAAGATGACCGCTAACCTAAGTTCTTCAGGACCTTTGAGACAGAACTGTGATGGGCGACCAATGGTGGGCGACCCGTAGTGGATCATGTGTTGTGAGATATAGGCGAACTATCTCATCGCCGACTCACTAGTAAGGATAAACCTGAGGCGAAAGGATCGCCTAGGGGATGCTCGTCGATGGTTGATATGAACGGGAGAGGCCCTTATAAGTATCTCAATGGTAACACGAGTGTAAGGAACTTGGTACGTAAGGGGTGCCAAGGTTCAAACCTCGTGGAGAATATACTCAAGGGAACTAAGCCTGAATTCAGTAAATGGAAATGGTTTTAAAGTGAATAACGGAATTGAAACGGGTAGCTGTGAAGTGTGTTGAGAATCATTGTAATTGATACAGCTTACCAGAATGAGATTCGTAACGCTGTAAAGTATGACTAGGTAATGAAATCAAGGTAGAGTATGTATCAAAATGATTTGAATATGGAATGTCACTGCCTTGAAACTACACTGTGAAATGATGGGAAACAATGATGAAGGTCCAAAATGATAAAAGAAGTGTGGTTAAAGAAACTGTCGGTTGAGAATCCCAATAAATTCCAAAGTAACATAGATTGAGAAATCAGGTTAATGTTGATTCGATCGTGGATATGAAATTTATTCTTAAGCTTGTATCGAAGAATATGGAAGAAATCCAACAAGCTTAAGAAAAGAATTTTTGGAAAATATTGTGGATGATGAAATTCACATTTATCGATGTAGAGGATGGAAATACAAATGACACGATTTAAGGATGAATTAAATGATATATTAACATTTTTATTATACACTAAAGTTCGTATGAAGAACAAATAAATATCTATATGGAAGTGATGCCTTAAATATGATTTAATCGGAGATGTACAAGGAGCTTATAAGAGCAATCTTTGTAAAAGGCATCATCAGATGAAAAGTTAAAGAATGATGGTCACAAGATGATAAGAAAGGTACGATTAAAGAAAGTATCAGATTTGATTTCCGATAAAACTTCCAAAGTTATATAAATTAGAGGAATCGAGATAACACTGATTTGATTTTAAATATGAAGTTAAATTCTAAACTTATATCGGAAGATGTAGAAAGAATCTGAAAAGCTTAAGAAAATAACTCTGGAAAATGTGTGAATAATGAAATTCACGTGTAGAAGTCTGGATGACGAAAATACTGATAATGAAAAAATTGAGAATAAAGGAGTTATCTGTATAGGTGTAAATGAGAGAAATGCAAATGATGTTGAGTTGTAGACGAATCAAAAAGGATATATTAAATTTCTATCATTGATGAAGTTCTGGTGAAGAACAAGTATTAATCTACGTGAAAATAGATGCTTTATTAATCTGATTAGAGATACGTGAGGAGTAAATAAGACTAGCTGCCGTATAAAGCGTCCTTAGATAAAAGATTGAAGGTTGGTGTCCATAAGATGATGATTTGAACTCGAAGTGAATTTTACGAGTTCCTATTGAAGTTACAAGGGTAATGAGTTGCCTTGTAAAGTATATAAGCCTGAAGAATGAGGCATTCTTACATGAGTAAATGGATGAAATACTGATAGAGTCCAAAGTATAAATGGAACATGAGCAGCATTGTGATATGATCCTTAAACTCTTAAAGGCTATGGGATTGTGCTAAGATTTGCAACTAAGAAATTTGGCTAGACAGTATCTCCTCTTGAAATATGTGATCTTGAGACGACAGGATGACAGTGAACCTGTCTATGACATAAAGATAATGATTGAGATACGAAAGTAATGAGTCTAGCTAAATACTACTGCCAGCCTATAAAAGAGTGATGAGACTGGCTGCTCTATAGACGAGATCTAATTAAAGAAATTAAAGTCGGCAGATGGATAAGTGTAAAGAAAAGATGGTATGCAAGATTTTAAAAGATCTTAGCAATATAGTACCATACCAATTGAGAAAACCGACAAAAAGGAATGAGAGTAAAAATATGAAAACGAAAATGAAAGTGAGATAAGGAAATAAATTCCATGACGAGAAGGGAACATTAATATGAAACAGTTCTCGAAGTTAAGACTGAGGGTGATTTGTGTTGGTTATCACATAACGGTGGCAAGATGTAAAAAAAATCAAAGCCAAAATTAATAAGTGAAAGTAATGATACTCCAAGGAGTAAGATAATTGATATGTTTACTGCCAGTAAAATGTTTGTACATATAACCACCTCGAAATGATAGAGATGGTGGAATTGTATAAATAATGTGGTGCTTAAATGGATAATTCGAGGATTCAATCACAGAATCTAAATTATGAAAAGAGTATATTCTCAGGTATATTCTAAAATTTAAATGATATTGAATATACCATAAGAGTAAGAGATGTAATGACCATACTACATGAAAAGAGACATGGAGAGAAAATGATTGTCTCATGATTTATTTCTGTAAGAGATGATTAACAGTAAAATTTGCAATGATATGTAGCCTTGATGGAATAAGTGTGAAAATGAATATTGTGGACAATAAAGAGTCCAAAAGAGAAATGATGATATGGAAGTGATTAAAGACTGAGGATCTAAATAGAATCACTTTCCATTATCAGACTTCTAGATTCTCTAGTGCCTTAGTTGAAGTATAAGTGTTAAACGGTGTGAATGTGTATGTACAGTTCCAGTAAGCCTTACATGTGATGGGAGTCTCTGTGTTGCCATATGCTAATGAGAGATAGCGAAAGGCTTTGAGATCCCAAGTGTATTGATAGCACCGCTCCATACTGATATATATTTATATATATGAGCGCGAGATGTAAACGCTCCATGATATTGAGAGAGCGTGTGCATGAGATGTGAAAACTACTGGAACACTTACATATAATTGATTGACATGAGTACATGATAGTACCAAATTATGTCGACTCGGCACTAAGTGAGAAGAATGGATGATGAACAGCATAGATCAGCTATAATATGAAAAATATTGTGTATAGACTCTTATATGAAAAGAAAAAAAGGAAATAACTCCCGATTTGAGAAATGAACTTACGGGAGTATAGACATATACGATGAAAGACAGCATGTAGTGGTCTAAAGCACTCTTGATGTTGAAAGTGTGCTGGCAGTATTACTTGGAGGATGAACTAAAGGTCAGAAGTCATAAGTATACGACGTATACCCCCTTTGGACTTAAGTTAAATTCGGAGGACTGAATTTCTTAAGGTGGGGAGGATGTGATAACCATAAATTTTTCCATTTATTGGAAATTAGAAATATTGAAAATAAATATTAGACAAATTAAATAAGGGGAAATAAATAAAATTTGCAAGAAACGGGATATTGGTGAAAATCCTGAGAAATGAGGAAGTGATGAATAAGGAAATTCGTGTGAAGGAAATTAAATGAAAATAAAAATAAAATCGTTGAAATTCCCGAAATTAAGGAAAGTGAGGAATTTAAAATTTGATAAATTGGAAATATGGGAAGGATAAAATTATGGGAAATAATGGAGAGAAAAATTTAATTTAGAGAATGAAAATCCAAAATTTAATAAGAAAATAAGAAAATAAATGAAATATATTTATATAATTATATATTATATAAATGTATTTTTTTATACTAATACATATGTATTCAAAATATTATATAGTATATTTTAAAATACGTTGTTATATATATAGAAATATATATATATATATACTATTTCATAAATTCAAATAATACGTATGTATATAAATATAACGTTTTATGTGTATATATAATTATGTAAATACATATAGAAGAAAAGTAAGTATGGTTTTATATTAAAGTTTATATGTATAAAATATGTTATATAATATAAAGTATATAGTATGATATATACTAAAAAGGGAAATAGAAATAACCCAAAAATAGAAACAAAACAAAAAAAAAATGAAAGAGAAAGGCAGGATCGGGAAGCAAACCCGATACCCCCCACGTGAGGCCGACGGTGGCGGAGCTGCCACCGCTGGCGAGGGAAAAGGAAGGGGATGCATCGCCGGCCAAAGAAGAAGGCAGGGAAACCACCGGCGACGGAAGGAAGAAGGAAAAACAGAAGCGAAATCACGGCGGAAGCCGAGAAGAGGAGAAACCAGATCTGGCAGTTGCCGGCCAAACCGGCCGTCGCCATCGCAGCCGAAGCATCGACGGAAGAAGAGGGAACCGATGGAGGCCACCGAAGGTGCAATGGACGGCGGAGGAACGCCGGCGAAGAGGAAGAAGAAACCGAGGCAAAACCGCCTCGATCCGCCGCCGTGCCGCCGATCCAGGGCAAACGGAGGGCACCGGCAAGTTCGTCGTGCAGCCGGCCAGCTGAGGGACGCCTGAACTGCCGGAGAACCGGCCACCGGTGAGGAACCGGCGAGGAAAGGAGCTGGACCGGTCTGACCGGGAAAGGAAGAAGAAAAAAAGAAAAGAAAAAGGAAAAAGAAAAAGAAAAGAAGAAAAAAGAAAAGAAAAAGGAAAAAGAAAAAGAAAAAAAGAAAAAAGAAAAGAAAGAAAGAAAAGAAAAAGAGGAAAAAGGAAGAAAAAGAGGAAAAAGAGGAAAAAAGGAGAATTTCGGGAATTCGGAAAATTCTCGGAAATTCGACAACCCGGGATTTTACAAATTCGGTAAGAAATTTCTCGAGAATTTAATTTCAGAAAAAATTAAATAAATTATGAAAAATTTTAAAAAATTAGAATTTTAATTTCGGAAATTATTTTCAGCAATCGGGATAAGGAATCGGGAGAAATGGAGTGCGGGCGCGATCGATAAGCGGAATTCACCGACCCAGAAAAAGGTAAGGGATGCATGTGCAGCACTGTAAGGATACTCAGTCTGCATATTTTAAATTGAAATATTTTATGCAAATATTTTATGGAAATTATTATGATGCATGATTTGCTGAAAATAATTTGGGAAGAAGTACTGGCTGAAAGATGTAAAACTGTATTTTCCGTGCAGGAGGTTAGTAAACCGGCAGCCGTTATGCTGCCGAAAATTTTAGAAAAAAACTTTAAAAAAATCATATTAAATGATTTTATTTCCGAATTTCGATAGTAAATCACGAAACATGAGGAAATTACTAAATTTCATAAAACATGAATATAATGAGATGAAATTTTAAAATATTCATGTATTCGAGAATGGTGACAATGAAACCACCGAAAATTCTCGGAATAGATAAATTACACGAATTACGAGACGAAAGATGAAGTGAAATATAGTGTGTATTCTTATGAATATTTTTATAAATATTCACTAAAGGATTTTAACCCTTATGGTTTTAAATCATGGAATTATATATTTATATAAATTCCATAAAGGTGTATTTTATGATGAGAATTACGGTTTTGAGACTGGTTGATATTCTTATCATGCTGATGCATGATATGTGATATGTTTAGTCCCGGTGGACATCTAATCAGTGATCCACTGAGGACAATATAGGTTATGGTCATAGATTTGACCGGTGTACTTCCTTACCCTCCGAGGTATACAGTATGATAAGATTGATGTCTATCTTAGACTCCATAAATGATAGGTAATATGTTTTCAAAAGGAAGAAATGATAACTCTAATATTCTTACTATGGTCTCAAATGAAATATTAGATCATAAGTACTACATGAGATCTGATAAGACAGTGGAAAATACATATGGCATAAAGGCCATACCGAGCAGAGACTCGATGATTGAACCATGGGAGCCACGTCTAGAGTCCTTCGGGAACTAAGTGCTACACGTGTTCTGATGTTTCAGTACAGGCCATACCGAGCAGAGACTCGATGATTGAACCGTGGGAGCCACCTCTAGAGTCCTTCGGGAACTAATTGCTACACGTGTTCTGATGTTTCAGTACAGGCCATACCGAGCAGAGACTCGATGATTGAACCGTGGGAGCCACCTCTAGAGTCCTTCGGGAACTAAGTGCTACACGTGTTCTGATGTTTCAGTACAGGCCATACCGAGCAGAGACTCGATGATTGAACCGTGGGAGCCACCTCTAGAGTCCTTCGGGAACTAAGTGCTACGCGTTCTGATGTTTTAGTAAAGGCCAGACCGAGCAGAGACTCGATGATTGAACCGTGGGAGCCACCTCTAGAGTCCTTCGGGAACTAAGTGCTACACGTGTTCTGATGTTTTAGTAAAGGCCAAACCGAGCAAAGACTCGATGATTGTACCGTGGGAGCCACCTCTAGAGTCCTTCGGGAACTAAGTGCTACACGAGTTCCGAAGTGTTAGTATGAAAAATCGTAGGATATTGTGACGATAACTAAGTGATTGTGATTCGTGAATTCGACAAATGTCAAAGGATGAAATAGATCTTGTGCATATGACATGTGATGTGTGTGATATATCGGATGAGTAAGGCACTGGGGTGGTAAATCCCTGGTTAACAGAGATCTAGGCACTCCCGGTCCTTACAATAAGTTCGTTTCTTTCACACTTAATCGTACTAATAAAAAGAATGATGCTTGGTGAACTTAAGGATGGAATGAAAGCAAGAATAAGTTTAAGACGTCTGGGTACATACGAAATGAGTTTTAAAGAAAAGAAAATGATGATGATTTAACTAATATTCTTTTCAAAGAATATATAAATATTAGTTATTTTATTTAAATCCTTTATTTCGTGAAAGCATCATTTTGAAAAGAATACGAAAAGATTTTGGGATTAAAAAAAAAGGAAAAAGAAAAAAAAAGGATTTATTAATTCAAAATGAAATGAAAAATCTCTCTCTACAGTTGCTTCTAGGTTCCGGAACAAGTATGGTATTCTAAAATACCTACCTTACTCTAATCGGATCCCTAGCCGACTGTAGTATCCTTCCTACATGCGAGCCTAGAGCCCATACGAAAAATGAAAAAGATTTTCAGCATATAGGAAGCTGAGTATCAAGTGAGGCATATAATTCTCTTACTGAGCCGTGGTTTTGCTCACCCCTTAATTTTCAACATTTCAGGTTTTGATGAATGTGAGTTCAGTGGATTGTGGATCCTGGCTGTACACGAAGGACAATGTGTCAGACCGACTGTTTATTTGAGGTATGATCATTTATTCTCTGTATTTAGACATGTCAACAGTACTACTTATCTGATAAATTACGATAGGGGATGTGTATAATATAAACAATACATTGTAAAATTGTTTAACTGTCAGTACAAGTGAAGTATCACAGACAGCCCAACCGGTTAAGATGTGTATAAGAAGATGAAAAATGTGGTCACGAGTCGTGACAGTCATGAATGAACGTTTTGGTCATGATGAGAGCCTAAGGAAAACTTAGTGTTTCATGCATAGAAAGGGTGCCAAATTGCTTTGTGAGCATGGATAGACAAGTATGTAAGTTTAGATTGTTGAATTTCCATGGAATTGGCTAGATGAAGTGTTTGGTCAACATAAGGGAACCTATGTTCATGGCCAATTTGATGATTTTAGGGTGCCACTAAACTGTAGAAATTACAAAGAGTTCATCGGTGAAATCAAATTTAAATTCCGACTTAAAATGAAGAAGTTAAGCCTTACTACTGGTAGAAAATATACAGCAAAAATAATTATAGTGTACAATGTGGCTGCAATTAGACATGAAAAGTATATTAAAATTAAGTATTAAGTGAGTTAATATTTTTGGTGAATTTATCTGCACCCGGGAGCATCGGTTTACAAGTGGCTCAAACGAGGAAGTCACTTAAGTCAGACAGGTAAGGGATGCATATGTAGACTGTATGGATATTTCGAATGCATGTTTTCAATGAAATTAATTTTATGAGAATATTTGGAATTGAAATGCCATTGAAAACTATGAATACTACGGTTTATGGTTGGTATTATACTGTGTTTGAAGTGCAGGAAGGCTAAGGTATTAGCAACCGTTATGCTGTTGAAATTTCATGAGAAATTTTCTAAAAACGTTATGAAATATTTAATGCACTATTAAGTGGATTCCTAGCCCTGGAAGTGTAATATTTCATATTTTTCATAAAATATGAATATATCGAAAAACATTATTTAAATATTTGTGTTATCGAATTTATTTAAGGTAAAGTTACCGAAAATTACTCCTAAGTAATTTAGAGTGTAATAAGGGGTTTATAAAGTGAACGGTTGAAAAGTGAATATTTTACAAATTATTTTGATTATAATATTCACTGTGTTATAAATTAACCTTTTTGGACTGACTGAAGATTTAACTTATTTTATTTATTCCCATAAAGTTAATACTATTGTGTGAATATTGTTTTGAGAATGAAATATTCCTAAATATATTTCACAGTGAAACAGTGGGTATATGAAAATTAATATTAGCTTTGGAAAATGAATATTTACTATTTTCCATAAAGTGTGAAATTATTGAAAATGATAATTCAGTAGTCTTGAAAATCGAATTTCACCGAAATGAAAGTATTGAAATGTGTATATGTGTTTTACAGTGAAATCAAATATTTATGGAAATTACTACTACAGTGTGAATATTTTATAACCTTGTTTTTACCGTATTGTATACTGTGTGATTTTATACCTTTATGGATTTTCTTAAAGATATTGTCTATTTTGCTAAATTCCATAAAGGTGATGTGATTACTTATAACTTGTTTTGAGACTGATAGGCCCATGTTACTGATTTAATACTACGGTTTTCACTGAATTGTTATGATTACAGTTACTAAAGAGAAGTGTTTACCGTACTGAACTATTATTATTTACAAGGTTTATCAAAAGGTGTGAAACATGTATAAAGTGATTCGTAAAATACTAATTAAAGTATTTTGTTCAATTGGTTTTATAAACCATTATGCGATTATTTATTTAATTAATTAGTATGGTTTACCTAAAGGGTTTTCGTACTATTTACTGAAATGTTGATATCACTGAACTGTTTATCATGCTGAACTGTTTATAGTACTTATCATTGTGGTTTATTTTATTGTGAAAGTGATATCTTAATATGGAAATTAAATTATTTCCTAAATGATTTATTTAATGGTTTATTATGACAAGACAAGTATTCTAAAATATCTTCCATACTCCATCCTGATCCCTAGCCGACTATAGTATCCTTCCTTTACAGTCCCTAGTGCATCTATAGGAAAATATAATTATTTTATTGCATATAGATTTCATAATATCAAGTTCTGCATACAATTCCTTTATTGTGCCGTGGTTTGCTCACTCCTTTATTCTCACCATTTATAGATTGTTTTCAGTGACTGCGTAATTTACTATCCGAGGATGTCAGTTGTGATTTGGTTATCCCGAAGTAGTTTATAGTGGATCCTGAAGGTATTGTGTTTACATTTGTATGTTCAGACACTTTTATACAGTACTACTTGTTGTAAGCTTAATTTCAGGGGATGTGAATTGATTTATACTATTGTAAACATTAATTATTTATGTGAATAAAATAATATGTAAAATGTTACTGTTTAAATGAATAGTGTTAAGGCATCACAGATAACCCAACCAGCCACTGAATATGTGTGATATGTGATAAAGGTGATGATTACGGTATATAACAGACTGATGTCTGATGAGATCAGAGCAAGGTTGGCTTGATGTCTGTTGATGTCTTTAGAATTGAAAGTGTCGAAAGGAGTTAACATCCCTTGTAGGACTGTATAGTTTGAATGTATAAATGAATCAAGTGACTGTGAATTGGGTGAAGAGTCTGAATTGTGTAGAAGTGAGTGAATTAAGGGTTATCAAAAGGGGTAGTAACCCAAGAATTTTAAGTAGAATGGATGATCTTACAATATTAATGAAGGGTTTGTTCGATAAGGTATCGGGAGGAACTTGGTGAGGGCCCCACCTGGACTTTTTTGTTCGAATCGAAATAAGACCCTAAAATGATTATATTGGGGTGAAATGCAGATATCATCAACGTATAGATTCTAAGATCACCTGTTTGAATGTATCTTGAAGAGAGAGAAATAAATTCAAAAATGATAAATGTGTCCCTACACCAAAATAACTCTTCTAAAAAACAGTAAATCGAATTGATTTTGAACTCATTGACTGTGATGGAGTAACTATTGTGTAAAGAAAGTTCCTTATGGTATTATGATAGAGTAATTTTTGTATAATAGTCCCTACTATTAGCCCCACCTTTACTCAGACGAGTGATGCGACTCGATATGTACATTATGAGAGGTCGCGAGATAGTCGGCCCTATTATACATTCCTTAGGGCCTGATTCAGATGTGAACAGATAGGGTATCTGATTAGGAATTGTTTGATGCTATGAGAAGTGATACATCTAATGAATGTGATTGAGAATGTGATCTGTGCATTTGATAACTCAATATCAGTATTGTTAATCCTGGTTCTACGTATTCTTTTTGTTTTCTATGTGTATTCATCAAATACCTATAGAACCAAAAAATTTTGGGGTACATCCTACCGAATAATATACCGTTTAGAATATAACTAATTTTCGAAAAGTATGTATAGAAATTGTAAAGTGACTATAAAAGAGAAGGGAAACGACAACTAACCTAAGTTTGTCGAATATGTATGGTTTCGAAGTAATTCCAGAAATGGATAGGTTAGCTGTGAATTGTGTTAGCTAAATTGTTATACCTAGTGTATTACCTTCTCTCATTCTGAATGCTATATTGTGAAATTGTAAATAAATAAATAAATCAAAGTGGAATATGTATTGAAATTATTCAAGTGTTATGTACATATGTTTTGAGGATATATGGTGGAGGTGAAAGACGTAGAAATGAAATGTCCAAAGTTAAATAAGATTGTGATTTGAAATTTATTGGATGAAATTCCAAATAAACTACTCGAGTTATCATTGACTCAAGAAATTGAGTTATCATTGACTCGATTTTTCGGTACAGAGCTTTCTTTTAAGCTCTTATCGGATGACATAAATGGAGCTGAAGAAGCTTAAGAAGCAGCTCCAGGAATTATCAGATAAAGAATTTATCTATCCTAAAAATTTCGGAGGGAACATCAGTGTTATTGGCTTGGAAGAGTAATGGTAGTTTACAAGTGTATACCAATTATCGATTAAATGACAGTGTGATTTTTAAGTATAAATATGCACCCATCAAAGGATTGATGGTCCATTTGATCCGTTCAGGGGTGCATAAGTGTTTCTAAAATCAGTTACTAATTAGGGTATCATCGGTTAAAATCCGAGAGACTGATGTCCTTAAGACAACATTTAGGACTCGGTAAAATCATTACAAGTTCTTTGTAATGCCTTTCGGACGGATGAATGTCCTTACAGTGTTTATAAGCCAAATGAATGAGGTATTTTATCATACATGGATAAATTGTGATAGTGTTCAATTATGATATGCCAATATATTTTAAGACACTAGAGAAATGTGAGCAGTACCATTTATAGCCTTGCAAACTCTCAAAGACTGGAAGCTGAATGTTAAAGATTAGTAAATATGAGTTATGACTAGAGATATATTTTTCTGAGACATGTGATCTCACATGAAGGAGCGACTATGGATTCGCGTAAAATTAAGGTCATTACAAAATGGGAGAGACCAAAGATAGTAATTGAGATACAGAATTTATTGAGTTTAGTTGAATAGCATAGTCGGTCTATTGATGAGTTTGCAGGATCAACTGCTCCATTGATATGAATCACATGTGAGTATCACTGTCAAAATGGGCTGGGCCAAAAAGCCCTTTTAGTTAAATGGGCCTAAAAATGCAAGCCCATATCCGACTCTTAGGGCTAACGGGCCTAAACGGGTCGGCCCGTATATTAAAAATAAAAAAATTAAAATTTATGTTAACATCTAATTTTTTTAATAAGTAAACAAAATAAAATTTTAAAATAAATATTAAACAAACATCAAATATATTAATATCAAATCCATAACATCAAGTCTAATATCATTTGAATATTACATATTAATTGTCTGACAAACATAATATAAATTGTTTTAACAAGCTTAAAAATTAGAAAACATAACATGTCTCAACATTACAATATTAAAAACCAAAAACATAATAAACTGATTCATTTCCTTCTCATTCATCAAGTCTCAATCACATTCAATCACCTTACTTTGAAATTTGCCATCTACAAACATAAATAAAAAATAATATAAGAACTCATAAGAATTAAACATATGAATTGATTAAAAATTGTAAAATAAATAATAACATTACCTTCAAAACCGAAAATCCAATTTCTGGTGCAAATGAGCATTTCCACATTCTCATGGTCTAGAGAACTTCGATACTTGTTTAGAACACAAGAACCAATGCTAAAAGAGCTCTCAGATGCCACTATTGTGATAGGAATGCTCAATATATCACAAGCCATATTTGCAAGCTCCAGAAATCTTGGCTTAATCTTTCCACCATTGTAACACATTTAAATCTTCAACGGTGGACCCATAATCTTTGGCTCCTCCAAATACATATCTAATTGGGATTTCGGTTCTTCCACTTGAGCAGTTTCAAACCTTTTGAAAGCCTATATCATTAGACATTGCAAAATAAATTAATTGTCATTACAAAAGAGAATTTAAAATAAAGTATATACTTAAAAAAATGAACTTACATCGCTCAAAGCAAATGTAGTTTTCCCCTTTCAATTAGCATGTATAAAAGATTGTGAGTCATTATGTTGGCTTGAAGTAGAAGACTCATTATCATAAGACTTTTTCAAATATTGATTGAAAAGAATGTAAAGCTTTTTCTTGACACATTCCACTTTCTCATCACAAATTATTGGATCAAGCTCACTAAAGCAAAATTTTATCATTTGGAGTTTCATTCGTGGGTCAAGGATGGCTCCAAAAGCAAGCACAATGCTATAAGCACTCCAATACTTGTTAAACTTCACTTTCATTCGAAGTGCCATATCCCTTATAATATCATCTTCACTCATCGTACTTGTTAAAAGACATTCTATTTGCCACACTTGCATGAAGTACAAATTAGATGTTGGATAAGTTGAACTTGAAATCAACATTGTCATATCATAAAAAGGGCGCAAGAACTCACACATTTTCTTCCCTCGTTCCCACTCTTCATTTGATGGACAAAATATAAAGTTACTATCATCTAGCTTGAGAGAAGTAAATGCACGTTGATACTTAAGAGCACTTTCAAGCATAACAAATGTGGAGTTCCATCTAGTAGAGACATCCACGCGCAAACTCACTTCGGTTTGAATATCTCCAAACATTTTCACACGCTCTTGAAATTGTATCATCCTTGCTTCTGATGCCTTCACATATTTGATACTCTCTCAAATATTATGCAAGGCATCATTAGCTATTTTCAAACCTTCTTGAAATATGAGCACAACACCTTATATGAATAAATTCACCATCACATAATAAAGTGCCATTCGAGAAAGTTGTTGCTTCAAGTGTTGTTGCAGGACATCATTGCTAGATGCATTGTCAAGAGTAATTGAAAATATTTTAGTTTCAATTCCCCATTCTCTTAAAAACTCCCACACTTTTCTTCCTATTTCTACTCCAGTGTGTGGAGGTTTCATGTGATGAAAATTCAAAATTTTACTGTTCAACTTCCAATTCTCATCAACAAAGTGAGCAGTCAAACAAATATATCCTTCATGAGTGCAAGCAGTGCACAAGTCCGAAGTAAGACAAACTCTACCAGGAATATTAGCTAACACTTTTTCCAACCTATCTTTCTCATTCAAATACACCTTATGTGTATCACTTACAACTGTATTTCTACTCACCATTTTCAAATCCGGATTGGCTACATTTAACATTCTCCTAATCCATGAATATTCAACAAACGAAAATGGAAGGTCATGAGCAATAACAGCCATTGCAGTCACTTCCGGAAAAAGCTTCACATCAATTTTTTTTTTTATTTCAACTTCTGTACTTGATCAATTATTATCCCTCCCACATTATCAAATTTTGACACAATAGCAGCACAACTGTCCATATGTCTACTCAAGTGAGAAGTCCCATTCCCAGTACTAAAATCTTCCTTACACCCACTACAAATAGCTTTTTGTTTACCATTAATTGTTTTTCTTTCATATACGTTCCAAATTGTAGAAGTTGGAGTTTTAGTTCGTTTTCTTGAACTCTTTGACATCTCTGGTTCTTTTATTGTACCACTACTAGTATTAGCATTCACTTCAAATTCATCATTGGTGGACACAGTATTAGGGGCATATGCATTTTCAGACTAAGATTCTTCCATTTAGACAGTGCAACACAATTTTTAAATAAAAAACAACATATTAATTTCTACATTCAATAAACAACATTCAACAAGCAAAGGCTACCATCAGTAAAACAAAATTAAAAAAAAACCTCAATAATCCAATCAAACAAACCATTAAACCCAACTTAGGTCTTAGCCTAAAAAATCAGCACACACATCCACTCAATGAAACAATCATACAAACATTAATGAGCAATATGAACCTATTTATCAAATGCAAACACCATGACCAAGAACAAATCCCATCAATGGCAACAAATAAAAATATTACAGCAGAGCCTAATCAATAGAAAAAACCTAATCTTAAACTGTGGAGTTTGATTGTGAAGAAGAGACAGATCTAAAAGAGATATTGATGGTAGAGACGTAGAGTTACTTGTTGACGTGAACTAATAGTGCCGATATATCAAAACTGCTGTAGTACTGCTCGACGCCTCGACAGCTCGCCTCTGTTTCAATTTGGGAATTTTGTTTTGTTTGAAGTTGAACTGTGGAGTCTTGTTTAAAGGCTATTAAAATTGCTGTCCACCTGTAGCCAATAGAAAATCAATAGAAAAGTGCAAAAGTGCAAAGTAATAAAGAAAGTGCGAAGTAATAAAGAAAAGCAAAGAAACATTATGCAGTGGGCGTTGCGTCAATGTCACTATGTTAGTAATGTGTTACAACTTATAATTACTAATTAATAAATAAAAAAATAGAATTAAGAAATAAAAAAAATTGGAAAAAATTCATGTACTTAAAAAAAACATTAGGTAATGTTTTTTATGCAAGATTGGTAAAAACAAATAATTTAATAATAGAAAATAGAATTAATCTTATATATTTTAATTTGATTAAATATGTTAAATAAGTAAATAATTAAAATAAAAATAAAAATTAAAAATATTTTAAAACTAAACGGGTCGGCCCATTTAAGCCCAGGCCAAATCCATTTAGGCCCGGGCCAAAAAGCCCAGTTCCTTAAATGGGCTATAAAAATAAGCTAAAAGCCCTAGAAAAATGGGCCAGGTCGGGCCTGCCCAACGGGCTGAAGTCCATTTTGACAGTGCTACATGTGAGGAAGTTAAATGTGAGTGTATGGATATGTGTGAGTGGAGTATTTAAAAGTATCAAAAGGTTTTAATTGTGAAGTATTATACCACTCGGGGAAAGCAACTGAAGTGACAAGTGAGTGTGTTAAGTTGAAAAATGCATTAAGAAGGTGTGAGAATTAGAGGTGGCAAATGGGCCAGTTCGGGAGGGTTCGATTCAGGTTATATTCGGGTTTGGGCCATTTCGGGTTCGGGCTATTTCGGTTTCGTGTTTTTTTGATTTCGAGTTTTTTCGGTTTCGAGTTTTTTCGGTTTTGGATTTTTTTGGTCTCGGGTTTTTTCGATTTCGGGTACTGTCGATTTCGGGTTTTTTCAGTTTCGGGTATTTTCGGGTCCGGTTATTTTCGGTTTCGGTCCGGTTTCGAGTTCAGTCCGGTTTTAATCGGGCGGCCTTACTCAATTTATTTTGAAATTTTATAAGTTATAAATATTTTTATAATTTTGAATGTAATAATTAATTTAATTTATATAGCTAAATTACAATATAATAGAAATGCTAAATTAAAGTTAAAATTTAATAAATATTTATATAAATATAAATTTTTACATTTTAATGTTTTTATTACTTGATAATTATTATTTATTTTTTTAAATTTTCTATGATGTTCACATTTATCATAAAAATATATAATTATTATTAATAATTATATAAAATTTATTTTTTAAGTGAGCCAAATCTAATAATATATGACATTATATTATATTATATTATATTATATTATATCATATATATATAATATATATTACAAGGTACATGCTTACATGTTTTTTGACATGTAAGCTTTGTAATAGTTACCTAATAAATATTAAATCAATAGTTAAATATATATTAAACAGTTACCAAGTTTATAACATGCATTAAATATTGATCATATATATATATATATATATATATATATATTATATTACAAGGTACATGCTTACATGTACATTTTTTCTGATGTGGACTCCTATGTGGATAGTTTAATTTTTGACATGTAAGCTTTGTAACAGTTACAAAATAAGTATTAAATCAATAGTTAAATATGTATTAAACAGTTACCAAATTTACAACATGCATTAAATATTAAATAGTTTAACTTAATTTATTGCTTTAAAATTTGATTTTTATTTTGAACTTATGCTATGGTGTTATTTAATCATGTATTAAACATAATATATTATATTATTAATATATATATCTATTCAAATATATATATATATATATATATATGATTTCTATATTATATTTATAATTAAGTAATAAATGTATTACTTTAGTTATATTTAATACTGAAGGAATAGAGATATTTAAATATATAAATTTTTAATTTTATTTATTATATTTAATATATATTACTTATAGTTAGATCTATTTATGGGTCGGGCCAGGCCGGGCCAAGCTTAGGCAAGATATTGAAGAAGTGAGCATGAGCCCAAGCCCTAAAATTTACAATCCTTAAAATTTCTCAATTTATAAAAAAATTATCTTAAAATAATTTTAAAAACTATCTAATCCAAGATTATTTAAAAAATATAATTTTAATACTTTCTATTTAGAAAACTAAATAAAATATCTATTGATATTTATTTATATTATAAAATAAATAATTTTAATTTTAATTTATTTAAAAAATATTTTATTAACAAAAATAAGATATCAATATCATGTCTATTATTTAAACATTTAAAATTATTATTTTTCTAAATAAATACAATTTATGTATAAAACATCTAAATTTATAAATATATATGTTACATACATATTTAAATAGATAAAATTAAATCATGCATTGCACAAATTATTATGCTTTCAGATATAATTGTAAATACTTTTATGTTATAATTATTCTTTTATATATATTATATGCATATAAAATGGATATATATATATATATATATATATATAATGATTATTTATGTCAATAATAAAAATATACCTAAAAATGTTACTCCAATACTTGGAAAATTGTTAAAATATACATTTAATTTCTATTTTAACATTTTGTTGATGTACTCAATAATTTTATTTATAATATGTTTTTATTTTTTATTCTTCCTAATATTTGTTTATTGTGAATTTTATAATTTTTTTAATTAAATATTTATTTTTTTATGATTGAATATCTTGAATATATTGTATAGGTATCTTATATATCCTTTAAACAAATCAATTAAATAATATTATTTATATATTTACAAATTTAAATAATTAAAAATAATTTGTGCATCGTGTGATAACTGTAAATTTTTCAATTATTGGAAATTAATCTGAAAGCAATTAAATAAATAAAATTATGAGAACGGGATATTGGTGAAAATCCCGAGAATTGAGAAAGGAACGGATAGTGAAAATCCGAGTGAAGAAGAGTTAAATGAGAAATTATGGAAAATAATGAATGGAGGAAAATTAAATTGGATAAATCAAAATCCAAATTAAATAAGGAAAATGAGAAATGAAAATAAAATATGTTTATATAATTACAAATTATATAAATGTATTTTGATGTAAATACATATGTATTTAAATACCGTATGGTATATAGTATATATTAAATCTACATTGGTATATATAAGTATATATACTATTTGATAAATTTAAATAATACATATGTATTCAAGTATGACATTTTATGTACATATAAGTATATACATATTTGAGAAAATGTAAATATTAAATTACATTAAAGTTTGAATGTATATATATTGTAAATACAATATATATATATATATGGAATTATTACATTTATATGAATATTTATATAAATGTTATTTAATTTAAAGTACATGAAAATATATATTTTTATGTGTAAATATATATTATTAATATATAATATATATTTATATAATATATAGTACAAAGTACTATATAATAAAATAATATAATTATATTTATAATATAATTATATTATAATTATAATTAAAATAAAATAAAAAAAGAAAACAAATAGAATCTGGAAGACTCCCGATTCTGTCTCCCTGAAGGGCGATCGGCCCTTTGCCGGAGAAAGGAAGAGAGACGATGGAGGAAGACGACGCCGGCAAGGAGAGGAGAAGAAGCCGGTGATCGGAAGAGAAAAAGAAACGGCGAAAACAGGAAGGAAAATCGAAGGAAAAATCGACGGAGGCCGGGAAGAAAAAAGGAAGAGAAAGTGGCAGTGCCAGCCAAATCGGTCGCCGCCACTGCCATCGAAGCATCACCGGGGGAAATGGAAGAGGAAGGAGGCCACCGACGGTGCGGTGAACAGCGGAGGAGGGCTGGCGAAGAGGCAGAAGAAACCGAAGGTAAACCGACTCGATCCGCTACTGTGCCGCTAATCCAGGTTGAACGGAGGCCAGATCCGGCTTCGCCGTGGTGCCGGCCAACTGCTGAGCCACTGAACCGCCGAAGAACCGGCCGCTGGAGGAGAACCGACGGTGAGGGGAAGGTGTCCGGTCCGGCTGGAAAAGAAAGAAAAGGAAAAAGAAAAAAGAAAAGAAAAAGGAAAAGGAAAAAGAAAAGAAAAGAAAAGAAGAAAAGGAAGAAAAAGGAGAGAGAAAAAGGAAATTTTCGGACTTCGAAAATTTCGGGAATTTCAGAAATCCCGGAAAACTCGGAAACTCGAGAATTACGGGAATCGGTAAGAAATCCCGGAAAATGTTAAATTATTTAAATAATTTATTTAAATAATTATGAAAAAATTCTAAAATTTAGAATTTAATTTCCAGAAAATTCCCTTGATGACCGAGCCGATGGAATCGGGCTTGGTGAACACAGGCACGACCTTCGAGAGGCAGTCGCCGACCCGAAACAGGTAAGCGAGACATGTGTCGCCTGTAAGGATATTCGGCCACATGTTTTAAATTATGCATTTAATTTATAAATGCATTGACAATGATTAGTTTTGAAATTTGTGGTGATTTATCGATTTCAAATTATGGTGAAATACTAGTTGAGAAATATAAACTGTATTTTTTGTGCAGGAGGCTAGCCAAATTGGCAGCTGTTATACTACCGAAAAATTATAGAATAATTACTAAAATTTACCGAAAATCACCGAAAATCATAATAAATGATTTGATTTCACGTGAAACGATTTTTATGTTCGAAAATTGAGAAATTAAGTAAATTTCATAAAACATGAATATAATGATAATTGATTTTAAAATATTCATGTTTTCATGAATGGTAAAAAGGAAATCACCAAATTTCATCCTGTAGGTGATATATTCACGTGAAACGAGAAGAAAATGAAAAGAGACTGAAGTGAATATTTTTATAAATATTCTTAAATATTCACTAGATTTCATATAAAATCTTTATAGTTTTAATTATGGAAATAATTAATTATGAAAATTCCATAAAGGTTAAGAAATGATGAACAACTATGTTTTCGAGACTAGAGGTCTCTACACGTGTTTTTAGAAGAAAACATGGTAATGGGAATTTAAAGTTAGAAAATAAATATTTTATTTTCATAAATTATAAAAATAATCTATTTGAATTCCGATAATTATAAAACCATGTTTTTGATTAAATGCACGGAAAAGCATACATATGTGTTTTATGGTAGAAAAAGGACAGTTTTGCCCTTCTATATTTTCAGTGATGATTTTGCAAACTGTCTTCATCGCAATTTATAAAGAAATGTTTGAAGCATGAATTTCGTTCCGAAATTAATTCCCATAGTCTTTTGATAATTAGCTAAACGAATTTATGATTTCTATGCATATTTTTCAATAATGCTATAAGTATGTTTTCTGAAACAGCGATTGGGGTGGTAAATCCCTGGCTAACACGACCCAGGCACTCCCGGTCCTTACTATTTGTACCAAATTTATGATTGAGGAGTTGTAAAAGTAAGTAAAGTTTGAGACTAAGGCCTTCCTATAGTTTATGTTATTGCCTATCATGCTTGCCACATTGTGCATGTTTCCATCCCTTGTGGCATATGTTTAGCCCACGTCGTGCATGTTCTCGCCCACATTGTGCATGTTTTCGTCCCTTGTGGGTATGATGGTCCTTTGTGGTGCATGTTCGCTGTACGACCCTGATCAGGTCTACAGCCCATACCATGGCCATAGGTATTCTGTTCCCTCTTCAAAGGATGATGTTCTGTTCCCTCTTCGGAGGATGAAGTAAGTGTCATGACCCGCATACTGGCTATATGATTCTGCCTAGTCTCCATGAACTGTATGATAAGTTTTATTAATTATGATGTTAAGTTTCTAAAGTATGATGCATGTTTGAAACAAGTATGAATTTTAGATATATGCATTAAAGAATTCATACAATGATTTAAAGTATGAAATGCATTATTATGGCATTTGTTTTCTGCATATATTGATACTATGACTATTTTAAATGCATTTCTTACGAGGCTTTAGTACGATACGGTTACTGATTTGAAAAGAGAAATAAATGTTTATTCTAAAAGAATAACATAAGATTTATTTCTATTATAAAGATAATCGAAGAAGTAATTATCCAATGATTTGATATTTACAAATCACTGTACTGTACTGTTTTTACTGTACTGAAGAGAAGAAAAGAGAAGCAAACCACTGTTTTTATTACTGAATTGCTACGTGTTTTAAAGTATACTAAAGTGCAAAGAAATAAGTGGTTTACTCTGTGGAAAAACGAAAATTTTATCGTTTCGAAAACAACGAAATTGATATTCTTTACAGTTGTTTCTAGGTTCCGGAACAAGTATGGTATTCTAAAATACCTACCTTATTCTATCTGGATCCCTAGCCGATTGTAGTATCCTTCCTACATATGTGCCTAGAGCCAGCTAGGACGATTTTAAAGAAAGTGAAAAAAAAATATTTTCAGCATATAGATAGCTGAATATCAAGTGTGACATATAACTCTCTTACTGAGCCGTGGTTTGCTCACCCCTTAATTTTAAACATTTCAGGTTTTAATGATTGTGAGATCAATTGATTGTGGATCACAGCTGTACACAAATGACAATGTGACAGACCGACTGATTTATATGAGGTACGATCATTTATTTCCTGTATTTAGACATGTTTGCAGTACTACTTATCCGATTAATTAAGATAGGGGATGTGTATAATATAAACAATGTAATGTAAATTTGTTTAACAGTTAGTAAAAGTGAAGTATCACAGATAGCCCAACCGGATGAATTGTGTAAAATAAGGTGAAAAATATGGTAACGGGTCGTTAGTCATCGCACGAGTAAAAGCTAGTATATTATATTATAAATTACATCATAAATTTAGTAAGATATCTACATAGATGCTTATATGGATATTCTCTTCAAATGACACATTAGTATCCATTAGTTTTATATCCCCCTAAGTCAAAGGGAATAATAACTACTAACTTTCCCAGTTTTTCACTTTCCTAAAAATTGTACTTGTATTGTTTAATTTAATCACTTAACTTTTTCTACTATTAAAAACCTGAATTTTAATTTTAAGATTAGGTTTTTTTTTAATGTAAATTTAATATCTTTCTATATTTGAAACTTTAAGAAAATATAGTTTAAATTTAATTTTATTAAAAATATTTTTAATGTGTTGCATAAAATATCAAATTCAAAGTTTCAAACAAATATTGAAATTATATAATTTTTTTATATATTTGATTTATTATTGGTTTAAATTAAAATTTTATTACAAAATAAAAATAATAAAATGTTAAAATGATTTTTATAATAAAATCAAATGTTAAATTAATAATATATTTATTATTATAAATGCAATAAGTATAATATTAAAGATTATTTGATATCATATATTATGGTGTTTTAAATTAATTTAATTTAATTTAATTAAACAGATTCAATATTTATTTTGCTGGTAATACATAATTGATAAAATTGTATAATAAATAATAATTGTTTTCAAAATTTTAAACTTTTTAATTATAAAAGTGTATCAATTTTTATTTATTTTTAAATAATAATTATATAATTATAATTCGAGTTTTCTCGGGTTATAAATTCGATTTTTACGGGTTTCAGGTCGGATCGTATCGGGCTCGGGTTATGTCGCGTTCGGGTTGTGTCGGGTTTGGGTTTTTTCAATTTCGAGCTTTTTCGGTTTCAGGTTTTTTCGGTTACAAGCTTTTTCGTTACAAACTTTTTCGGTTACGGGCCTTTGACTTTTCTGGTCAATTCGAACTGGTCCCGGTTTGGTCTCGGGCGGATTCGGGTGGGTTTTCGAGGTCGGGCCAGTTTTTGCCACCTTTAGTGAGAATCGAGTATTTTGTACTATACATGTGTATTATATGTAATATTAATTTATTTTGGAATATATTTATAAATATTAAATAAATAATCATGTGGGTCCCACTTAGATTTTCGTGCTCAACTGTAAATATGATTGAGGAAATAGTGTATGGATGACGTAATAATGATATTATGGAAATTTGGAGGCCAAAATACCCTATTGGTGTTGTTATGTGAAATATGGCAAACAAATTGGCAAATGATGGATACGTCCTGAGAGTATTTTCGTAAATTCCATTCAAAATAAAATGAATCGGGACGAAGTAAAAATATCATGCTATTCTACATGAAAATTAATTCAACATGGCGTCAACGGATTTTTTTGAAACGGTCACAAAAACAGAAAATTTGGTTGGCGGGTAGCAGGGGTAAAATCATAATTTCTCACTATCCGTGAACCGCGCTTCAACGAGACCACTTCCAATCATCAAGATATGTTTAATATGACCATTTGGAACTGGAATCTAAAAATTTGGAGCATGTTTACACGGTTTTTACGCCAGCGGAACTATAAGGGCAAAAGTCCAAAAATTTCATAACTAAGGGCATTTTGGTCATTTTGCCCACTTCCAGAAATTTCTTTAAATTACCATCAGCAGCTGGAGAACACTATTCATCATCTTCTCAAAGAACTCCCATGCCATTAACAAGAAAGAAAAGGAAAAATAAAACAAGCTCTCATAACTACTAATCTAGCCAACATTTCTAAAAAATTCCAACTACAAAATTGTTCATCTCTCTCTCATCTACATTTCTACACCAATATCTCACCTTATAAGGCACTATACAAGGAGAAAAGAGACTCCAAAGTTTCGGCCAAGGTAAGTGGGTTACTGTACATTTTATTTTCTTAAATTCTAAGGATGCAAAAATGCTCATTTAAGCTTGCTAAGTTTGTTTCTATCCTTGGTTTTGATTGAATTGGCCAAAATCAATTTTTGCCATTAATGGACTATTTGGCCAAGCTTGGATTTAAAGGAATTATTTATGCATGATTTAAGTGCCAAAATAATGCTTAAGCTTAGGATAACAAGATTTTAAGATTAAATTCTTAAAAATCATAAAAGAATGGGAGAAGTAATTTTTGGCCAAGACAAGGGGGCTGGGGTTTGTGGCTGTGTCTAATGGTTTGAGGGTAGATTTAGACTGTAGGAACTATAAGGAGTCTATAGGTATGCTCGGATTTAAAATCTAACGCAAAATAGAGAAGTTATGTTATACTACCAGAAGAAATTATACTGCAAAAATATTTGCAGTGTCCAATGTGGCTGCATTGAGACATGATTAATAGCTTAGAAATAAGAGTTCAATGAGCTAATATTTTTGGTGAATTTAATTGTAGCCTGAGAGTTACGGTTTACAAGTGGTGCGCTCGGAAAAGTCACATACGCCAGACAGTAAGGGATGCGTATGCAATCTGTAGGGATATCTCGAGTGCATTATTTTGATATGCATGATTTTATAAGGATATTTATGAAATGATATGTCTTGGAAAATGTTAAATGATGCCAGTTTATGGAAATTGAAACTGTGTTAATGTTGCAAGGAGGCTAGTGAAATAGCAGCCGTTATGCTATTGAAAATTCTTAGAAAAATTCTTCAAAAATATCATGAAATATTTTCATGCATATTGGGATAATTTCCTAGCCTTTAAAATGAAGAATTTATTGTTTTTCATAAAACCTTAATATATCGAAAAATATTTTTAAAATATTCATGTTGTAGAGAATGATGAAAGTGAGATTACCGAAAATTCTCCCTATGTGTTTTATAGTGTGTGAAATGATTTGAGACGTGAAAAGTGGGAAAGTGAATATTTTATAAATGATTTCCCAAAAATATTCACTACATGATTTTATCAAACCTTTATGGACTGAGTGATGATTTTATCCATTTTAATAATTTTCATAAAGGTAATATGATGATGAGAACATTGTTTTGAGACTGATAGGCCCCTTTATCATGTTGATATGTGATATATGACATGTGATATGTGTTCAGTCCCGGTTGACCCCTTATCAGTGTACGACCGAGGATGACTATAAACTATGGCCATAGATCTGACATGATTATTTCCCTACCCTACGAGGTTCATAGCATGATATGATTCAGGTGATGCCTTAGTCTCCACTATCTTTATGATATGTGAAAAGTGATGATTTTACACGATATGTTGATGACTTGAAAAGATGTTGTGTGTTTCAAATGAAATGATTTAAGATTCTTCTAAACAGTATACAATACTAAATTGAGTAAAATACTGTTATGAGATTACAATGATATATGTGACATGTAATATGTGATATGTTTTCAAAAAGGAAATGGAGGTTTACAAATCTATTATCTTTTTTATGATTTAAATTTAAATATTAGATTTTGTGACTACATGTTTTATATGTTAAAATGATGGATTTGAATGAATATGACATGTGATCGAAAAGGTGGTTTATTTTAAAAAATGATGATTCCTCCCTATAGTCGCTTCTAGGTTCTGGGATAAGACATGTATTTCAAAATATCTTCCTTACTCGATTCGGATCCCTAACCGATTATAGTATCTTTCCTATTAGGGTCCTTGTACACCTAGAGGAATTAAAGGATATTTACGGCATATAGATATCGTGATATCAAGTATTACATATAATTCCTTTACTGAGCTGTAGGTTGCTCACTCCTTATATTTTAACATCTACAAATTTTTCAGTGACTGCGTGATTTGCATCCGAGGATTTCGGCTGCGCATTTGGGTACCCTGCAATAGCTTGCTTGAGTCCAGGAGGTATAATCATTTATTTTATGTATTCAGACTTGTTCCACAGTGTTACTATATTGTATTTAAACAGGGGATGTAAATGATATTTGAGTTATGACATGTGAACATTATGATTTATATTAAATCACTGTTTAAAGAAATGCTTATGATAAAATGAAAAAGAGAAATAAAGACACTAAAGACAGCCCAACCTTTGTAATATGTGTGAAAATGTATAAATACTATATATAAAGGATGTGATAGAAGGTAATTCATATGATGATTGGGGAACGTGAATTGTTGGAGTAGTTCCCAAATTTTAGATTAAATGTGACTTCCTCTGAAGATCATGTGTTTACGGTTAGATTCAAGATCGAGCCAGACTTAATAGATAAAATTTGTCATACTCAGAGGAATAAATAAATAAATTTACTGCCAATTATATAAATGATATGCACTTGAATCATGAAATTGGCATAAATGGTTTGGAGACACAGTTTGTATTTATGATAATTATCACTCAAAGAATTTGATTTTGAAAAGATTATATCTCCAGGTACATTCTATAATTAAGTAATACTACATGTACAATAAGGACGAAGAGTGTATTGGTAATTCAATATGAAAAGAGATATTGTGGAGATTGATACCAAATGTCTCACCGACTATAAGTGGAAGTTAAACATTAAAATCTGCAAGTGTATTGCAAACTCTACCAAACCAATGTGAAAATGGGAGCTGATTTTGAGAGATTTTATTTTGGGTTATTAAAAAACCGAAAAAATCATGATGTTATATAAGTGATCATAGAGACAGAATGAATAAAATAACTCATTTCTCCGTGAACAGATTTATTAATCCTCTTAGTGCCTTAGCTGATATATATATATATATATTTATATATTTTTTGAAAATAATGAGATTGTATGGGGAGTTCCAATGAGCATTATTTATGTATGGATTCCCATGCCACAATCTAATTTGGGAGCGAGTGCTACAGATTTCAAAAGCTCCTAGGACTACTATAAATTAATTATCGAACTGACATCGGCATGGCATTATATCAGAAGTAGAATGATGTACAATCTAGACTTCTAATGATATAGAAGAAAATGGGAAATCTGAAACTGATAACTTCCAATTGTGGTAAAGCAAAATCTCTATAATGTACATATTTGGTATAAGGGATCAGGAACAACATATAAGTCGGCAGTAAAGTTATACCCATATTGAACGTTGACCTTGAGAGTTTCTCATTAGAAACTCTGCATTTCAAAAATGCTATGACTGTAATGCTCAAAGAAGAAATCCATATAAGAGTTAGATATTCTAAAGTACATAAGCTATTTCAATGATTGATCCGGATGAAATTTGGAGGACCAAATTTCCTAAAGGTGGGGATGAAATGTGAGAACCCATTATATTGTACTGTACATGTATAAATATTTATTTATTAATTTAATTTTTGAGTAAATTTTGTAAATTATAAGTAAATAGTGATGTGGGCTCCACTTGGTTTACAATGGACAGATGTAATTATGATTGAGGAAACAGTGTACAGAAGGTGTAATAATGATATTGTGGAAATTTTGAGACCAAAATACTTTACTTTCATTATTTTGGGAAGTGTGACGAACAAATTAGAAAATGACGGTCATGTCCCGAAGGTATTTCCATAAATTGTGTTCAAACTAAAATGAATTAGGATGAAGTAAAAATACCATAATATTTTATGTGAAAAGGAGTTTAAGATAGTGTCAATGGATTTATGGAATCGGTGGCTAAATCAAAAAATTTCACTGGTGGTGCATTAGGGGTAATTTCATAATTTCACGCATTCGTTGTACTGCGCGTTAACGAAACCACCATGATTCATCAAAATACATCTAATAAGATTATTTGGTGATGAAATCCAAAATTTTGGAGTGCAATTACATAGTTTTTATGATTACGGAAGCTTATGGGCAAAATTGTCCAAAATTTTCATAACCAATGGCATTTTCATAATTTCGCCCCCTTCTAGAATTCTCTTTATATTTCTCACCATTAGCTGCTGGCACTATTCACTCATCTTCCTCACCTCTCTTGTGTCCTCCATGGGAGAAACAAAGAAGAAAAGAAAGGAAAGCTTCCATAACTTTACCTACACACCTTATCTCACAAAAATCTCTTCTACAAACCTCTTCCTCTCTTCAAGATCTATCTACCCATCCCCATAGCTTATTGAATAAGTGAAAAAATAAGGAGAAAAGAGAGCTTGAAGTTTCGGTCAAGGTAAGGTTCTCTTCATCCATGGTGTTTCATTTAATTTCAATGGTTTTCGGAAGATTCATTTAAGCTTGCTAAACATCTTGGTAGCATTAGTTTTGATTAAATTGAACAAAATGAAAATGTGCCATGAATGGGGGTTTCAATCATGATGAGAACCTAAGGAAAACTTAGTGTTCCATGCATGGAAATGGTGCCAAATTGCTTAGTGAGCATGGATAAACAAGTATGTAAGCTTAGATTGTTGAATTTCCATGGAATTGGCTAGATGAAGCATTCAGTCAACATAAGGGGACCTATGTTCATGGCTGAATTTGATGATTTTAGGGTGCCATTAAATTGTAGAAATTCCAAGGAGTTCACCGGTGAAATCAGATTTAAATTTCGACTTAAAACGAAGAATTTAAGCCTTACTACCAGTGGAAAATAAATGCAAAAATAATTGCAGTGTACAATGTGGCTGCAATTAGACATGAAAAGTATCTTAAAAATGAGTATTAAGTGAGTTAATATTTTTGGTGAATTTATCTGCAGCTTGGAGCATCGATTTACGAGTGGCGCAAACGAAGAAGTTGCTTAAGTCAGATAGGTAAGGGATGCGTTTGTGGACTGTAAGGATATTTTGAATGCATGTTTTCAATGAAATTAATTTTACGAGAATATTTGAAAGTGAAATGCCATTGAAAACTGTGAATATTGCGGTTTATGGCTGGTATAATACAGTGTTTGAACTGCAGGAAGGCTAGGGTATTTGTAGCCGTTATGCTGCTGAAATTTCATAAGAAATTTTCTAAAAACGTCATGAAATATTTTGATGCACTATTAAGTGGATTCCAAGCCCTGGAAGTGTAATATTTCATATTTTTCATAAAATCTGAATATACTGAAAACATTATTTAAATATTTGTATTATCGAATTTATTTAAGGTAAAGTTACCGAAAATTACTCCTAAGTGATTTACAGTGTAATAAGGGGTTTATAATGTGAATTGTTGAAAAGTGAATATTTTACGAATTATTTTGATTATAATATTCACTCTGTTATAAATTAACCTTTATAGACTGACTGAAGATTTTACTTATTTTATTTATTTCATAAAGGTGATACTACTTTGTGAATATTGTTTTGAGACTGAAATATTCTTCAATATATATCACAGAAACAGTGGGTATATGACAACTAATATTAGCTTTGGAAAATAAATATTTACTATTTTCCATAAAGTGTAGTAGTCCTGAAAATCGAATTTCACCGAAATGAAAGTATTGAAATGTGTATATGTGTTTTACGGTGAAATCAAATATTTATGGAAATTATTATTATAGTGTGAATATTTTATAACCTTGTTTTCACCGTACTGTATACTGTGTGATTTTATACCTTTATGGATTTTCTTAAAGATATTGTCTATTTTGCTAAATTCCATAAAGATGATGCTATTACTTATAAATTGTTTTGAGACTGATAGGCCCCGTATCATGCTAATATGTGATATGTACATGCTATGTAAAGCTGTTGATATTGATCCTATCTTCAGCTTCCCGGTTGACACCGATTAGTGTACGACCGAGGACAATTACAGACTATGGCCATAGGTCTCATATGATACTGATACTGTTCCCTACAGGGATTATAGCATGATATATTGAGGGTGTTGCCTGGTGTCCACTCACATGTTACTGATTTAATACTACTGTTTTCATTGAACTGTTATGGATTACAGTTACTAAAGAGAAGTGTTTACCATACTAAGCTGTTATTATTTACAGGGTTTATCAAAAGGTGTGAAACATGTATAAAGTGATTGGTAAAATACTAATTAAAGTATTTTGTTCAATTGGCTTTATAAACCATCATGTGATTATTTATTTAATTAATTAGTATGGTTTACCTAACGGGTTTTCATACTATTTATTGAAATGTTGATATTACTAAACTGTTTATCATGCTGAACTATTTACAGTACTTATCACTGTGGTTTATTTTATTGTGAAAGTGATATCTTAAAATGGAAATTAAATTATTTCCTAAATGATTTATTTAATGGTTTATTATACCATTTTTATGTAAATTATTTATATATGGAGAATTATTAAATGAGTTTTATATGAAATTTAATTTCTACTCTCTATAGTCGCTTCTAGGTTCCGGGACAAGACAGGTATTCTAAAATACCTTCCATACTCTATTCGGACCCCTAGCCAACTATAGTATCCTTCCTTTAGAGTCCTTAGTGCACTTATAGGAAAATAAAATTATTTTATTGCCTATAGATTTCGTAATATCAAGTTCTGCATACAATTCCTTTACTGAGTCGTGGTTTGCTCACTCCTTTATTCTCACCATCCATAGATTATTTTCAGTGACTGCGTAATTTACTATCTGAGGATGTCAATTATGTTTTGGTTATCTCGAAGTAGTTTATAGTGGATCCTGAAGGTATTGTGTTTACATTTGTATGTTCAGACACTTTTATATAGTATTACTTGTTGTAAGCTTAATTTTAGGGGATGTGAATTGATTTTTATTGCTGTAAACATTAATTATTTATGTGAATAAAATAATATGTAAAATGTTACTGTTTAAATGAATAGTGTTAAGGCATCACAGATAGCCCAACCAACTACTGAATATGTGTGATATGTGATAAAGGTGATGATTACGGTATATAACAGACTGTGACACCTGCAGTTTTACGAAAATCCCACCAAAGGGATAGGTTCTTTCATGGGCAAATAACCAAGATGGAGATGAGGTTGTGTCGGAAAGCTTAGATAGAGCATTTGCGAACCCAAAATGGTTCTAGAGATATGAGAAAGCATCTCTTAACAATCTCTCTGTGCTCTTCTCTGACCATGGTGCCATGGTGCTCGACATAGAGAAGAAAAGGAATTTAGAAGAAGATTTACGATTCGAGGCCATGTGGACTCTTCATCCACAATGTAGAGATATTGTTGATTAAACATGGTGTAATCCAGTTATAGGATCCCTCCCTTTTATATTGGTTCAAAAACTTAAGATCACCCAAGAGAGCTTGATGAAGTGGAATAATGAGGTCTTTGGAAACCTCTATGAAAGGAAGAAGAGGCTCGAAACAGACATAAGTTTTCTTCAAAATAAACTTAAAACTAGTGATGAATGCTCTCTTGAACAAAAACTTTGTAAGGAGTTGGAGGTACTAGCTAAACAAGAACAACTCTTTTGGATAAAGAAGTCTCGAGTTAACTAGATCGTTCAGGAGGAAAGGAACACGAAGTTCTACCACACAATGGTGGCAAGAAGATGTATTCGAAATAGAATTACAAGAATCTTGGTGAAGGATTCGTGGGAAGTTTCACAGAGGGGTATTGAGAAGGCGTTCTTCAATCATTTCCATTCACTTTATAACAAAGCCACAACGGTAACGGAAAATGAGATCATCTCATATCTAGAGGAATTGAGAATTCCACAACTCTTAAGAGAGCACAAAGCCTTGCTCAACAAACCTTTTAGACTAGAGGAAATCAAAGCAGCAGTGTTTCAAATAGGCCCACTTAAAGCTCTAGGAATAGATGGTAAGCCGAGCCTCTTCTACCAAAAATTCTGGGACATTGTTGGATCATTAACCATGGCCTTGGTACTCTCTTTCCTCAACTCTAGTCATCTACTTAAAGAACTCAACTAAACACTTATTACCCTTATCCCTAAGCACAAGCACCCAAAGATAGTCCATGACTTTAGGCCGATCAGTCTGTGTAATGTTGCTTACAAGATTATTGCTAAAACCACTGTCAATAGATTGCAGGCCATCATGGAAGAAATTATTTCCTCATTTCAAAATGTATTTGTGAAAGGGCGATCAATCACTGACAATATTATTCTTGGTGGGTAATTAATTCATACCTTCAAAAAGAAGAAGAAGGGTCGAGGATGCCTAGGGGCTTTGAAGGTTGACATGGACAAAGCCTATGATAGAATCAGCTAGACGTTTATTAAAGTAGTGCTAGTATCATGGGTTTCAATGAAATATGGGTGACCATAATTGAGGAATGTATTAGCACAGTCAGATACTATGTCTTGGTAAATGGCACGACCACCCCACCTATTTATCTCAGTAGAGGACTTAGAAAAGGTGATCCCCTGTCACTGTATCTTTTTATTCTCTGTAACAATATGCTTTCCTGTGCGCTAGAGAAAGAAGAATAAAAAAGAAAGCTGTAGGGGATTAGATTAGGGAGGCGTGGACAAACACTTCTTCATCTCCTTTTTGTAGATAATAGTTATATTTTCTTGAATGCAACATTTCAGTAAGTTAGAATAGTAAAAAAGGTTCTCAAAAAATTCTTCTTGTACTCAGGGCATGTGATTAATCAACATAAGTCAGAACTCTTTGTGAGTCCCATATACAAGCTGCATTGGAAGAAATGGTTCAAAGGAATTTTGGGAATTAAAATCACAAATGAACCAGGTAGGTACTTGGCATTGATTTTGGTAAAATGGACATGAAGAGAGCTTTCTTTCAACCGATGATAGACAAAATTCAGGAAAGACTTGTAGGATGGAAAGCAAGATGCCTTGGTCAAGGAGGATAACTTACTCTCATTAAATCCACAATGAGATCTATCGCCCTCTATACCTTGTTTTGTGTCCAAGCTCTGGGGTATATTTGCAGGAAAATAGATCAAACAATATGTAATTTTTGGTGGGGGTATGATAAAAACCAGAGGAAACTACATATGATAAATTGGAATCACCTATATCAAAACAAAGGCAAAGGGGGGTTGGGACTTAGGAAAATTGAACTCATGAATAGGGCTTTACTTAGAAAACAAGCATGGAAAATTCTTTCACAACCTAAATCGTTGACCAGCTAGATCTTCACTCAGAAGTATTGTAGGAAACAAAGCTTCAAAGAGGTTATAAGCAAAGCTGGAAATTCTTGGATTTGGAAAAGCATTCTTGTTGGGAGAGATATTTGTTTGCAAGGAATGGATGTTCAAGTGGGTGATGGTAAACAAACCATCATTAAACAAGGCAAGATCCACATAGAGGACTAAAGAACCCACCCAATCCATCCACAATGTCCAGTTTTGATACTCATGAATAAATTTCAAGGACGATGGGAACATGGAAAAGGTGTGATAAGGAGTTAGTTGAGCATCTGATCAATAGAACATTCTTAATTTTTGGTGGTAAGGATAGAGTCATTTGGAAATTCACATTCACGAGCAAGTACTCTATCAATTCAGCTTATTGGTATCCTTGTGAGGAAACCAACTCTAACATTTACGTTGTGATGAATGAGACCTTCTGGAAATATCTATGGGCATTGAAACTCCCCTTTAAATTGATTATTTTGCTGTGGAAAATTTGTAATAACTATTTACCGATTCGAGTTGAGCTTGGGAAGAGAGATATTGGAAACACTAAGTTATGCTTGCTTTGTGAGGAGGAGGAAGAGACCGTTGACCATCTATTCCTCAACTATCAAGTGGCAAGGGTAGTGTGGTTTTCTTCTGAACTCACTCTTCGAGTGGATAAGGTTAGACCACAAAATATTATGAAGTGGATAAAGTAGCTGGTCGTTATTAGGGATAACCAATTGACAGAAAAGATTGAAATTTGTAGCCAATTCTTTAGTCTACTTTGGTCATTGTGGATTCATAGAAATGATTATGCTTTCAAAGGCATGGAACCAACCCATTTAAGATACTTGGGCATCAACGAAATCTCAAGACATAAATTATAAAGCTTTTCAAGAATTCAATAGGAAAGCTTCTCGAATTAAAAGAACTCCTCAGGTATCCAATTTGTCTACCTTAACTATGAAAATGAACGAGTCAGATTGTGGAGAAAATCTCTGGATTGTTTTCATGGGTATCTACAAATCAAAATGTGATAACAGTATTGGAATAGGGGCACTCTTACGGCACACACGGGAACACACGATTGCATTTTACGACAGAATTGAAAGGCGGTCACTTGAATTAGCAAAGGTTACCCTTATTAGGTAGGTGGTCTTAAAACTTTACTACCTCAAAGCCTAAGCCGTAAGGTGCAGAGATGGTAGAAAAGGATGGAAGCAGATGCTAATGGGTCCAACATTAGTCAATTGGAAACTTGAATCGGTGATGAAGGATATCAACACAATACTCAGAAAGGGCATAACTTTTTCCTTCTTTGACAATTGGCACCCTTTTGAAAAGGAAGTTTGCGAGATGGCTTAAACAGCAGTGCAAGCAAGATATCCTTTAACTGGCATTAAAATCTCTTCTCTATGTTGAGAATTGTTTCTTATTTCCTTTCATTTAATCATTTACTGTCTTGTGGTTTAGCTTTTAATATGGTTGTATTGTCTATTTGATTATTAATATTTCTTGCTCCATCACCAAAAAAAAAATCTGAGAAAGCAAGGTAAGGATGGAAATAATCACCTTGATGCTAGTTAGATTTTGATAACCTTTATTCAACACTGTGACACGATGTAAAAATAATATGAAAATATTATATATAAATTTGGTAAAAACACAGTAGATTTGTTGTCATAAATTTTATTCTAACTTAAACATATTAAACATATATAATAGATGTAAAACATGTTTAATCAAAACTGTATCAAATGGTATTTGTTTATGTTAAATGTGTTTTTTTTATAACTATACTTTAACTTAATATTATCATATAAGAACTATTTTAAAATTTTGATTATGATATCTATATATCTATTCGATTAAAAATTTAATTATTTAATATGTAATTTTTTATATTAATAATGCTATTAAAATATAATTTATTTTTTAGTATGATTATAAATCATTTTTTTTTAATTTTTTGATTCTACAAACAAATAAGATTATACAAAATTATGAATTGATTTTTTTATAAAAAAATTATTATAGATAAATGTGAGGAGGTATCCTAGTGGCCCATACCTCACTCATCCGTATTGTCCGCTTTGGATTCTAGAGGTAGCCCCCCTCAGTTCGGCTGACATGGCACTTAGGTCATCATGGATTTCTTTCGCGTCCGCCGCTACTCGAACCCCTTACCACTTGTAAGTGTCGAGTAACGACTAACCATTGGACCTAGTCCAATGGTTAGTCGTTACTCGACACTTACAAGTGGTAAGGGGTTCGAGTAGCGGCGGACGCTAGTCCAATGGTTAGTCGTTACTCGACACTTACAAGTGGTAAGGGGTTCGAGTAGCGGCGGACGTGAAAGAAATCCGTAGTCCAATGGTTAGTCGTTACTCGACACTTACAAGTGGTAAGGGGTTCGAGTAGCGGCGGACGCTAGTCCAATGGTTAGTCGTTACTCGACACTTACAAGTGGTAAGGGGTTCGAGTAGCGGCGGACGTGAAAGAAATCCGTGAGGACCTAAGTGCCATGTCAGCCGAACTGAGGGGGGCCACCTCTAGAATCCAAAGCGGACAATACGGATGAGTGAGGTATGGGCCACTAGGATACCGGCCTCACAATAAAACATGTGTTTTATTGTCAAGGCCCAGCCCGTATCACCAGGCCGTCGGCTGGCATCCCCTTGGCCCTTCGGCCTCAGGTTTACCTCGACTCAACCGTATTGTCCGCTCTGGGAGTATCATGTGGGGCCCCCTCACGGATTTCTTTCGCGTCTGCCACTATTCGAACTCCTTACCACTTGTAAGTGTCGAGTAACGACTAACCATTGGACCTAAATCTGTCACGACCCGAAGGCCGCGACGTTCACTTGATACTCATACTTTTTCTTCTAACAAATTTATGGACTAAATTTTTTTCTTTTCGTTTTATAGTTTGTATTCGGTGTCAATGTAGTCACTAAACTATTTCCATTCACTCTTTAATTCAATTATGATTTAAACTAATCTCTAAGATAGGGAAATATCAATTATAGTCCATAATTTTACTATTTCTTAAAATCAAATTGAAAATATCCCCCCTTATATTTTGAGTTTTCCCCAGTTATCTACCTGCAAATCATCACAATATAATATAACAGTTTTCCATAATTCACATGTTCACCAAATGTCCTACATTTCAACAACTCTACTATCCATTACTAATCAACACGTGCATATCGTATAAAATCCGAATATTATATCAACTATTCATTATCCTAATTTACATCCCATCCTAAAGTACTGTACAAAAATTTGCCTGAAATAAAAGCGTATGCCAAAGAATGTATACCTCAAAATGCAACCAAGTAGTTTTGGAGGACAGGGACAGTATCGAGCTTAGATACTGTCTCCGAGTCCCACTCAAAAGCCCTCATGGTGAAGTTCAACCCAAATAGTCTGGAAAGATATGAAATTGAGGAGGGTGAGCAAATCCACGGCTCAGTAAGTCATTTATATAAGTGCAGAATTAGAATTATATTGTTCTATATGCAATGCATGAACCTCAAAGTTTGTGATCTTCATTTGTCATTCCAATCGATAACATCTCATACAACCAAATATCACTCCTTAATATACATTATTTATTCGATATAAATCCACAATGAATACATTTGATCAAATATTAATCCACAATATCATTTTCTATCTCGATATCACACTCTATGTAGTCTACACACAACAAATTTAGTCTATCATGTAGTGAATATAAAGTACACTGCATGAGTGAAAGCATAAAAGTTATTAAATCCCTTCATACTACATTCTACATGATCAAACAATGTGAAATATCACCTCATAAATCATTGGAGCAGGACAAAGTTTCCAGAACATGTTTCCTGGCTTAGGCTATGCTTAAGCTCAAGGTTCACCATGCATGAGCATTTTTCACTCATGATTTCAAAACCAGAACATCATTAAAAATCATATCTCAAATAGTATCAATCATGTTTAGAACCAGTGCAATCTCAAAACATGTCATGTAAAAGAATGATACTATGCCACTGGTAAGTAAAGTACATTCATGCACAATAAAACAATATCATATACAAAACACTATGCCTGGTTCGATAATCATTTCACTATTCAAATAAACATTTCACTATTCGATAAATCTTTCACTGTTCAATAACCATTTCACTGCTTAAGTCCAAAGCTTATAGCTCTACTCAATGTTCGCTTTTAAGACATGTTAAAGTATGTTCATTTCTCTTTTCACATTTCGTGAAATCAAAACATGTACTTTTCATATCGTTTCAAATTAAAACGTGCACCTTTCTCTTTTCATATCATGTGTGATCAAAGCATGCACATTTCTCTTTTCGCATTTCGTGAAATCAAAACATGTACTTTTCATATCGTTTCAAATCAAAACGTGCATATTTCTCTTTTCATATCATGTGTGATCAAAGCATGCACATTTCTCTTTTCGCATTTCGTGAAATCAAAACATGTACTTTTCATATCGTTTCAAATCAAAACGTGCACATTTCTCTTTTCATATCATGTCAATTCAAAACATGTCTTTTCATTTCATTTCAAATCAAAATGTGCATATTTCTCTTTTCATATCATGTGTGATCAAGTACAATATCGAAACACATTTCACATACTGTAAAATCATATCAGTTTAGAGTTCATATCAATCTAAAAGCATACTCTAAACTGCATATCATATCGGTTGAGACTAGGCTAGATCCCTAATACTCTATCAATAAAGACTTAGATCACTGTAGCTAGCAGTGAAATCATATCATCGTCCCCTGAAAACCGACTAGGGCGCTATCTATGGCCAAAGACCTCATCTCTCCCAGCCCCATTGATCGGGTGTGACTGAGACCTGTCCACGACTATTATCGGACAAGCATCTCTGCCTAATGAGTAATCTCCAATTAGGCGGTTTCCATTATGCTTTATTGAATTTAATTCTTCTAGGGGCCTACAGTCTCATAAAACATTTAAATCTTTCACTTTTCTTGTAAAAATAGTGTAAAGTATGTAACACGTTTTTCTTTAAGATCATTTACATTTATTTGAGTACATACATTACACCATATGTTCAGTCTTTTCAAAACAATTTAAGCTTTCAAAACATTCATGTAATTATCGTATAATTGAATGTTTTCAAATCTCGTGCATAAAACGAGGCATGTTTAAGAGCGATGCAATTAAACAATGGAAATCAAAACAGTATTGAAACGAGGCATGTTTATGAAATGGATTAAGGTAATATCACTCGGTATAGTGCTAACTATAATGTCAATTCCTCATTAGATCATCACCCTCAAACCTTTCGATTTAGCACCTATACCTAACTCGTCATCACTTTTCATTTCATTTTAGAGCTCTCGATTCAATCCATTCTTTTTCAGCTGGAACACATCTACTAAGTCATCCAAAATTTTCTATTATTCAATAACACATAATATCATTTCATGGTGTTTGTAAACTAATTCACCCTTGCTTTCAATGTTAAAACTAAGATTTGTCCATTAATGTCGGTCTTCTTAGTATTTCATGTATTTTCACATATTACTTTAGCGACTTCCATTATAACACTAAAATCAGTCAATGTTAAGGAGTCCATTCGAGATCTATTCTGTAGATCATTTACTCACCATACCCGTATCATTGAGTCATTTCCTCAATTTACCATATTACTATGGGTATATCATTCCTTATGTGTCACTAAACCTCAAATCTTTTAATCTTTTAATTTCTACCATTACCGTACAATTCAACTATATCTATACAGTATAATTCTAACGCTGAATTATATAAATGTCTTACTTACTCCTCGCTTAGCATGCGTGTATGCCAATCTTAGCCCAGCTCGTGTTGTCGCTTATGGGTTGAGCGATTTAAAGCTTAACGTGCCAAAATCTGTGCTTCATATGCATGTATCGAATTTCATGCGTACACCTAGCTCGATGCGTGTTCACCTTCAAAAATCGGTAATTCATTTAGTACTAATCCAATAAAAATTCCAAAATATATATAGTCACATGTGCATGTGTATATATATGTGTATATATTAAATGATATTGATTTGCATTTAACCAAATCAAGGTTCACATATATTTATATTTCCTTTTTGCCTATGCTCATGTACTTTGCGTATTTATAAAATCCGAGCCAAGGAACATATATATATATATTTATATATATATATTTTCTTTCCTTTTTCTTTTATTGTGTTGTATATATACATATATATATACACACACATACACTATTATTATTTACTTTTAGCTATTTTAAATCACCCTTTTTAAACTCAGATCGTGAACAAATGATTCTTACCCTTTTTTTAAAGCTTCAAACCGAGCCTATCTCTTGATGTCCTCACCCATGGCTAGCTGCTACTTCATCTGGCTGTTGTAGCTCTCGATTTCGGCCCCATTCCAGCTTTGTCTCAATGCCTATATAGCCTTGCTACCACCCTTTTAACAGTTCTCATAACAGCCACATTTTTAACTCTTAAAATCCCCATCGAACAGCCCTACAATTTCCCTATTCTCACGCCATTTCAAGCCTCCAAAATCAACCAAGTTTCGACTATTCTCAAGCCTCAACACAGCCTATGTTCAGTCATAATTTCAACAGCCAAAACCCATCCTTGATCGGCTTAAACACAGCCAACTACGTCTCCTGTTTAGCCATGGAAACAGCCCTTCACAGTGCCTTAAAGACCGCCCCAACAGCAGCCACATTCAGCCCTTTATAGTGTCTCAAGATCACTCCACTTTCAAGCTTTGAACCGTCCCCTTTTGCCCTTGTTTTGGTCGATCTTAACAGCCACTATTTCTGCCTTGTATCCTCTTAGTCAAAAACCCCTTCTCAGCCTCTGCTCAGTCTCATTTTGAGGCTCCTTTGTAACTCCTAAAACACTCCACTCAGCCCTTGTATTAGCTCAACGAGGGCGACCCTAAAATCAGCTCTTTCCTTCATTTCTGTTGGCTCTATAGTCTATACCGAGAGGGGGGGTGAATCGGTTTTTCACTAATCTTAAGCTCGATTTTCGGTTTCTCTAAATTCTCTAGCCTATATAAATATTTTCTAAGTTCTCTAGGCTATTCAATCATGCAATTCAAATTCAATACAATGAGCATAAATATAATTGCAATAAAGTAAAGAGAGAAGGGAAAGAGAGATTTACACAAGCGATTTATAGAGGTTCGGCAACTTGCCTACGTCCTCTACCTTGAGATGCTCCCAAGGATTTTCTCCAAATCCACTATCTTGAATTTGTGATTACAATCCCTCTTTTTCTTAGGCTCAAGAGTAATCTCCCTCTTTTTCTAGGCTCAAGAGAAACCTCCCTCTTTTTCTTAGGCTAAAGAGTAACCTCCCCTTTTACAAGGACTGGTGGGTTACAAATAATGTAATCAAAGAAAGGCCTCTAGGTAGGCAAGTGATTACAGAAATTAAGCACAATGAAAAACCTATACAATGTTTATGCTAAGCAATACAAGAAATAGATTAATGATAGAAGATGACTTTTTATCTCTTGAATTGATGTTGAGGCTTGAGGATTTGAGGAAAATGAGAATTGGAGTTGATTGAGTAGTTCCTTTTCCTTCCTTTAGCTTCTAAGCCTTTATTTATAGTCCCTTGGATGGTTTGTGGACGTTGGTTGGAGCCAAAACAGAAACTAGCCGTTGTATCTCACAGAAACTAGCCGTTGGAGACTTTCTGGTGTAAAGAGATCGATCCTTTTCTTCATTCTGGGCTTCCAGGGCATTCTGCCAAAAAGGGATCGATCCCTTTCTCTATAGGATCGATCCTATTCTTCTAGAATGTGTTTTTCCTGGACTTTTGGGTAAGAAATGATATGGCTTTTGATTTTAATGCAACCCAAAACATTTATAAGCTTTAAGGGAGTTTTTCTTGACTTTCTCAAATGAAAACATAGTCCAAATATTCATCAAGTAATTTTCTAAAATATTCAAGACATTTTATAAAGTATTAAGACCAATAAGAGTATGTAACATTAAATTATGGTCTTAATGTTTGATATGACCACTTAAAAATGGATTGAGAAAATCATGTGTGATAAGGCAAATTTACACTATGAATTAAAACATTAAAGCTTACTTAAGTTTTTGTCATTTCAAAATATATATGGCAATTTAAAGCTAGCAATTTCCTTCTTCCCTTGTCGGTCTCCTCTGTTGTGTTTCTACTCTACCATAAGCAAATCCCTTGTTCACCATCCTGTACAGCTTCCCTTTACTATTTCGGTTCAGCCTGATTTGGATCTTTCTCTCCTGCAGTCTCGTTTCAATTTTGCTTTCTCTCCCATGTCTTATTCTTTCTTCCTAACCCTCACATTTGTTTTGCCCATCTCCCGTTTTTCCTTTCTTTTCATTTTTTTATTAATTTTTTTTTCATATAATATGCTTCTGCAGACCCATGTCTGCGTCGGCTGAAGCATTCTTATCAAGCTTCAGCAGACGTGATGTGCTGAAGCATATCAACTTTCTATTTTTTTTTATTATTTTAGTTAATGATGGGCTCGAGGCAGAGGATTTGGTGGGATATTTCCCATCAAATCCTACTAAAACTTCTATTTTATTTGTTATGTATTTATTATTATTTTATATATATATATATATTTGAAATATATATATCTTATATATATTTATTTATATCATATCTTAATATATATTACAAAATATATATTTCCTTATACATATATATTTTTATTATACTTATATTTTATACTTATATTTTAAGTTTACATTTTATCATTTTATAAAAATAGAAATTCATGTACAAAAATACATTTTTTTTACTTATATTTATGCATGTGCATATGTTTGCATGCATGCACATTGCATGTATTCAGTTTACGTATGCATGCATGCATGTACGTTGTCTGCATTTGTCGGTGCATACCAGTATGTAATCTCTAAATATCTTTGTATTCCTTCTATATCGATATAATTACATCGTATGTATAACATACGGATATGTTTCACTTCATTCTCAACTTTTATTGTCGAAGAACTCATTTCGCTACTTGTGAACTATAATCTTATATTAGAAATTTGCAAATTACATTATTACCTTGTATACTCCTATAATTACACGTTGAGTATATGGTCAGTTTAAGAAAATTACGGTTCTCACAATAAAATATAAAATTTTTGTTAAAATAAAATGTAATTTTTTACTTGTAACTTTCGATTTCATTTATAGATGTGCATCATATTGCTGCATGTTTCATTGTGTTCTATTCACCAATAGTTGCTTCCATCAAAAGCTTAGAAATACAACAATCTAAAACACAAGATCCAATTACAAGACTCAAGGACTGCTACAAAGCAAATGACACAATAGGAATTGAAATTGTGAAAGAAAAAAGACTAAAAGAGAAAAAAAAGGCATAGTAGGTTGATTTCACTCAAAATGAAAAGTAAATTGGGAAAATTTAAAAATATATATAACAAGAATGTTTCTATTAGGTATCATTGCGCATTTCAATCATTAGAAAGAAAACGTGATTTCAAAAATTTGTAGCAAGGAAATGAGAATTACCATTTAATCAATTATTGAATTGTTGAAAAGAAATCCATTTTCCTTTATTAGTTCTTTTCTCTTTGGACTCCCATTTTTAGGGGTTTTTACTAGAATAAAATATGCTCAGTTCTTTGGTATTAGATAGTTAACTAAGCAAACATGTCATTATCTTGCTTGGTTGAAAACAAGAAATAAGGTTGCCTCAATTTCCTCATTCCAAGGCTACTATGTATATAAAAGCAAAGCAAGAAGCTAAAAACCTAGAAAAGATGAAGGAGCCAGCAAGAAGCTAAAAACCTAGAAAAGATGAAGGAGCCAGCCTGCACAAAGAAGCTAGAAGTGGTATTACCCTGGTTAAAGGAGCTAAGCCTGTAGATGCTACTTATCATATGTGGTTGTAGATACCAAATTCAGCTTTAGATGAGATTAATGGTTGGATCATGAGGTTTATGATAACTATATATACAAAGATTATTTTATACATTATTTTAGAACCCATTTTGTATCAAATTGGGCATGATTTCTCATACCCCTTCACATGGCCGAATACACTCTCACACACCTTGCTAAGTTTCATGCCATTTTAACACCAAATTCATACTTCTCACATTCTCTACATTAATATTCCTCAAGATTTTAATCAAATTACGCATGACACGATTAATACCCCAAATGGCCGAAACCTTAAAGCATCCAAAAATATGATTTTGCTTCAATCTTAAGCTATAAACATGCTTAACTATCCTTAAACAACTACATATGTTCAAAGAATTTGAAACGAACTTTTTTATTTTACACTTACCTAAGTGATTGAATATTAGAGGAAGGATTTCACCCACCAAATGGCCTTCCCTATGCTTGATTCCAAGATATGTGATAGAGGAGAGTGAGATGAACAAGTTTGCTTTAGGTGACTAAATGATTTGAGGTGTGTAAGGTATGGTTCCTTAAGGATTTCTTTTCTTAAACTTAAGCTTCAAAGGATGAAAATGGTGGAGTTAACGAGAGAAGGAAGAGTGGCTAGCTAGTTGTTGAAGATGATGCAAATATCTTGTATTTTATATAATTTAAATGTTAATGTAAGTGGGGTAACTATACATGAATAGTTACTCCACTTACTTATTTTATATTTTAAGTTTTATTTAATTTATATGATATTTCACTTCTTTATTATTTTCTTTATCAATTTACATCATACAATATATATTTATGAGTCAAAGTTTTACTTCCATAAAGAGGTAACCGGCTATGGGTGTATGTTTACCAAAATACCCCTTATAACTTCATTAATTCTATTTATGTCCTTACCTTAACAATATCATTTAAACTATTTAATTAAATTACCAAATATTTTTATTTTCCTACAGCATATATTTATTTAACATAATGTAGCTCAAACCTTGACTTCTAAGGGGGTTTGACCAGTTAAAATTTGAAATTACTAAGATACCCCTATATAGTGCACTTGGCATTCTCATGTGATTTCAATCTACCAATTGGAACTAAGTGAGACATCTTCACACAAAGGTTCAATTAGTATATTTTATTGGTCTAAAGTCAAATCAGGTTGACCTATATTCAAAATTTACTTTTTTCGACCTAGGGGCAAAGTCATCATTTTCCACATTTTTGGCACATTTCTCAAGACATGTACAAATAAAAGGATCTAAGATGCGAATTCATACCCTCACTATATTTCGACCCAAATATCATTATTACGAGATCCATGTCCTTTCAAACCATAAAATTCTTGATAGGGCCCACGATCCACTTTCCTCCTATATAGCAAAACATAAGAAATCACCCACTTATCAGTAAATCTTATTATTTTAATTTCTAAATTAAAATATATGAAGGATAGAAATTAGGAATTTCACATTCTCCCTGCCGTAAGAAATTCGGTCCTCCAAATTTGCATTAGGCTAACTCTAATCTAATAGTTCTAGGTACTTCTCCCACATAAGATTCTTCAGTTCCCATATTGCTTCCTCAATAATATGGTATTGCCAAAAAACTTTTACCAATGGAATAGTCTTAGACCGCAAAACTTTCTCTTTTCTATCCAAGATTCGCACTGGCTTCTCTACACAGCTCATATCCTCTCTGATCTCCAAAGGCTTGCACAGAATTACATGCGATGGATCAGGATGGTACTTGTTTAGCATTGATACATGAAAGATATTATGTACTCCGGCTAACTCTGGAGGTAAAGCTAATTGGTATGCTACATCTCCAATGTGGTCCAAATTCTCAAAAGGTCTGATGAATTGAGGACTTAGTTTCCCTTTCTTGTCAAATCTCATGATACCTTTAGAAGAGGAGACTTTTAAAAAATAAAATCTCCCATAGAGAACTCAAGATGTCTGCGTTGATTGTCAACATAACTCTTTTATCAACTCTGAGTTGTCCTAAGTCTATCATAAATCAAACGAACATCCTCAGAAGCCTGTTCCACCAGATGGGGAGCAAGTATCTTACAGTCACCCATTTTCACAACTAATAGGATAACGACACCTTCTACCATACAGAAGTTCATATGGTGCCATCCCAATGCTTGAATGATAAGTATTGTTATAAGCAAACTTGGCTAAAAGTAAGTGGTTGTCCCATGAGCCTTTAAAATCCAAAGCACACACTCTCAACATATCGTTAAAAGTCTGAATAGTACACTTAGACTATCCATCTGTCTATGGATGGAAAGCAATGCTGAAATTCAATTGAGATTTCATAGCATCCTGAAAATGTTTCCAAAAGTGGGAAGTGAATCGGGAATCTCAGTTAGAAGTGATGCTTACTAGAACTCCATGAAGTCGTACAATCTCTCTAACAAATAAATCTACCAGAGCATTGAGAGTATCGGTAGACTTAATGACTAAGAAGTGAGCTGACTTAGTCAATCTATCTACGATAACCCAGATTGCATAATTGTTCTTTTTAGTTCTCGTTAATCCCATGATAAAGTCCATAGTAATATGCTCCTATTTCCAAATAGGTATAGATAGAGGCTGTAGCAAACTTGTTGGTCTTTGATGCTCTACCTTAACCTGCTGAGAGGTGAGACACAAAGCAACAAATTCGACAATGTCTCTTCTCATTCCTGACCACTAGTACACTTTAAGTAGATCGTGATACATTTTTGTATTACCAGGATGTAAAGTTACCTAGTAGAGTGAGCCTTTTACAAAATAAGATCCTTGAGATTTTTGTCGTTTAGGATATAGATTTGTCCTTTAAACCTTAAAAGACCAACAGATCCAACTTCAAAATTAGTTTGCTCCCTAATTTGAACCTGACTAGCCATATCCACACAATACTATCCTCCCTCTGAGCACATCTAATATGTTTCATCAGATTTGGCTCAATCTGCATACTAGCCACCATACCATACCCCTCAAAAGAAGTAATGTTCAAGCTTAGACTTGCAAATTGTTCTAACAAATCAAACTGCCGAACCATCATATATGAAACCAATCCCAAGTGCTTTCTACTAAGAGCATCAGCAACAAAATTAGCTTTACCTAGGTGATAAAGTATCTTACAGTCATAATCGATCCTTTAAAAGCTCTATCCATCTATTTTGCCTCATATTTAACTCCTTTTATGAGAATAGATACTTTAAACTTTTATGATCTCTGAATACCTGCAACTTTCTCCATAAAGATAGTGCCACTAGATTTTCAAAGAAATACTATTGCGGCTAACTCCAAATCATGAGTGGGATAGTTCTTCTCATCATGGTCCTTAAGCTGTCGGGAACCATAAGCCGCTACCTTTCCATTCTGCATGAGCATACAACCTAAACCTTAAGCGGATGCATCAATATATACGAAAAAACCTCTTGAACCATTAGTTAAAGTAAAGATTGGTGCTATAGTTAGTCTATGCTTCAACTCTTGGAAACTACACTCACAGGTGTCATTCCACTCAAATTTTATATCCTTGCATGTGAGGCACGTCAAAAGAGCAGCTAATCTAGAAAAGCCCTCACCAATCTGTGATAATAACCAGCTAGACCAAGGAAGCTCCGGATCTTATTGACTGAATTTGGCCTTTCCCAATGCACAATAGCTTCTATCTTGGATAGATCAACAAACACCCTGTCCTTATTCACTACGTGACCTAGAAAAGAAATCTGTTCCAACCAAAAGTCACACTTACTGAGCTTGGCATATAATTTATGGTCTCGAAGAGTGTAAAGTACAATCCTTAGATGGCTCATGTCTTCCCAAGACTTAGAATAGACCAGAATGTCATCTATGAACACAATAATGAATCTATCCAAATAGGGCTTGAATACTTTATTCATCAAATTCATAAAAGCTGTAAGTGCATTCGTAAGCCCGAATGGCATCACCAAGAACTCATAATGTCCATATCGGGTCCTGAAAGCTGTTTTAGGGATATTGTCGCTTCCAATTTTCAACTAATGATACCTCGATCTAAGGTCAATCTTGGAAAAAAACTGAGTACTCTTAAGCTAATCAAACAAGTCATCGATCCTAGGAAGTAGGTACTTATTCTTGATAGTAGCCTTATTCAACCACGGGTAGTCAATACACAACCATAAGCTACCATCATTCTTCCGAACAAATAATACAGGCGCACCCCACAGAAATACACTGGGTCGTATAAAACCCTTGTCCAATAGTTCCTGAAGTTGCTTCTTCAATTCTTCCCACTTAACTAAAGCCATTCTATACGGTGGCTTGGAAATAGGTTTTGTGCCAGGCACCAGATCTATAACAAACTCCAACTCCCTATCAGGAGGAATCCTTAACAACTCATTCGGAAACACATTAGGAAAGTCCCCCACCATAAGGCTCTCGTGTAACTCCAGACAGTGCTTTTTTATGTCCTTGACATAGGCAAGAAATCCTTCAAAAACAAACATACATTATAAGTTTTCATTTAAACATACACTTGATAGAACAATATGTTTTCATTACTTAGAAACAAAATTTACAACATATTTTTCAAGGAAGGAAAAGGTTATAGTCTTAGAGTAGCAGTCTAAATTAACTCGATTGGCTGATAGCTAATCTATACCTAAAATCACATCAAATTATACATATTCAATAACACTAGATCTACTACTGTTTCCTTCTGTCCTACCTTTAACTTGCAATTTCTATGAGCTATATCAGTCATGTGGGATTCTTTTAAAGGAGTACTAATTTGTAACAAATGTCCTAAGGGTTCAAGCTCTACAGGCATTTTCATAACAAAATATGAGATACAAATAAGTGTGTAAAACCAAAATCAAAAAATGCAAGTGCCATAATATCAAATATAAAAATCTTACCCTTAATAACATCTGAAGATGTATCAGCAGACTCCTTATCTAAGGCATAAACTTTGCCCTGAACCACTGCCTTCTTGCCCTTATCTGAGGCGGTGGTTCGTATTTGGGGCTAGGCAGGACGCTTGGGTTTTTTCTGTGTAGTCTGACCCAATGGACAATCCTTTATCATTGCCCTTTTGTTCGCACTTGAAACAAGTGCCCGTAGCCTAATAATAGGGTTTACAATGTGAATCTTTCGACAAGTACTACATGCAACCCCTATAGTGCCTTTTGGAGTATCAATGCCCTTTTCTTCAGCAGTAGACCTAACTGATTGGTCTCCAGAAGTCTTATCTCCAACCTGTCTCCTACTAGAAGACTCATCTCTCCTGGGCCTCTTATTATACCACCCAGTTATAGGAGATCTATCCTTAAAAACTCTCTTACCTTTATCTTTCCCCTTATCCTTAAAGTAAGACCATTATTCTGTAACGACCCGTTACCACATTTTTCACCTTAATTTTACACCATTTATTCGGTTGGGCTGTCTGTGATACTTCACTTTTACTAACTATTAAACAAATTTACATAACATTGTTTATATTATACACATCCCCTATCTTAATTAAATCAGATAAGTAGTACTGCAGACATGTCTAAATACAGAAAATAAATAATCGTACCTCATATAAATCAATCGGTCTGTCACATTGTCCTTTGTGTACAGCCGAGATCCATAATCAACTGATCTCAAAATCTTTAAAACCTGAAATGTTTAAAATTAAGGGGTGAGCAAACCACAGCTCAGTAAGAGAGTTATATGTCAGATTTGATATTCAGCTATCTATATGCTGAAAATAATTTTTTTTTCATTCTCTTTAAAATCTTCCTAGCTGGCTCTAGGCTCACATGTAAGAAGGATACTACAGTCGGCTAGGGATCTAGATAGAATAAGGTAGGTATTTTAGAATACCGTACTTGTTCCGGAACCTAGAAGCAACTGTAGAGAATACCAATTTCTGTTGTTTTCAAAACGATATAATTTTCGTTTTTTCACAAAGTAAACCACTTATTCCTTTTTCACTTCAGTATACTTTAAAACACATGGCAGTTCAGTAATAAAAACAGTGGTTTACTCTCTTCTCTTCGGTACAGTAAAAACAGTATAGTACATCGATTTGTAAATATCCAATCAGTGAATAATTACTTCTTCGATTATTTCTATCTTAGAAATAATTCTTATGTTATTCTTTTAGAATAAACATTTACTTCTCTTTTTAAATCAGTAACTGTATCATACAGTTCAGTAAAACAGTATATTCAGTAAAATAGTAATTCAATACGGTTCACTCAGTAACAGTAAACAGTAGCTACCAATTCAGTAAATAATGTAAGGTAGCTTTTAATTCAGTAAACAGTAAATGGTATCTCTCAGTTTAGTAAAACATTAATAAATGGCTACCATTTCAGTAAACAGTACAATTCAGTAACACAGTGTTTTGGTACGGTCTTTCATAAATAAACAGTAAACCGTGAACAGTGGTTTAGTACAGTAAACAGTATAATAAATAGGATTCCATAAATCCTTTCAATAAACAGTAAACAGTAAGTGAGACTAGGCATCACCCTACAATTAAATCATGCTATCTCGTCCACTAGGGACACAGTAATAGTAATGAGATCTATGGCCATGATCTATAATATGTCCTCGGTGTCGCTTGCTAGGCGACAATCCGGACGCTGATGACTAGATGGTCAATCAGCCATGTGACAGTAACAGTATATGTGATGCATGAAACTCGGGGACCTAAGTCTCAAAACAGTGTAAAAAACCGTTACCTTAGCCTTTATGGATTTC